>JAPQNM010000020.1:11532672-11572672 GCA_029783475.1 Metacarcinus magister
TCACTGTTTTTGGGGTTATGAACAATTTGGAGTAAATTTCAAAACACGTGTTCCGGAAGTAGGAAGACATTAAGAACTCAGCATTAATTATGAATTGGTGTCAAGGCTTGTTAGTTTGCCGAGATAAATGTCGACACATTATTAATGAATCAGATCATTAGTCTGATTTCAGATACATTTATCTCAATAATTCAAACACACACACACACACACACACACACACCTCCTTTCACTGAGATTGCTTTTCAATATCATCAGCGCAGCTTCTACATCTCATCTACCTGATAAGCAATTTCATACATTTTTCGTTTCTACCTTTTTCATTCCACGCATTCAGACAAATTACACCATCTTCTTGACCTTCTATGTCTTTTCCCATTTTACTTAATTCACTATTTTCTTCATCATTCATTACTCTTACTTGAATACAGAAAGGTGAAGCTGCAGCAAACCCAAGACTTACCGTGACCATGAAAATTCACCTTAACCGCTGCCCAAACAACACTTTTTGACACTCAACTACCCGAGCAAGTAAGCATCACCTTCATGCTGCAGTATTAGTGTGACACTCACTCAATTGAGCACGGTGCATCATGTGCCTTACAGGACATCAATACAATTATATCATTTGCCCACAAATATACACTTTAAGTAGCTGACAAACTTACCTGATCAGTAACAATCTGAGCCAAAATTTCATATAAGTACGATACTTGTCCTTATATTTCACTAAGTTTAGATGTATTCAGAGGAGAGAGCTCATGATGTATGTACAGGCTTTTTTTTTATCAGTTCTTAATTCTGTCAAGGTTTAAACTCACAGAAAAGGAAACTATGTCCAAAGATAATACTGAGTGTCCTGTTAATGGGAAGTAGCTACACACTGATGCAGAACAAAGAGTATCTCATCCAACACAGCATCACACGCCTGTTGGGTCTTTAACAAGCATGAACTCCTGTACTGAGGTTCTGTAATCTTGTTTCATGATACAAAACACAGGTATGAACTGCATCTCCATAATTTCCTATTTGTCGTAGAAGAATTTCTAATGATATAAATATTTTTTTTCCAAATTCCCTGGTAGCTTGACTAATGGGGAGAGGATAATTGTGTACTATGTAGGAAACCATTAATTATTAACTGAGCATGGTACTAATTTGTTTCCTGAAAGGTCCTTGAACAAAGCACATACACTACCCAGAAAATAAAACATTTAGGGTAACATAACATCCATGCACCAACAAATACTGTACACCATGAACACCTGTGAAGGCAGCTCCAGGTACTCACCCCTGACAGGATCTATTGATGGGTCGTCTTCAGGCTCATTGACAGAAGTTTTTCTGCTGCCGGAGCGTCGCCTCGGGGAGGAGCCGGGAGTGAGTCCCTGCATCACCTCGGCAGAGTTCCTCAGGACAGCCTCACGTGCAGCCCGGAAGCCACTCGCTGGGAGTGAACATAATAAAAATTATTACAAAGTTTTCCATATGATATAAGTTGTCTAAATATCTAACCAGCCATTATTCTACTACCTTCTAGTATACAATAATATTATTACTGCATCTTTGGGCTGGGATAAAAATGGCTTTATGACAATTTTTTTTTTATCAATCAGCATTAAGAACCTTATTATCAACTGCATTAAACTTGTATAAATTCTCTGTAGGAATATATTCTATAATGGCTAATTATGACATGGACCCAATGTTCATATACTACATTTCTTGTTAGATTACCACTATAACATTGTTCTGAATTGTAACATATGTAGAAGTAAATATAAAGTTTGCAAAAAATATAATCTTTTTACAAAAGCTCCTGTCTTTTATTCTTCCATAATATTCTTAACAAATGAGGGACAAAATACAGTACACAGTATGAAGGAATAAAACCATATACATACATATACATGAACTCAAATATTGATGGGAAAGTTGAATATAAGATGCAATTCAGTATTCTACAGTGAAATGAAGATGGTTTTGAAGTGAGAAGACTATAAGGTCTATGAAGGAGTTACTACAGGTAAAGAATAGTGGAAGAACTACTACAAGGGAAGAAGAATGCATTGAGATTGTGTTGAGGGTGATTCAACAAGGTACTGTACATACTACATTACATCAAGAGAAAGAGATACCAAACAACCTCAAAACTAAGACATCAGACTTTGTGGGAAGGCGAGGATGAAAAATTTAGCCGAGAACTAGTATTCTATATACATGCACCAGGCATAAACCTTTTATTCTTGCTTTGTTATCAATATGGTGTTAAATTGGTCACTGTATCAACCTAATACAATCTAGTTCATTGATCCTCATATACAATGGTATATACATAATAATATTGTGAAGGAAATAAAGGTACTATTGATTTGAAGGACACTGCCTAATACTTGGGAAGAAATTCTTTAAAAATTATGAGTGACCATAATAAATAATTGTCAGCAAAAGACACTACCTAGCTGTTGAGACATTTTCAAATCTTATACATTAATTATACTTTCAACTATCTTCTAAACTTTCACTTAAAATTCATATACACTTTAACAAACATACAACAAAACTGATCTCAATACAAATAAAGATTTCCACTAATATTTCATAAACCCATAATTTGTTGGCAAAGAGGTTAGCAAGCTTGGCTCACAACCAAGAAGCCAGGGTTTGAATCCCTCACGAGGCTGTAACTCTTGCTAACTCAACACAGAATAGATACACACCTTATGTGATATGTTACTTCACAGTCTGACGTGAGGGAGAGACACACAATCCTGCAATCCTACTGATCTCCATATTTCACGATTTTGGTCATCACTCCATCCAGTCCAAGAGGCTTATTATTATTCTCTAAATCTTTCCTTCTATTCCAATCTTACTTCAACATTGTTTCTTATTTTTGTATTTCTTTTCTCACTAATAAGACATGGACAGGCTTATAAAAAATACGTGCTGCCAAATTGACGTGTTTGTTCCATAAATGGTGAGATGATTATAGACTGATAGTACTAAACCCAGCCATAATAATACATAAAAGGGAGGATGGGAGGATGTAGTTGGATGCCTCATGTCGTTACACTTAACCTCAACCTTAACCTTAACCTATGAAATATAAACATGAAGAAAATATCACAGATAATCATTACATGGAATTACAAGCCTGAACAACGCAAGTATAGATCTTTGCTATGCTAATAACAATTAACACTAAAAGGCTGATTACAAAGCAATGTTTATACTTGGAAATCAATAATCTAGAATCACCAGTTAAGGCTAATGATAATGATCACAGTAGTCACAGCCTCAACCACCGATTGGTAAGCTTGAGGCCAATCATGGGTTGGGCACAGATGGTTTTGGCGCACATGTATGTACTGTACCATCTGGCACCACTTGTAGGTTATGGCAGAAGTGCCTTCATTCATCCATAAAAGAGGACATGATCACCATAGAGGATGAGTCACATGAGCTGAATGGAGTCAAATCATAATCAGTTGACAACCCAAATAGTGTTGGAATGTTTCAAGGATGACAAGAAAATGGTGTGGCTGCTGACTGACCTATCCATGGTGTGGGGCGTTGTTGTTGTGTTATGTGAATGTATTACAAAGATTTAATAAGGTAATTTATACCCAAAGCATTTGTTGCACAGCTTAGAAAATGAGAAATTTATGTTACTGCTTCCCAATTCACAATATTTCCTGTCCACTTGACTTGAAAAAAATAGTGCATTTTGAGGACTGCTAAGCATTTAGAAATCCCTCACCATGTATCTTTTTTTGTCTAAGGATCACAAATGAGCTCTGACAGTCATAACAGAATGTGAATACTGTAAACATTCACCATAACGTAAACCATTCATGAAAATGTAACCACATGTCTGATAACTTCTGACATGTTTGTGACAAAAGGTGAGAGATGTGTATGTGTGTATCTGTGTGTCAGTAGGAATGTAATGCGAAATCTTCAGGCAACAATTAAAAATTAAGTGTGGTGACCAAAGAATCCCATATCAAGTCTGGATTCAGATCTTACTGAAAGGCAGCAAATTGTCTAACTGTAGACTGAGGTTCATTACATGTCTGGATTAGTAACTGATCTTGTGTGAGATAAAATGTTCCTGAAACATTAATAAAGCAATAATATGTAGAGATGTAATCCTGGAAGATCAAACTGAATCTGGACACAATTCTCATTAATGAACAGACTTATCACCTTTTGCAAAATTAAATCACAATGCAAAAGCCAAAAGGTGAAGCTTGATATGAACCATGTATATAGTTCAATAGAATGCAGAAACAAAGATCATGCCATGCGATATGTAATGCAGAACAAAGCAGCATGCAACCCTATACAGTAGCATGAAATAGTAAAGTGCAATGATTATCAACACAGGTCTTCTAGTACAAAAGCCTGAATGCTAGTTACAATATTCTATTTCATACTAGTGTACTGGTGTTTGAAGTCAAGAAGCCACCTTTCTGTCCAACGATAGATAGGGTGTAGGTGCCTGTTAGTACCTATTTCCTGTTCCTCAAGGGGTCCTGAGTGGGTGCGGTTGACCTGGCTGTTAAGGGCATGTGCATGGGCCACTTCCTCCATGGTGACTGGCTGTGTCTTGAAGCGTGCGGCACGAGTCCTGCGGCGCACACTCTGGGCACCGTCAAGCGGAGGCACGGGAGAACGTTCCTCCTCAAGCTTCTTAGTCCACAGTGCCACTCTGGCACCAACACTGTTACTGGTGCCATTCTTGTTGGTGTTGCTCTGAGTGCCACTAGCCTCTCGCTGTGTGTTGCTCTTCCAAGGCACTACATAATTGTAGTACGGGGTTTGGCAATGGTCCAAGGCAAGTCAAGGGGCATTCAATTAGGGGGAGTTAACCTTAATGTTGGGTTAGGCAAACAAAATGCTATTCAGCAATACATTTCCATCATACACTGCAATGGCCACCTGGGACATACCTAAGAAATCCTTAGCTGATGCATTTTCTAAATTATAAAGTTTGTTTTAATGGTCTAATTTTGATACAATTTTGATTAGTATATCTAATATCACTCATTGCACATCTGGATGTTTTATGTAAGGTTTTTTTGTATACTATAATCAAAGGATTGGGAATTTCCTTCAAGAATAATGTCAAACAATTTGTGTCTTATTACTATCAACATTAAGCCTCTAATTCTGAAAATACTGCAAAGATCAGTGCAAGAAAGTCTAAAAGGATTGTAATTTTAATGTGTGTAGAATCTTATGCTTATGAGCAAATAAATAAATGTATAAAGAAAATGTGTATTCGACCAATGTTGTCAGTAATAAGTGACATTATGGTGTTAGAGGCCACACACATCACAGCACGTGTGGTGCTGATCAGTCAGTGAAAACACATGCACATGCAGTAAAACTTTCAAGCTGTTAAATGGTCCTCTTTATGACTGCTGCTGGTGTGAGATGGTCTGAGAAAAGACTTTATGGAATAGTTCTGTTCAAAATGTCTCCAACATAACGCACCTCCTTACCAACATGTTAAGTTTCAACCGTTGAGTTGATGCAATACTTACATGATTCACGTCGGGCTGGGGCTGAGTCTGAGTCGTGGGAGGCGGAGTCTGAGGCCTCAGCCAGCCTGGACGCCTGATTCACCTCTTCCTCGGTGACTGGCTGTGTTGCATGTCTGTTGTATGATTAAAGATAACATTAGTAAGCATATCACTAAATTTCTAACCAAAATGTTGGTGACAAATAACCGAAAATAAACTTCATGTTATTGCCATAAGGACAAATAACAATTGATTCTTGGGAATAAATCATCAATGTAACTGGAATCTTAAGTGAGCTTCTGTTTCCTTCTCCACTATTAATGTACAAACTGAAAGGATTCTCTGCACTACATCCATATAGTATTATAAAAAAAACCTCATAGTTATTAAATCAAATTACAGGTAATGAATAGTCTAATTACACAAGTCTTCCAATAACGTTGTACTTAATTCACAAACTAACAGTATCAACACTATTTTTTCTTATTTAGTGTAAATGTTCGGCACTTAACAGAAAGATGGGATTGTGTGGCAGTTTCCATCAGAGAAATACAATGTGATCATTCAGATTCCTAACAAAAATTCAAATGTCCTGCAATAGTATGATGATGAATTATGCAATTGTAAAATTGCAAAAATGTCAACTTTTAAAAACAGACATGTGTACTCTCTGTCGGCGTAGTTCATGCTTATTAACTTCCCAGTCTGTGCAGCATCAGAGTCAAGGAGACGAGGGTTTGCCACAACCTATCTATGAGTACTTATACAAGTGAATATCTCACCAATACTATGTTTCACGTCCCTCTATTTATGTTCATTATTTGTAAATTGACTTTGACTGCATTATAATCTGTCTGTGTTGTTATAAATGAGAATTTGTATGAACTTTCTGCTCACGAGTGTGGAAGGATGTACAGCACCTCCCATGGCTTGCTTTCTTTCTCTCTTTCTTTCTTTTATTTTTTTTGAGGTTGGGATCAGGGGTGTTCTGATCCCTTTACTACTTCTTCTGTAGGTTTATGTTATTTCTTTGATTTATTTTCATACTTCACAGCGGTAGTACTTTGGATTCCTTACGGTATTGGAGGACTTGTGTAATTCCAAAGATGTTTTTCAAAATACAAATTCAACATTGATTTAGCTAAAAATACAAAACTGTAAAAGGTTAAAACATGAAAGCTGAGACTGCAGCATGAGATCACATTGGTTTGTTAGTTAATGGTGTTGTGCTGTAATGGAAGCAAGGGTGAACACAGCAGGAGACCAGCTCATGGAGGTTAATGTGTATGCAGTGATGCTTGCGGCAAAAAATACTATAAGTGCTTGAAACAAGTGAATGTCTATCTATCTAAATATCTATTACTATTACAAAGGAAACTAACACTGAGAAAAACAAGTAAGTGTAAGCAAATGTACACAATGCTATATTTTGTACTACATAGTGCTGTAGCTGAGGAATAGTGAGCCTTTCTATGTTTTCCCCACTACTATAAAGTGAGATTGTAAACTCTGCAGTGACAGCTACTACTGTAGAACAACAACAATCTGCAGAAACTGTTCTCTTACATTTCAAAGAAGTTCGCTATCTGGTCAAATCTAGGAAACGATATGAAATGTTGTTATTTTAGTAGGAAAATTATCTGCTTAAAGTTATATATAGTTTCTAAAACAAAACTGGCAGTCATGCAGTATGTATCAGTATGTTTGCATGGACAGTATAGAGATTCTTACTGATATTAACAAATTGTATTGCAACTCAACAGTGTTTTTACATAAATTTTAAAGTGATTTCTCTTGAGTATGGTTGTTTTGATGAATGAAAGTAGGTCATATGTTTTTTCATCACGTACAAATGTATAGAATAGAGGTATTATAAATGAATACCTGTCTAAAGGCATGTGTTTGTTAGGGTGTGTTTGTTGTGGTGTTTCCGGGTGAGGTGGTGTTGTGTGAGTCAGCCCAGCACCCCCGAACCTCACCCACCTGGCACCTCGGTCCCGGCGGCTGCTGAAGCGGCTGGTGTGGCTTGGCCGGGAAGGGGAACTGTCGGGGGACGTCTTCTGTTCACGCTCCAGCTGAGAAGAAATGGTTTTCAAACATGGCTTTCGATCTCAACTTAGGATTGAATGAGCAACATATATATAGACAGGTACATATCTACCATACATTTAATTCTTGAAATGATGCAAGGATACAGATGCACAAAATGTTTCCTTGTTCACAACACTGCTTATAGACACACCATCACTGTGCTCACCTGGGCAAAGAAGGCAGCTTTCTGCGACACTACTGAGGGCGTGGTGGGGGCGGTGTCACTGTCGGGTAATATGGCACTATTGTAAGCCTCGGCCACTGGACGGTCCAAGAAAGTCTCATTGATGGCCTCCACACCATCGCTGGTTGGGGGGTCCTCCACCTGGCCAAAGGCACTGTTTCTTCGATTATCTCTGCAAAACAGGTGACACATGCTGACACTGACACACTAATCATGTACACAACTATCACATGCACCATCACTTCATCACATGACTACAATGGTGACACTAGGCAGGGCAGAGCATCACCAGCCTCTGTGGAATTTCCTGAGTGATGGCAGGTAACTTGAGGACCATCATTAACCACTATATTTCTCCTACTGTCCCCTTTACAGGGTCTGGGGACAAGCGGGTTTTTCTCCCCCTCCCCTTAGCCAGTACCCTTTTAATGTATTAAAAAAAAATTTTATAATATAAAACACCGTCTATTATCTTTTTTATAGTATTTGTACACGTTTCATGTATCTAAAAGAGAGAGAGAGAGAGAGAGAGAGAGAGAGAGAGAGAGAGAGAGAGAGAGAGAGAGAGAGAGAGAGAGAGAGAGAGAGAGAGAGAGAGAGAGAGAGAGAGAGAGAGAGAGACGAAATCCATTATGTGATTGTTTAAATAATTGAACTATTTTAACACTATCATAATTTAGAGTGTGTATGACGCGTCAAAGAGAAGAGGACAGGTCATCAGCCGTGCCACACAGATAGGCTCCGGGAACACTCATACTATTGACGTTGAAACAGTTCATTAACAATACTATCATTTATTCCCTACAATTGTCTTTAATAGAATGACATAAAACAAGTATTTGAAGTACGGAATTCATCTCTATTATACGATAATAAGCAACAATTTCATGTATTTATTCTATGTATTACTCGTTAAATCATAAATGTTAATGCTGCACCACTAACAACATGGTTATTCTTATCGCCGTAATGGTCATTTTGATTGTAAAAGTTTATGGACTATAGATTATCTTCTTCCACAGACTGAGGCACGTCAACCGATAACTACCATCAAACACAATGCCATGATACACCTCGCGGCACATACGAAAACTTGCCACAAATCACCAAACTCTAATCTAGGACAGAGGGTAACTATCTTAAACTCGTCATATACATTTTATCATTGAATTCCGAGGAAGACAGTTACTGAGTGGTCAGCATATAGAGTGGAGGTCACAGGGTCCCGCGTTATTCAGGAAGCAATCACCTTCGATTATCAATTAATTCAAGGGAAGCGCCGAGGGCAGGAGGGGCCTTTAAGAAGCATACACAACCCTCCGCACCACGCTAACACCGGGTTATACAGACCACTACTGCAGCACTGACTCATCAAGGAACTCCATAAAGGCGTACATGCAACACAAACACTAAACTACAAAATTCTACGCTTTGAAATTTTTTTTATAATATTAATGAATGTCTCAATATGTAGCATGTGTTCTTGACAAATTTGATATAGAAATATATATAATAAAGTTATTTTATATTTGGTCAACACTATGATGGGTTGGTACATTAGGGATAATTGCGCACATCTACCTGGCCTGCACAAAGCTGCAACAGGAAAATAAATATTACAAACTCTTTCCATATTGTGATACATTTTTCATCTGAATTAAAATACTCGCCGCGTGTGGCATTGTTTCCCTTACGCGGGAAGGGTTATTGCAAAATTGGAAATTGAGTTGGAGAATATTTAACATTGAAAGTGTAGCATTATTCTGGAAAAGAGCTACTTTGGACAGCGAGGTGCTATTTTTTTGACAAATTTTGGAAAATAGAAGCAGGTCATCGGCCTCCTGTAACCACTATGAACACCAACTGTACTGGGAGACAAGTTTTTTGCACGCAAAACTGGAGGCACACGATTTGAGTTGGAATTTAAAAGTAACTGTATTTATCAGATATCCTGCTACAAGTAATATCCTGTAGTGTATGGCCGAGAGGGTTCCTTACCGTACTTTAAAAACAGAATGGCTTACCTCCCCTTGTCGGCGGGCGCGGCGGGGGAGCGGTCAAGGAAGGACGGCGTCTGCTTAGGCCGAGCGCCTGGGCTGCGTGTGGGGGTGGGTGAACGTTGTGGGGCCGGAGGCTCTGGTTTAACAGCCTCCATGCCAGCCACCCGCTCGGCCACACTTAGAGGTCGCTCGCCCGACCTAATGGTGGACTCCTCGCGCTTCGTCAGCGCCAAGAGGGAGGGGCTTTGGGGACGATTCGTTGCTTCAATATCACTATCTGCATCACTGACACCCTGCGTCCTCCGGGAACGCAGGATGGCGCCCAGTTCGTTGTCCATCTGGTCGAAACGTCCTGGGGAATGTGCGCCGCGTTTCTTCAGAATGCTATGGGAGGGAGTGGCCGTCGATGCAGGAGGAGAGTGCCCCCTTAAACGTATCACAGCTTCAGGCGCAGAGTCACTCCTTACTCTCACACTAGGCACTTCACCCTCCACGTCCTCGCCGTCAGATACGTGGAGTCGGAGGCGAACACCATCGGTTGTGTCCCTCCTCTTAAGGATGGGCCGCAGCTCCCCTTCCCCTTCGCTATCACAACGGGGAGACCTTTTCAGGATGGGGTTCGGCGATATGAAACCTTCAGTAAGGTCGAGGTCCTCTCTGCTGCGTCCCCCCTTCAGGATGGAACGAGGTCGATCGTCCAGCTCGTCGTCCGTCGAGGATTTTTTCTTCAGTATTGGCCTCGGCTCGAAATGGTCCAGTTCCTCTATACTGCTCTTCTTCTTCAAGATGGGTCTTGGCTCCCCTTCCACAATGTCTAAGCTAGACGTGCGAGAGCTGGTCTTCCGCTTCAGTATACTATGAGGCTCCGGTGTCGTGGGACGCTCTACAGTTACGTCCTCCCGGGAAGAACGCCGTTTTAGGATGGACTGTGGGTCGGGAGAGACGGCCTGTGGAGTATCTCCGTCGAGCGAACAGCGCCGAGAACTTCGCTTGCTACCGTTGCTGCTGCTGCTGCTGCGGTGGTCGGGACTCCTTATCTGCACAGAATCAGGAGAACCAACCTCCTCGTCAGCGTAGCCTACATGACGGAGGCCATGCACCACCTCCTCTGGCGGGGGACTCAAGTTATCATTTCCTAACATGGTGTGGTCCGGGGGCCCTGAAGGCACAGCGGAGGCAGCAGTCATCTTCATTGGTCCTGCTGCTTGGCTAGGGTCTCGCTTTATTTCCTTGTTTACTTCTTTCTCCATAGCCAACCGCTTACTTTCTTTACTACGTCCTTCAGAGCCCCCGACCCAGTTTTTCTGACCCGTGTCTGAAATAACACCCTTCTTGACGGTCGGGGACTGTAAATTATCGCTGCGAGTATCACTGGAAACTATTTCTCGAGGTCTTACGCCCCCACTCATTTCTTTCCGGCCGGGGTTCACTGTGAGGTACTGCTCACACTCATGCACCATGTTGTCGGCGCTGTCTTCCGGAGGGCTGCTCTCTGAGGACGGCAAGGTGCTGTCCTTCCCCAGGCGGTCTGCCCGCTCCATGGTCTCCTTCGCCCTGGCTGTGAGGGCCTCCAGACGGCTGCTCATTGTTTCGTCGTTGCCGAGGGCGGGACAAGGCGTGGTGGTGGTGGTGGTGGTGATGGTAGAGGCGGAGATGTAAGCGACTTCTAAGTCTGAGCTGCCAGGGGAGAGAAGGTCATCCTGCTTCCCGGAGTAACTGCTCTCAATCTTCAGATTCATGTCTGACTTGGACAGTCTGTCTCCCTTCTTGGGTCGTTGCAGCTGTTCGCGAAAAACGCTTTCAGGCTTTGTGTCGTCTCGCTTTTCCCGCCGAGTTGCCATAAAACACGTACCAATGTCTGTAGGCTTCCTGAGGGAGGTGCGGATGGGGACTGGTCGCTGGCCCTCGGGTGCGAGTGGCGGCTTTTCTATTACCACAGAGGAAGGTCGAGAGTTGGGCGGGGTGTTCACTACTCCCGGCGAGGCGAGACCTGTGGCGTCCTTGGGACGCAAAACATCGGGTATGTCGGGCTTCCTCAGCGGCGCCAACTTGGGCGGCACCTTACGCACGCCCTCCTCTGCCTCGAGGCCAAGCGACCCACTCAGGCGACGACCATCACCATCTTGTGCACGCCTTGAGCGGGAGTCGAGGGTGGATGGCGCCGAATGCGTGGAGTCTGGGATAACAGCAGGCTGGATGGGCTGGAAGGTGTGGGCTGGAGCGGAGGATTGCAGGGACGGCTGCTGGCTGATGGATAGGGCCGAAGGCTGCGTGGGCGAGGTGACTGGGGGTGTGAGGCGCGACACCACATGACGCACCACATCGGGTGTCTTGAGTGGCTCAGCTCCTGATACAGACAGGCCGCCACCACCACCGCCGCCGCCGCCGGTTATTGGCGACAAAGGCCCACGACGCCGCCTCCGTCTCGGCGTGTCCTCTGTTGGAGAAGAAAAACAAATGTGAGAATCCCAGAACACACACACACACACACACACACACACAGAAAGACATTATTCTTACTACAGTGAATAATTCCTATAACAATGAACAAAGATAACCCATTTTCTGTGGTGCCTGTGCATGGTCTTGAGTCAAACTACACAATGTCTAACAATGACACAACAAAGAAGAGAAAGTCAAACAGAATAAAGAACACAAAGCACTTCTTGTCATAACCAAAACATTCTGGTTCAGTTCTCGATCAACGTTCACTACAAACTCTGTATCCATCGTCTTGAGCCTTCCGCTATCTTCCCAAGGCTGTTCACCCCACTCCCTATCCTACATCAATCCTCACTAAGTCTAACTCCTAACCAGTGCTTCCAAACAAGTAATATCACCCACACATCTCCCCCGCCTTTCCTACGCCTCTACCCACAGGTATTACTCACACCACTGTCCTGCACGCACTCTCCCTCCTCTCTCCCCGCCCCTCACCCCCAAGCACACGGGCAAAGGGCGAGGCAACAGGAAGATGAAGAACAGAAAGGCAAATTTTGTTGATTATTTTTTGTTGTTGTCGTTACATAATACATTGTGTAAATATTAGACTGGGATCACACACACACACACACACACACACACACACACACACACACACACACACACACACACACACACGCACCTTCGTCTGCGTGTGGGAGGTCGTGGCCCTGAGGCAGCCATGACAACCTGCCGACGCACACAACCTTTCCTGCCACTCACATGTACACTTCTGATAGCCGTGTGCACCCCTGGCGACCTCTGCTGCCCACACACACACACATACACACATACACACACACACATACAAAGCTACGGAACCAAGCTGTCACCTAAATATCAAAATACTATAATTATGGTGATATATACTAGTTTCTACTCCTACACACACACACACACACACACACACACACACACACACAATTATCCATCCTTCCTCACATAAACTTTAATACTCTCCTGTACCCAAAAAATACCTCACCCCTCCTGCCATTCCCTTTTCCTCCCTGTTATCTCACGCCTTGCCTCTAACACCCCTTCGTAGGTCCTATGTCCTGCACCTCCTCGCCTTCACCTCATGTCCAGGGTACCGCCGGGTGTCCTGTTCCTCCACTCTCGCAGCTCAAGTTCTCTCAGCCCAACAACTTTTCGAAACTCAGAAACTTTCCTTTTTCTTGCTTACGTCAAAAAGTGTGTTCTACGAGCACAGACGCTTTTATGGTTCTCTCTCCTTCTATTTCTCTCTCTCTCTTTCTATTTTACTCTCTCTCTCTCTCTCTCTCTCTCTCTCTCTCTCTCTCTCTCTCTCTCTCTCTCTCTCTCTCTCTCTCTCTCTCTCTCTCTCTCTCTTTTCCATAGTTTTACGGGATATAAAGTGTCCAATGAACCTGAATTAACCATGTAAGAGTGAGAGAGAAAAGATTGATACATAAAAATAAAGTTAATTGGTAAAAAAAAAAAATAAAACAGGAAGCAAACGGGCATAAGAAGAAAAAAAAGGGGAAAAAAAAAGCTTAAGCTCATCGGGCGAGACGTCTACTGCACACACGCCCGAGTATCCGAGGAGGCGTGGGCGGGCCGTGGGCGTGGGCGAGGGTGAGGGCGACAGGGACCTACGCCCACTGTGACCACCTGGCCTCGCCCGCACGCACCTACGCCCATACTCAAGGTTTGGGTGTCTTAATGGAGCAAAGGTTGTGTGTGTGTGTGTGTGTGTGTGTGTGTGTGTGTGTGTGTGTGTGTGTGTGTGTGTGTGTGTGTGTGTGTGTGTGTGTGTGTCTTTTATCCGGTATCATATCATATTACTCATACGCTTATCTAGCATCCTCTCTCTCTCTCTCTCTCTCTCTCTCTCTCTCTCTCTCTCTCTCTCTCTCTCTCTCTCTCTCTCTCTCTCTCTCTCTCTCTCTCTCTCTCTCTCTCTCTCTCACCCAACAGGCAAAGGCAAGCGTTACAAGAGGACACGAGCACCAATTTCGGTCTTTGTGGCGTCTGTTTCAAAGCTTTTATGAACGATTTGTATTTTTAGCGCCAGTTTCAACGCCACGCCCACACCTAGGCCGGGGATGGGCGGGGGCGGGCTGTTTTTTATGACATCGTAGGTTCTTCCTGGATGAGGGCGGTGATTCGTGTGCTGCTGTTACCGTGTTGCAGCGTCCAGTATTGCAAGTAATGTGTTGTGTGTTGATTTTTTGGTGTGTGTTTCGTTGTGGTTGAGTGCAGTGAGGTTAGGTTAGGTTAGGTTAGGTGAGGTGAGGTTAGGTGAGGTTAGGTTAGGTTAGGTTAGGTTAGGTTAGGTTAGGTTAGGTTAGGTGAGGTTAGATTGAGTTGCTGTGTTCCGTTTTCTATGGCGTGTCTCTTTTGTTTCCTTGTGTTGCATAAATTTTTACCGAGTCTTGGTTCGGTTGTAAACTTATTTCAATATAGACTTTTTGTTTTTTGTTTTTTTTCAGCGGAATGAATAAAAATGGATGTTTATTAAGTTTCCGGGTAGCGATGCCTATATTATGCGATGCAAGCTATATACATAAATACTCTCTCTCTCTCTCTCTCTCTCTCTCTCTCTCTCTCTCTCTCTCTCTCTCTCTCTCTCTCTCTCTCTCTCTCTCTCTCTCTCTCTCTCTCATCCAATACTCTCCCCCAATCCCCCTCTGTCCCCTTCAAAGTCCCCTCATCCTTTTTTATTTTTCCGGCCGTCTCTCCCCCTCACCCCAATCTGCCATCGTATAAACAAAGGACCGCCAACAGAGCTCTTCGAATCTTCACAAATCTTGTTTTTATAGGCGATAAAATTACCCAGTACAGGCGACAAAAAAATAGGTAGAGGTGTGTGTGTATGAGAGAGAGAGAGAGAGAGAGAGAGAGAGAGAGAGAGAGAGAGAGAGAGAGAGAGAGAGAGAGAGAGAGAGAGAGAGAGAGAGAGAGAGAGAGAGAGAGATTGGCATCGTGTGTTCTAAGAGAGTACAGGTAAGTGGCAGGTGTATACGGGTGGAGATAGACAGGTGTGGTGCGGGATAGGTAAGGGTGAAGGGCAGGTGTGTCGTTTAGGGTATGGGGGGGGGGAGGGGCGGAGACCACGTTTGGGCGGCGTAGTGTTAAGGTGGAAGGTCAGAGGGGAGGCGGGGGTCGAGGAAGGAATATATGTAGATGACCTTAAGGAAAGAAGGGAAGCGTGGAAGGAAATAAAAGGGTTAAGGCAAGAAGGTAAAGGGTGTTGGAAGGAGGTGTGGGAAGGATCTGATAAGCAACACAAATAACACAATCCGGACCAAGACCTTCCCTCCTCCTCCTCCTCCTCCGTCAGATAACATTCCTCGGATTGCTTCCTAAGGACCAATTTCTCTCTAGTCTAAATCCCCTTAAACAACTTAGGATTTGGTCCAAGAGGCCTTTGTAAAAGAGTTTTAAAAGTTTTTGACACGAAATTGGCTTCTCGGGCAAAGGAAGGTGAGGCGCGGCGGGAGGACGGGAGGACGGGAGGACGGGAGGACGGGAAGCCAATGACGGGAAGCCTCTTGCCTCCGCCATGTTGGTTTCCTTTTTACGAAACCCTCCATCCGGCAAAGCCTCGCCTAGGGCACGGGTGGCTAGCCCTCTGCCTAACCTTATTCAGACTATAAATCCGCGCGAGTCCTGGCCGTGGTGGGGCGGCTGGACGGCCGGAGATACGGTGGTGCCGGAGCTGGGGTTTGGGTCAGGCTTAACAGGATTATACTCTTTTATCAGCCTTAGCAGCCCTTTGAACGCCCATACAGCGCCGAGGATCGCACCGACGCTACTGGACCGACACGAAATTTCACTAAGGTCGCCCCGTAAATATACGAGCCACATGTCAGGTGAATCGTGTCGGGGTGTCGAGGCGAGAGAGAGAGAAGTTACGACTCAGGGGGCGGATGCAGCAGCGGCGCAGCGGCTGGCACGATCGTCACCACCGACCCCCCGATAAGGCTGTGGGGGAGTGGGTGTGCACTGGGACGCGGGTTGCCTACCTCCAGGGCAAACCAGGTGGTGAGAAGGCGTGATGTGATTGTCCTTCGCCTACCTGAGCAACACGACGCAAGGCCGTACCGACCCACGAGGCGTCACAGGGACAACCACCTAGCGACTCTCCCGAACACACACACACACACACACACACACACACACACACACACACACACACACCAGCCACTATACTGAAAACCCTTCACTTGAATGTCGCTTCAGGTTGACTGAGTCTTACACAAACTCGCGGAAATAAAACAGAATCAGCCACACTTTGATGCCCTGCGAGTGTGACTGAAATCTACAAATATACTCACACGTCCTAAAGTGTTACTCAGTCGGCGGGGGACAACAAATCCGTCCACGAGAGGAGTTCACCACTGAAGAATTGCATTGGCCTGATTTTAGCGTCTCCTGCACCCCCTCCCCCCCCAACGTTCCACTTTTTTTTTCCTATTGGCAACGCGATACTGTTTTTCCCAGAGCGTGGAGGCGGTGAAGGGGAGACATGAATGGGATGTCTGTGAATGGACCGCCCGGGGAGAAGGTCGGCATGGAGAGGGGCGCGCGCTCCTCCTGCTAAGCCTGCTGGTACTTGGACTCACCGGGCCATGTGCAGCCAAGTGAACTCGTCTCCGCCACGCTACAAAGAGAAAAGGGCACAGCTGCATGACTCCCTTGCCGCTGCACTCCTGGTGGGACTCCCGATTCATGGACGTGTTGAATGTGACGTGAGGGTGGTGGTGGGCAGGCTTGGGTACGCCGTAATGTTTTATGGTCGTTGTGAACATGTCTTCCTTCCTCTCCTCCTCTTGTGTGGGTGTGTCTGTGGTTGTGGCGGCAGTGGGAGGCTTTCCGGGTAAATACAGCTGGCGGGGTTGTGGTCGTAGTCAAGCACCACCTCAGTCCTCCTCAGGGACAGTCTTCTCTTGTCGTCGGAGGCTCATGACGGGGTCCAGGGGCGGGGTGTAGAAGGGGGACGCTCAGACAAAATAATCAAGTGAGTGTAAACTCCGAAATCTGCTTCCCGTTTACACAAGGCCGTCATTACCGTGTTATTCCGGCTCGCTATATTACGTTACGCTGCAGCTGTTTGTGTGCCACTGTACTTAGCGTGATGTATGTTGTCTTACAGCTCCGCCCCAAGCTAATCCTTCTGATTTAATACGTTTTCCAACACTGTTTGTACGGCGAGAGAATCTACTCACGTACATTATAAGTCTACGTACCAAACATATGTAGTACGATGAATAAATAATGGAGTCTGTCCTTGCAACATTCCTACGTACAAGTATATCATTTCTCTCTCTATGCAGGATCGGTTTGGTGAGTCCGGAATAGGGCGTGGTGGAGGAGCTTTTGTTGGTGAGTATCTACGCAACGACCTCTCTTGTGTGGAGTAGTGTGACGTGTTTATTGAACGTGTCCCGCATGTGCTGCTCCTGTGGTGGTGGCGGGCGGCTGACGGAGGACCTGCTCGCTGCCCCAAGACTGTTTTGATCTGCTACAACGCCTAAGCTGTCTAACTTGTGATATGAAGTTTGGAGTTGAAAGCTGGTGTGGGTGTGACGTGTGTGTGTGTGTGTGTGTGTGTGTGTGTGTGTGTGTGTGTGTGTGTGTGTGTGTGTGTGTGTGTGTGTGTGTGTGTGTGTGTGTGTGTGTGTGTGTGTGGCCAGGTAGCACAGTAGCGATGATGTGGCGTTTCTCGTCGAGGTGTGTGACAGGTAAGTGTGGCTGGGTGTTGTCCGCGGCTGCATTCCATTCCTACAAGCCACACCCTCGCCTACACTCCTCAACACAACCACGCACATGCAGACTACCATTCACACACACACACACACACACACACACACAGGCACCTCCCACATTCTAGCACAGCCTCAACGCACACAGAAGCAGGACTGAGCATCTTATCTAACTACCACGCCCCCTGTGAGCCACTTAAAGAGTTAAATGAAAGCAAGGAGCTCTCTCTCTCTCTCTCTCACACACACACACACACACACACACACTCAGACAGACACACATTCAGACACATACATACACACATTCATTTATCAGGAAAACAACTGTAAACTTTAAAAACAAAACCTGACAGGCAGCTTGACAATAATGATCTGTATCGCTAACGAACATTGGAAACTCACATTTCATCAACTTTTAAGTGACGAATGTAAATATAAATCAGTCTTTCAATCATCACCATTTTTTTTTGTTTTTGTTATTAATTATCTTTTCTAATTGTAACGAATACACAAAAATACATTAATCAACTACATGCTTTCCTTCTTTCTTTTATCTTTATTTATTTTTCCACTTTCCTTATTAATCTACAACCACGGAAGAGGAAGTAGTATAGACATGCCTGAAGGTGTGACTGTAGCAGAGCAGCATCCACCTTGTGTTCCCGTGTTCATCTCAAGGTCATCTCGTAACCAACACACACAGCCTCATACTCGGTAATATCAAGCATCCAATAGTTTCCGTTCCACTTTATCTTTAAATAACATTAAAGTGGAGAGCACAAGCCTGAATAACTGGAAATCTGTTCGCGCCACTGCCACTCTTGATGCTTTTTTGTTTTGCGCATTATTATTTTTAGTTATCTCGTAAATTTTTCACTGCGGACGTGAAATACGAGGATTCAGGGATTTTTTCGTACCCTGTCTGCAGCTTCGAATACCCAGGAGTGAGTCGTTTGGTGCTTCATTCGCTTGGAAGGCTCGTGGATGTTTTGTTCTTTGCCTGAAGTTAAGCTGCAAACTTCCTTCGTTAAGCAACAGACTGAGCGATTAGCACTCCCCCTTTCCACTACCTTCCTAAGGGCTAATTAGGTCAGGTCATTACCCTAACTACCCAATTAAAGACTTAACGCAATTAGTGATGAAGTAATCAGGTCAGAATCCTTCCCTCCTGACCCTCCTCTACAGATTTGTGGTAATTATTCACGTCTTCTCATCACACACTCCGTCCCTCTCGCCCTTAACAGCCTCGTGGTAATTAGGTCAAGTCAACAGGCTACAAAGTGTATTTTACGGAGTCGGGGTATCTGGGTCAACAAAGCTTGCCTAACTTACTGCCCTCTACTTTAACTTGCTTGAAGGCCGCGCACTCACAGTATCAAATGACGAGAGAGAGAGAAAAAAAAGCAGCTCCTATCACAACACTATCAAGAGTGAATGCCCACAATAGGATTTATAAGCTTTAAACTGAGTAAAGCAGAAAATACCAGACCTTTTAATATCTAGCTGGCCTCTATCAATATTCAAAGCGGTATTTTAACTTTCACAACTTTCCTCTTTCTTTCTTTCTTGTCACCTTCATCTTGCGTGTATCAGTGTTTTTCTTTCTCTTCTCTTTCTTTCTCTACATATAGTTTCAGCCACGGACATTACCTTCCTCATATTTCGCATGCAAGACATTTTTTACGTCAAGGAAATTTCATGAGGACAAAATATTTCGAGTCTAAACTTTTCGAACATTTGCTTTAGAAGTTTCCCATTTGGACACACAACGCGATGACCAGCCTGGCACGCGGCGCTTTTCTCGGGATTACTGCAAAATGTTTCTACACAATGCATTTCCTACAGGAGCTACTACATACGACTATTTGTTTTTCTTTTCTCTCTCTCTCTCTCTCTTAACGATATATTATTAGTTCTAACGTGTAAATCCGTTTTGTTTTTCGTTTTATCTGATTAGTTGGTGATACGTAATATTTGTTTTACTCACAAATACGTGCGTAAAACATTTCTTTTTTAAATATACTTTTTTTTCTTTAGCAAAGTTAAAGTTAGAGCGAGATAATCAAGCCTCAGGGAAGGTGTATGTGTGAGAGAGAGAGAGAGAGAGAGAGAGAGAGAGAGAGAGAGAGAGAGAGAGAGAGAGAGAGAGAGAGAGAGAGAGAGAGAGAGAGAGAGAGAGAGAGAGAGAAAGCCGAGGAAGTTTAGCTTAAAAGGAATAAAAGTTTCGTCTTGTTACACTTTACACCCAGACTTCCAGGACTTAACGTTCGCTTGCACCAACTTATTCTCCCGCCAAGACTACGTTCATAATCCTCGGTTTGGATGTGGAATGTCGAGGAAAAACCATAATAATAATAATAATAATAATAATAATAATAATAGAAGGAGGAACTTAGTGACATAACATAATTTTTCGTGCACAGTTTCCTTCCTCCTTCTGATACGTGAAAGATGAGGGGAAAAACAGCTGAAGAGGCGCCATCTTTTTCCCCTTACCCTCACCCTCCTTCACTTTCCACCTCCAAGACCCCCCTGGACACCATCCCTTCACTGTTTTCCATTTCCACACACACTCTCTCCCTCACTTTGCCTTGTTCCCACTTTCCCTTCATCTCCACCTCGTGTATCTAACTCTCCAGCATCCCAAACTTTCCACTCTTCCACCTTACTCCTACCACACTCCACTCCCCACAGCTTACCTCTCCCCCTTCCACGAGCACGTCCCCAGCAGGAGTGGAGTAAGGGAAGGAATAGCAGGAGTAAGGGTTGGAGGAGTAGGAAGGTCACTTATTAAGGGCAAGATGTAGATAACTCACTTACCCCAGAATTCAAGACGCTGCAGAAACATACTCCTGCTGTAGGCGCAGCTGGCGGCCATGACGGAGGAGAAGGAGGAGGAGGAGGGTGTCAGAGGCTCGCGGGTTTATGCTCTAAGCTTCCTGAGGTCAAGTGAAGCTTCAGGCATGTTAGCTTCACCTCCTGGTTCGATGTCACACCAATTATCTGTTTTTCTGTTTGTATTTCTTCCTCTCTCCCTCTCCTTGTCTCTTCGTATACACACAGGGAAGGGTTGAAGCTAATTATGGAGTGAATAAAGTTCTGTTTTCATGGTTTTTTTTCTTTTCTTTTTTCCAGTCGTTAAGGGAAGGTTTTCGACGTGTCCTTCCTTCATCTGATTGATTGTGATAAAGTCATTGTTTTACACACACGAATACTTACACACAAAAACACACACTCAGACACACATACACACCACACACACACACACACACACACATAGATATACTTGAATCTGACGCAATATTTTCTCCGTCCGTCTAGCGCTGCCCAGGATCACGCTTGCCCCGCACACAGCACAGACCCTTTGTGTGAACGGCAGTGTTGTTTTTACATCCCACAACTCCACTGTGTAAGTCTTGGTGTTTGTTCTTCACGATAGCAAGAAGAAGAACACTGTGCCATTCTCAGCCAGACAACACCAGTGACGTCAATGTCTGTGTCGCTGCCGCTGCCTCCCTCAACCCTTGGTAACGAGGGGGAAGTCGTAACGCGGGAGGTCGTAACGAGGGGAGGTTGTAACGAGGGGAGGTCGTAACGCTGTTCACCACCACGTCGGAGTTACGGTTCAATAACAGTGGTGCACAAGACACACGGTTACACGGGGATGCACAAAGGGAACGTCGCTAGCTGGAAATGTGCCCTCAAAAATGGTTCTTTCTGGCATACGATTCATTTTTCCTTGTTTTCCCTCGTCCATCCCTCCCCTCTTGTTTCTACTCCCTACACAAGCTTCCCTACTCCCACCCCCTCCTCTTACACTACCTATTAACCTATTTTCCCCCGACAAAACACACTTTCCCAGCCTTCTTTCTATCCTTTCTCATCTCTACTCTTCCCTGTTTCACCCAACCTTTACTAAAACTCACAGCTCTCCCTACTTATACCTCCCCTCACCCTACCCTCACAACCTCCTCCTCCTCCTCCTCCAGACCATCATCCTAAACACATATCATCTGCCTCACACTCCTCCATCACACCTGCTGCAGAAGACCCAAGTTGCAGAGAGAAGATGGAGGGGATAAATAAATAAATAAACAATAAGAATGAGATGGTAATAAAACGAAATAAACGAGTTAATAGTTTCATCAAAAGCTGTGTGGGTTTTTTTTTTTAACACCTGGTTTTCCTCGTTACCTGCACACCCACACACACACACACACACACACACACACACACACACACACACACACACTTTCAAGACCTCATTGCAGTTTGAGAAAAGGATATACGAGACGGAGATCAAAAAGCAAAGCGAACAAGGGGAGAGAGAGCAAGGTAGTTAAGGATTGGGTGGTAAGAAACAGGAAATATATATATAAAAAAAATAGTAAATAATAATAATAATAAAAAAACAAACAAGCGTCTATGTAATTTTTGGAAACTTGAAGAAAATAAGAAATAAAGAACTTGAATATAAATAGTAAAATGACACTAAGGAAATATCTAAATTACAAGGCAACTGTGAACGTCAAGACAAAGAAGACGAGTGAGTGGAAATAAGAAAGAAGAAGAGTAAAGGGAAGGGAAAGGAAGGGTGGAGGAGATAAAAGTGAAGACAGAGAGGAGTGAAAATAAATAATAAAAAAAAAAACCATCGTAAACGGAAAAGATATAAAATAAGACAAAGGTTTAACTGCGAAAAAGCGAAAAAAAAGAAAGAAAGAAAATAAAAACTTAGTGCATGGAATGGAAAATGAGAGAGAACGAGAGAGAGAGAGAGAGAGAGAGAGAGAGAGAGAGAGAGAGAGAGAGAGAGAGAGAGAGAGAGAGAGAGAGAGAGAGAGAGAGTTGAGTCAAGAAAGTGTGTTATGTCATTTACTGTTCCTCTTCGATGTTCACTTCACTATTTGAACCCAGAATTCTACCTCATCTCACCATCAAGACCTTCACTCACCATCCTTGGAAGATCAAAGCACGCACACACACACACACACACACACACACACACACACACACACACACACACACACACACACACACACACACACACACACAGGCAGTTTTCCACTAAGAGTCTTAAAATATTTCCGAAATTAGCTTCTCTTCCATTCATTCTCTCTCTCTCTCTCTCTCTCTCTCTCTCTCTCTCTCTCTCTCTCTCTCTCTCTCTCTCTCTCTCTCTCTCTCTCTCTGTCAACACACAATCTCTTCCCCTTGTATGTGGTTAAGAGGAGTGAGCCCATCGCCTCTTCCACCTCCTCTCCCTTCTCCCCTCTTCCCTCTCCTCTCCCCTCTCCTCTTCCCTCTTCCCTCTCCTCTCCCCTCTTCCCTCTTCCTCCTCACCCTCCCCTCTCCCCTCTTCCCTCTACCTACTCATCCTCCACCGGGCCAGATCAACAAAGGGGAGACGGAGGGGAAGGGGAAAAGGGGAAGGGGAAGGGGAGAGGAGATGGGATAGATGAATAGAAATGAGGGGAAAGGGATGAAAAAGAAGCATTTAAAGATTGAAAAGAAGTAGAATAAAGGAGAGGAATATTTAGATGAGCAATGAGAGTGAGAGTGAGAGAGAGAGAGAGAGAGAGAGAGAGAGAGAGAGAGAGAGAGAGAGAGAGAGAGAGAGAGAGAGGAGGTCACGGAAGTAATGATCAGCCTCACACCTGGTCTTACACTCGCTTAATGAGGGTGGAAGCTCACTAATTAAGGCTCCCGCTCACCTGTGTTGGAAAGGTATGTGCTGACCGCCCCCCATCCCCCCTCCCCCCTCCCCCCCCTTGACTCATGCCTCCGTGGTGACGTGTGGTGAGTCACTCTTACTCACTCTCCCTCATACTCTCTCTCACTTCCTTCCCTCATGACTCCTTCTTCCTCCTCCTATTCCCTCTCTCATTTATTTTCTCATTTCGTTCTATTTTCTCTATCCCTTCAACCATCTATCTTCTTTTTTTTTGTATTCTCTCTCTCTCTCTGTTGCTTCTTCTTTAACTCCTTCCTCTCTCTCTCTCTACTGAAATTCTCTCTTTTTTATGTTTTTTCTCTCTTCCTCTTTACTCTCTCTTCCTCCCTCCCTTGTTTCTCCCTTCACTCCTCTTTACCGTCTTTACTCTTCTTTCTTTCACTCCCTCTATCCTCCCTAATTCTTGCTGCTTCTTTCTTTCTACCCTCTTCATCATCAAGTTTTCTTTTGTTTTTTCTCCTCTAATTCCTTGCTATCTATCTTCTCTTCTTCCTCTCCTCCTTCCTTCCTCTTCTTAGATAAAAATAATCACTTAGTTGTTAGTTTTCTTTCATTCTTTCTTAGTTATTCTTTCTTGTCCTTTACATTCTCCTTTCTTTCTCACTCTCTCTTAGGTGTCCCTCGCATCGCCACTATCCTCTTCCTTGTCCTCCTCTTCCACCTCTTCTCTCTCCCCCTTTTTCCTCCCTCACTTTCCTCTCTCACTTTCCTTTTAATTACCTATTGGATACCCTAGTTCTGTATACGCTATTGGACGGTAATGTGGCTGGCTCTCTCTCTCTCTCTCTCTCTCTCTCTCTCTCTCTCTCTCTCTCTCTCTCTCTCTCTCTCTCTCTCTCTCTCTCTCTCTCTCTCTCTCTCTCTCTCTCTCTCTCTCTCTCTCTCTCTCTCTCTCTCTCTGTTTTGTCAATACTTGCAACTTGTTTTAGTTTTACAAGTTGACTTTGATTCTTT
Source organism: Metacarcinus magister (assembly GCA_029783475.1). Taxonomy (NCBI): domain Eukaryota; kingdom Metazoa; phylum Arthropoda; class Malacostraca; order Decapoda; family Cancridae; genus Metacarcinus; species Metacarcinus magister. The sequence continues at coordinate 11,557,380 of JAPQNM010000020.1, forward strand.
CGTGTATTTTTATGTTTTTGTCGAATGCTCAGAAGGAGGAGGAGGAGGAGGAGGAGGAGGAGGAGGAGGAGGAGGAGGAGGAGGAGGAGGAATACATGCGCGGTTAAAGGTTACTCCATTGCCGCCATTATCGCTTCCAGTCATTGCAACTTTTTCCTCCCTCCTCCTCCTCCTCCTCCTCCTCCTCCTCCTCCTCCTCTCCTCCTCCTCCTCCTCCTCCTCCTCCTCCAACACCACCAACAATCGGCCCTTAATCCTGTAATCACCCACACCACTAACCATCAACACGGCAACGCTTCCACGCCCATCCCAGCCGCCGCCCACGCCCTGCCGCGATGCAAGATGGGCGTGCGGAGGCTTCACTATCTCCAGCTAACACTTCCTAAACCGTACACATGCAAACATTCTTACGTACACACACGCCGATTTCTATGCATGTACACGTAAATTTTCATCAGTGTGTGTGTGTGTGTGTGTGTGTGTGTGTGTGTGTGTGTGTGTGTGTGTGTGTGTGTGTGTGTGTGTGTGTGTGTGTGTGTGTGTGTGTGTACGTACCGGAACGGGCAACACCTTACTTGTGCATATGCAAATAAGATCTCAGGTGTGGGGCAGGCAGGTGAGCGACGCCCTAAAGAGGAGGAAGAGGAAGAGGAGGAGGAGGAGGAGGAGGAGGAGGAGGAGGAGGAGGAGGAGGAGGAGGAGGAGGAGGAGGAGCTATACCCACAATTCCGTTCTTCCTATAACAGTAAAAATGAAGAAACATGAAGATTACAAGACAAGATAAACAAACAGCGCCCACGCCTACGCCCACACGCCCACACGCCCATTGTACCATGATTAGAAAGTCCCCTCTGAGACGCCCTGTTTTCTCTACTTAAACTGGGACACTAATTTTTTTTTCCCTCCTCTCCTTCTCCTCTTCTATCCTTAAATCTTTCCTCTCTTGTCAAACCCATTTTTTTTTCCCTCCCTCTCGTTCACTTTTTACCGCAATGCAATGTCACTCTCGTTCCAATAACAAGATTCTTAATTAAAACCCTAAATTCTGTTCAAGTGATTGGTTCGCAAGCTTTTTTTATTCAATATTCCGACTGGCGAGCTGGTGGAGGGGGAGGGAGGGGGAGAGGGAAAGGAATGGGGAGGGGGAGGGGGAGGGGGAGAGGGAGGGAGGGGGGGAAGGGAGAATTAACCAATCATAGCGTCGGATACCAGGGAGGGAAAGGAGGGTGTGAGGGAGGGAAGGGCACAGTGAGGGAAGGGATGGAATGAGGGGAGGAAGGGAGGTAGTGAGGGAGGAAGGGATGGAGTGAGGGGAAGGAGGGAGTGATGTGGGGGGGGCGGGGGCGGTGAGGGGAGCATCCAATCAGCACCCTGCAGCTTGGGGACGAGGAGTAAGATATGAAATAAATAAATAAAGTAATAATCTTAAAACACACAACAGCCAATTTTACTCTTTTTCTTATACTTTAATAATACATTTTACAGATGAGAGCCAATGAGAGTAAGAGGAAGATTTTTTTTTTTCTCTTTCCTCTCTCTCTCTCTCTCTCTCTCTCTCTCTCTCTGTTTGCCTCTCCACCTGTGTGTTACCTGTGTGTTACCTGTGGGTGAGAGGAAGGCTAATTGAGTTTACCTGTCTTCTCCCTTCGCTACTGTTTATCTTGTGCTTGTTTGTTTGTTTGTTAGCGTGTGTGTGTGTGTGTGTGTGTGTGTGTGTGTGTGTGTGTGTGTGTGTGTGTGTGTGTGTGTGTGTGTGTGTGTGACGTGTACATATGTATTGATTTGTATATTCGCTTTAGATGAAGTATGTATAGTTTTTTTTTATCTTGTACATGCATATCATATTCTCTCTCTCTCTCTCTCTCTCTCTCTCTCTCTCTCTCTCTCTCTCTCTCTCTCTCTCTCTCTCTCTCTCTCTCTCTCTCTCTCTCTCCGCCCACCACCCCCCACGCTGTCCAAAGCCAATCGGGCGGATAAGTCTCCAGCCTCCCTAATGGCCTCCATCAGCCTCCATTACCTCGGTTCCGCTTTTTCAGAGTTCGTGGAGTCAGTGTGGTGGAAGAGTCTATCCGTCCACCTCCCGCTGCGGACTCCCCGGACCAGACACAGTCAATAAGGCCATTAAAAAAGAAGATAGATATATATATTGGTTATTCCTCTGGCGTTCCTCTGTGTGTGTGTGTGTGTCTCTCTCTCTCTCTCTCTCTCTCTCTCTCTCTCTCTCTCTCTCTCTCTCTCTCTCTCTCTCTCTCTCTCTCTCTCTCTCTCTCTCTCTCTCTCTCTCTCTCGATGTCGCTTGGTATAATTTATGAAAGTAATTAAAAACGTGAGGCTGTAAATGACCTTTTGCCAAACTTTAACAAACTAATGATTTCCAGATTTCACTACGGTTGTTTGTGTGTGTGTGTGTGTGTGTGTGTGTGTGTGTGTGTGTGTGTGTGTGTGTGTGTGTGTGTGTGTGTGTGTGTGTGTGTGTGTGTGTGTGTGTGTGAGAGAGAGAGAGAGAGAGAGACTGTATCCAGCAAGTTCACGGCAGTTTATCAGGTGAGACAGGTAAAGCAGGTAAAGGTAAGAATGTTAGGTAAGTTGATTGGACAAGACGAGAGGGAGTAAGAGGCAAGGCAAGCAAGGTAAAGCCAGTGAGGTAAAGAAAGCAAGACCCGGTATAGGATAAGAGAAGAATAAAGTCACAATTTCATACAATTATACCAGTAAATAAAAAAAAAGTATGAAGGTATAAGATATTGATGTGGTATTTTGGCATGCATGAGGCTGAGCTTGGCCGACGCACACACACACACACACACACACACACACACACGTACACGCACACACACAACCTTATGAAAACAGTCACGACGGATGAGCGTTGACGGAACCCATAAATAACTCGGCTGTCCGTCACTCGAGCGCTAAGAGGATGAGGAAAAGGATGAGGAGGAGAGGGAGGAGGAGGAGGAGGAGGGAGGAACTGCAGGAAGGAGCAAAGAAAAAACATAAAGGGAATAGCAGAATGGAGAGAATAAATAAAAAATAATAATAAGGAGGAGGAGGAGGAGGAGGAGGAGGAGGAGGAGGAGGAGGAGGAGGAGGAGGAGGAGGAGGAGGAGGAGGAGGAGGAGGAATGAGGAAGTCAAAAGTCACGTAAAACACAGGAAACACATCACGTTGCAATCGATTCACAGACTGGAAGGAAAAGACAATAAAAAAAAAGAAAGAGAGAGAGAGAGAGAGAGAGAGAGAGAGAGAGAGAGAGAGAGAGAGAGAGAGAGAGAGAGAGAACGACCGAGTTACAGAGTTTTAGTGAGTGGGTCAGGGTCGGCAGGGGGGGGCAGGGGGGTAGGCCGTCCTCACCCCCTGCCCCCCTGCCCCCCCCTTCCACACTCACAAGGGGGTGATCTGTATGACTATGAATTCCTGGAGTCATGTTCGCTCGTAACGCCTCGGAATGACCCTTACCCACGTGCTTGAAGGAAGGGGAGGAAGGAAAGAAGGAGGAGGAAGAAAAGGATGAGGAAGAGGAGGAGGATGAAGAGGAGGAAGAGGAGGATGAAGAGGAGGATGATGAAGAGGATGAGGAGGAGGATGAAGAGGATGAAGAGGAGAAAGAGGAGCGAGTAAAGCTGCTAGACAGGTATTAATTGCTGTGCTGTGTACCTGAAACTGAGAAGCTCACCTTCAGGCATGCACACACATACACACACATACACACACACACACACACACACACACACACACACACACACACACACAGCCAGGGGCGAAAACAAGTTGCACAGAACCGTTAATATGAAAGTCACACAGTTACACAACATGCCTGTCTGTATTTTTTTATTTTCTCTCTCTCTCTCTCTCTCTCTCTCTCTCTCTCTCTCTCTCTCTCTCTCTCTCTCTCTCTCTCTCTCTCTCTCTCTCTCTCTCTCTCTCTCTCTCTCTCTCTCTCTCCAAGGTCATCTCCGTAACCTTTAACAAACTTTTTTCTTCTTTGTCATGAAAAGTCCCTCACGACACCAATGAACTGCCACACCTCCTCTTCCTCTTCTCTCTTCCCTTCTCTTCAACTCTTCCTTTTACCTCTCCTGCCCTCTCATCGCCCCGTCACCCTGCTCCCCCCCTTCTCCCCATCACTGACCGGCCCCTTCCCATCCATCACAGTCCCCCCTTTCACTACTGGTTCCAACTCGCCCATCACTCATCCCAAACCATACACCATACACCAGGAAAATGACCTTTACTGCTTTAAAATATATAGTAGTAGTAGTAGTAGTAGTAGTAGTAGTAGTAGTAGTAGTAGTAGTAGTAGTAGTAGTAGTAGTAGTGGTGGTGGTGGTGGTGGTGGTAAAGAGAAGAAGAAAAAAAAGAAAGAAAGAGAAATCACCATCCACTTTGAGGTTGAAATTGACCACAAATAACAAGAACACACAACCACCTCCACCACCTCCACCACCTTCACCACTTACCACTTACCACTTACCACTTACCACCACCACCACCACCATCACCACCAACAACAACAACAACAACAGCAACAGCAACAGCACGTCCACACCTTCACCACAACCGCTATCTTCCTGACGGCGACGCAGGGGAGGGAGGGGAGGCAGGGGAGATAATGAGGGAGGAAGAGATGAAGAGAGAAAGAAGAGGAAGAGGAGGAGGAGGTAGAGAAACCAAGAAAGAAAGTCAGGAAGAAATTGGAGCAAGTCTATTACGAAGAGAGGAAGAAAAAAAATAATAAAGAATAAGGAAACAAAAGAAAGAAAGACAAAGAAAGGAAATAAGAAAAGGAAAGAAAGTTGGGAGAGAAAGAATGAAGAAAGGAATGAATGAAATGAAGCAATAAATTAGGGTCAGAAGGAAGGAAGGAAGGAAGGAAGGAAGGAAGGATGGAAGGATGAAAGGAAGGAAGGAAAGCGTAAGGAAAATGATAGATAAATAATGAGAAGTGGAAAGGAAAAGAGAGTAAGGGTTATAGCGAGAAAATAAAGACGAATAAGAGAAGCAAAGCATGAAAGGAGGAAGAAGGAGGAGGAGGAAGGATAAGAACATAAACTAAAGAGAGAAAATGATAAAGAAGAGATGGACGAAGGATGTAAAGGAAGGAAGGAATGATGAGAAGAGGAGGAAGAGGAGGAGGAGGAGGAGGAGGAGGAGGAGGAGGAGGAGGAGGAGGAGGAGGAGGAGGAGGAGGAGGAGGATAAATGTACATAAAGAGAAATAGGAAAAAGTGATGAAGGACAGAAGTGAAGAAGGAAGCATTAGTTTACGATTTTTATCCACCTCTTCCTTCCTCCACAATTTATCTCCACTCCTCCACTCCCCTCCACTCCTCTACTCCGCCACTCCACCTTCCCTTCCACTATTAATCTTTGACCTTCAGGAAGCAATTCAACGTTAAATAAGAAGAGAAAGGAATTATGCCAACCATGAACTGCATATGAATACTGATACATCGGGAGGAGGAGGAGGAGGAGGAGGAGGAGGAGGAGGAGGAGGAGGAGGAATAAGAATTTCAGGAATGGGAAAGCGAAGCGAGACGAAATAGAGGAGATGATGATGCAGACGTAGACAGAGGAGGAGGAGGAGGAGGAGGAGGAGGAGGAGGAGGAGGAGGAGGAAGAGGATGTGGAAGAGGATAGCAAACAGGAGGGACCAAAATAAACTAAGACCAAGGCGAGGCAGTGAATAGGGACGTAATGGCTGATAAAGATGGATGGAAAAGAAAAAATGTGATAAGGATGTAGATAGCTTAACACACCCATGACCCGCCCATTCACGCCCACACCTGAATCGATACCTGCGGGCGGCGTGAGGGCGGGAAAGGATAGGATCTAGGGAGGGGAAAGACACTCCCAAATGAATAAGCGATGACGTAACTGTGTCCAAGTCTTCTCCCTCCTCCTCCTCCTCCCTCCTCCTCCTCCTCTCTCCTCCTCCTCCTCCGTTACATTCTCTTTCTATTCTTTATCTTCCTCTATTGTTAATTCTCTTAAACTACCCTTGTCTTTATCTGTTTCCCTTCCTATCTTCTTCCTCCTCCTCTCTTCTTCTTCTTCCTCCCACCATCATCATGACTATCCTTTGTTATTCTTGATGCAAAACAATACAAACAAATGTAGTCACAATTATATGAACATTTTCTTTTTATCAATAATCACAATGGCCTTTACCACTTCCTTTTTGTCCCTCCTCCTATCTCTCCTCCTCCTCCTCCTCTCCTCCTCCTCCTCCCTACATTGCGTCATCCAACATGCCACATCAGACAAGGGAACGTAGGAGTAAGAGGAGGAGGAGAGGAAGGAGAGAGAGAGAGAGAGAGAGAGAGAGAGAGAGAGAGAGAGAGAGAGAGAGAGAGAGAGAGAGAGAGAGAGAGAGAGAGAGAGAGAGAGATCATAAAAAGGTAAGTCACATGCTCAGGTGTGGTGGTCAGCTGAGAACTTAAATCAGAACGACCTTTAAACGACACCTGAGTTTGATGATATCCACCTGTACTACCACCACCACCACCACCACACACACACACACACACACACACACACTAGCAAGTTTTTTTCTTCATATTTTTTTCCTTATACATCCCTTTTTCTGAACAATAATCACTATCCAACAAGACTTTTATGATAATTTTTCTCGGTATATTCCCAAGGCCACACTGCGTTTAGGTAACACTGAATATAAAATGCAGGAAGAAAAAAAAAATTATATATATATACATAAAGTGGAGTTTTAAGCAACACCATCACGTCCACTTCGAGGCATGAGTGGAGGAGGAGGAGGAGGAGGAGGACAAGGAGTGGTGGATTCAAGGTGAAGAGTTATCGTAGAAGTGGAATTTTCTTTTCAGGGGGGCAGAGTGGAGGTGATTTTAGAAGTTTACTGGGGAGGGTCTGGGGGAAGATGGAGGGTGTTTCTGGGGGAAGGGAGGGAAAGGGGGCGGGAGGTAGTCTGCAGTAACACTCTTGGTTCTCTGGGGGTTAGTGAGATAATGATGCACAGCTGAGCACAGTGACTTGAGAGAGAGAGAGAGAGAGAGAGAGAGAGAGAGAGAGAGAGAGAGAGAGAGAGAGAGAGAGAGAGAGAGAGAGAGAGAGAGAGAGAGAGAGAGAAGGGGGGGAGGGGGAGATGAAATAGTAGGTAAGAGTATAGGGAAGGTTGTCTTTACCTTACGATTCTCACACCTGTTACCTTTGTGCTATATCACGTACCAGCCTGAAGGTAACTCTTTCACTTTCCCCTCCTCCTCCTCCTCCTCCTCCTCCTCCTCCTCCTCCTCCTCCTCCTCCTCCTCCTCCTCCTCCTCCTCCTCCTCCTCCTCCTCCTCCTCCTCCTCCTCCTCCTCCTCCTCCTTCTCCTCCTTCTCCTCCTCCTCCTCCTCCAATTCTTTATCTTCTTCTACCACTTAATATTCCTTCCTCACAATTTATCTACTTTTCTCCATCTCTTAAAATTAATAAGTAAGTGCATTAAATTTTTATGATTGTGCGTTATCAGTCCACTTTTTCTCCTTCTCCTCCTCCTCCTCCTTCTTCTTTATCTCCATTCCTTCTATCCTCTGCACCACACTACCACTACTACCACCACAGCCTCCTCCTCCTCCTCCTTCTGCAGCCTCTCCTTCACGGTCTCCTTCGCCTTCACGTTAACCTAATTTAAACGTCAATAGGAGACACGCGAAGGTAAGGTAGGTAAGCACACAACACCCTCAAAAGCCCTCTGGCGGGAAGGACCTGCAACACCTCCCCGTTTACTTAATCTTCAACGTAATAATTATGATAAAAATGATTCCACCCAGCACGCTCGTAACCCCTTATATGGAGGATTGGTTAAGGGATCTCTCTTTAAACTCTCACTCTAACTCTCTCTCTCACTCTCTCTCTCTCTCTCAACTTCTTGGTGTGTTGAGTTCAAGGCTTAGCTAATTATACCAATACGATGATGTGTCAGGAGGTGCAGCGAGAAGGGAAAGGGAAGGAGATGGATGAAGAAGAAATAGAGCAACGGGAAGAAGACGGATAGAGAAGAGAGATAGAGAGAAGGGGGAAGGTGATGCGATAGAACTAGAGGGAGTACCACAATAAGGGAGGAAAATAAGTCAATGTAAAATAAATGAATATGATAAATTAAGAAGAAATGAATAACTAGAATGATAGATAAAGAAAGAATATTATCACTATCGTTCTTCTTCTCCTCTTCCTCCTCCTCCTCCTCCTCCTCCTCTATCTATATATCCACCATTCTATCTTCCTCCTATCGCTCTTCTATTTTCTTAACACGAAGGGATAAAAAAAAATAATAAAATATAATATAATAAAATAAAATAAATAAGATCAAATATTATTAAATAAAATTAAATAAATCAAATTATTATCCAAGTGTTCCCCGCTAGCACGGAAGCGGAGGAGGAGGAGGAGGAGGAGGAGGAGGAGGAGGAGGAGGAGGAGGAGGAGGAGGACGTGCAGGTAAGTTATGCACTCAGGTAATCCAGTTTGAGAAGCTTCCTCAGTGTCGCTTACTTGGCTGCAGGTAGACAGGCAGGTAGAGGGAGTAAGGAGGGTGGGTGGGTGGAGAGAAGGAAGGAAGGAAGGAAGGAAGGAAGGAAGGAAGGAAGGAAGGAAGGAAGGAAGGAAGAAGAGAAAGGAAAGAAAGATGTGGGAAGAGGAAGAAATGAAGGCAATAAGAAGTGAGTAAGGGAAGGGAGAGAGCAAATAAGCAAGGGAATCAGGAAGGAAAGAAGAAAAGGAAGGCAAGATAAAACGAAATAAAGGAGGAAGGAAATAATTGAACAACGGATGAGGAAACAATCAAACAACCAATAACGAAAAAGAACAAAGAAACACCAAACCACATATAGGCTGGGGAAAAAAATGGAAAAAAAAGAAAAGAATGGAGGAAGAAGATAAAACAAAATATAGAATGATAAGAAAGGTCAAGGAAAACACACACAAAACATATCACATAACAATTCCTTCACGCAATCAAACACACAACACACAGGTGAGGGAGGAGAGGTAGGTGAGGGGAGAGAGAGAGAGAAGGGGAGGGGAGAGGGGGAGGAGAGGATTACCTGAAGCCTTACAAGTCACAGATCAGCTGACAAGATAAATAAAAGTACAGGTGAAGGTAAACTTGAAGGTGTCAAGTGAAGCTTTTGTTACTTCATCCGATTTCTCCGTCAGAAGTAGTAGTAGTAGTAGTAGTAGTAGTAGTAGTAGTAGTAGATAAGTTTAATACACAAATGAATGGTTTTTAAGTATATTACACAGCCATAAGAAAAACTACAATGACTTAGAGTAGATTTAAGCCACAAAACCTTTCTCCTTCAACCCAACCTTCGCCCTTGACGCTAACAAAACACACAAGGACACAAAGCAACGAGAAAACTAACAATATCAAATAATAAAAATTAAAAAAAAGCCCCCTCTAGGAATGTACCAATACAAAAAATTAATCATAAACCAAATAATGATAAAGAAATAAAATCAAGCTGTAATAATGGAGTGAAGAGATAGAGAGAGAGAATAAAAAAAGGACAAGAACCCAAGATATCTGAAGGCAGTCACATGTTTCTCTGTAAATTAAAGCTTTTGATGTGGATTCAAAGGGACGTATTTCCCAATTATAAAAATCTGGTTTTGAGCGAAGTGTGGAAGGAGGAGGAGGAGGAGGAGGAGGAGGAGGAGGAGGAGGAGGAGGAGGAGGAGGAGGAGGAGGAGAAGGAGGGTGCAACATGGGTGTTAACACGATAGTTTGGCAGGATAAGGAAAGTCTGTTGTGGAGGTCAAAGGGTGCTAGTACTCTCTCTCTCTCTCTCTCTCTCTCTCTCTCTCTCTCTCTCTCTCTCTCTCTCTCTCTCTCTCTCTCTCTCTCTCTCTCTCGACGTGTCACTTTAATGGCCAACTGAAACGTCATTTCAACAGCTTTATGCTCCTATCTTTTCGAGTTAGCCTCCGACAGGAAACTGATTAGGAGGAGGAGGAGGAGGAGGAGGAGGAGGAGGAGGAGGAGGAGGAGGAGGAGGAGGAGAGGAGGAGGAGGAGGAGGAGGAGGAGGGAGACAGGTAAGGCAAGGGATCAAATCGACTTGCGAGTTGAACCATAAACTCTCTTATCTTACATTCTCTGGAGGAATCTTATGTATCATCCTGTCTCCCTCTCTTCCTTCCTGGTGTCTTTGCACCCTCTGCCTCCTTTCCTTCCTGCTCTCTTACCCTCTCATTCTTCCTCCACTAGCGTCGATACACAGTTATTGGGATGAAATCAAAGACGTTCAAAGATTATGCCAAAAAGGGTCAGTTTTCAAAGCGAGACTGTGATTGTGTGATGCTGGATGCTGCTGAGAGGAGGAGGAGGAAGGAGGAGAGGAGTTGGAGGGAAGATGCGTCACTGTCATGGTGAAGGAAAGTGAAGCTACAGTCATCATAACAGGAAACAGGTCATAACAGAAAGCAGAGGAAATCAGCATGACTTTAGACAAGCACGTTTATACAATTACAAAGAATAACAATGTATAAACAAAAGCCTTATAACGCCAAGTAAACAATAACAAAGGAGGAAAGCAGTGCAACCCAATACGTGAACTCACAGTAACAAAAGAACAACAATTATTACGTGTGCCAGTTGTAACAGATTGGTAACAGCGAGAAAAATGTTATAGTTCCAACCATTACGGTACACAATGGGAATTTGAGGGTGACATTAAAGTTGAACAATTGTGGAAAGGGATGAAAAGAAGAAAAAAAGGAACATGAGAACGCAAAAAAAGGTAGTAAATAAAATCGATGGACATAAAATAAAAATAATAATAAAAAAACAACAACTCACGGATGAATGGTATAAAAACGAAATGTCAAAAATTTAGTAAAAACAGTAACTAGAGAATGAGGTCACCCACAATTGAGTTGGGAAAGTATAGTCTAAAAAAGAAGAGATTAAAAAAGTATCAGTGAACTTAAAACTGATGAAAACAATAAAGAACAAAAACAACTGACAATCACACGTGTACATTACCAGTTTTTGTTCCGCGTTCCAATAGTATTTAATTGAAAACCAAATGAACTACAAGATTTGAAAGTAACTTAATGCAAAATAATAATAATAATAATAATAATAATAAAACAAATTCTCTTCTCCTATTAACAAAGTTTGGAAGACTTGTTACTCTCTCGAATTTATGAGTCACGTGACGTATTTACAAACCATTAGGAACGTTCTCTCTCTCTCTCTCTCTCTCTCTCTCTCTCTCTCTCTCTCTCTCTCTCTCTCTCTCTCTCTCTCTCTCTCTCTCTCTCTCTCTCTCGTCACCATTTACTCTACACTTTAACTTTTACATCCTTTTTATATATCATCTAGCTTCACAAAAGGTCACACGAGGGTTACCAAGAGTCGAATAACTATATAAAAACCGTATAGGATTTTATTTTACGATCAGAGAAGGAGACGAGGCGCTGTATCCTACCTAATCCTACCACCATAGACAGTCCTTCACTCCCAGCACCACCACAATCACCACCAAGCGATCCTACCCCAAATCATACCCTTTTTCACACCACCACACCACCACATCGCAACACCACATCATCACCACACCAACCAGTCTGTCCTCCACCCTGAAAACCGGCTAAGTGTCTCTTTTGTTCGAGTAAATTCAGTTTGACTTCGGATATTGAGAGATTAGAGGAAGCTTCTTAAACCTAATCCTTTTCTTTGTTTATCTAAAGAAGTTATCAAAGGACCTGCTGCTCACGGGGCCGTCTCACGTAGCGGCCTTTTTTCTCCCCTTACGTCTTCCCTTCCTTGCCTCCCCTTTCCAGAGCTGCGTTACAAGGTCAAAACAGTTTTAAATTGTGAGGCTTCCTGGAATGCGCAAAAGGGGGTTACAAGGTGAGGTTATAGATGAGTGTTGTGAGTGTGTATGTTATCTCTTTCTCTTTCTCTCTTTCTCTCTCTCTCTCTCTCTCTCTCTCTCTCTCTCTCTCTCTCTCTCTCTCTCTCTCTCTCAGGATGTAATAAAGAATAGATACAGTGACGAGAAAAAGAAAGGTGGAACATGGAACGAAGGAAGGAGAGAGAGAGGAGGAGTGCGAGAGGAACAATATAGTGGAATAAAAAGGAAGGAAGGAGGGAGGGAGAAAGGAAGAAAGGAAGGAAGGGAGAGAGAGAGAGAGAGAGGGAGGTGGAAATGGACAGAAGGAGTGGCCCTCATATCCGTTTCTTTTTGGACCAGTGTCAGTGTTTATATTCAGTTTCATTTCCTAGTCTATAAGAAAACACAGTTGCTTCTTCTCTTTCTACATCCTCGATCCCTTGCCTATATTTGTTCCCTTTCTTTCCACACTCCTGACACTTGCTCTCACCTAGGGCACAAAGAGAGAGAGAGAGAGAGAGAAAGAGAGAGAGAGAGAGCTCACAAAGAAGACTGATAATTTCTTCCCTAACGTGAGAGGCCATAGGGACATGTTATCCTGATCAGCTTACTGTTACTGCTTCATCCGAGGCTGACGCAATGCTTCCCAGATCGTCCCTAAGTAAATATGACCACAATGTTATGAGACTTTCCTCTGCTTACTGTCGCTTGTCTCTTCTGTTTTGCATATCTCAGTATAAATTACCCGTGTGTGTGTGTGTGTGTGTGTGTGTGTGTGTGTGTGTGTGTGTGTGTGTGTGTGTGTGTGTGTGTGTGTGTGTGTGTGTGTGTGTGTGTGTAAGTAGTAGTCACAACACCACATTGACACTCCTGTATACACCATCATACACCTGACAACACTTTGAACAGATTAGTAGTCAATGCATTACTTCAGGCCACACTCTTATATATATTCTTTTTTCATAACTGTGTTTGGTCATACAGGTTTTTTTTAATTACCAAGCTCCTCCTCCTCCTCCTCCAGACTTAACCTTCATCTTCCGTTCTCCACTCTCTCACTCTCTCTCTCTCTCTCTCTCTCTCTCTCTCTCTCTCTCTCTCTCTCTCTCTCCACAGGTATCTTAACTCTCAATTACCTGTTCACCTGTACTGACATTCAACACCACCTGAGCCTGATTTATGCCACTTTTACGCCAGGTAGGAGAGTGGACTGCACGCCTCACCACCACCACCACCACCACCACCATCACCACCACCACCACAACACCGCAGCATCCTCCTTTAACTCTCCACCACAGCTCCCTCCCTCCCTTTACCCTCTACCTAACCTCTAACAAGTCAAGTAACAATAACAATCTCCTGAACTGCCTTGCCTTGTTAGCGATCGATTCATTCAGTGTTGCAGTGCTATGTAGCGTTTCCTTCTTTACAAACACAACATAGAACGGCAACGCTAACACCAGAGATATATACAACACTATTTTACGAAGAATAACAACCAGACACGTGATTAAGTAGCAGACACACGCTCGGATGATCATATTTACAGTGTGACTGGTACCAAGCGCAGGAATGAACCGGGATAAGGCTTGATGCACGATACTGTATGACAAAAAATGATGCTCGTTCGTTTCATCTACGTCCCGAGGCAGTGCGGGGAAACGGGGGCTGTACAGGGCTAGGACAAGGAGTGATGGGTGCAGGGATGGTGGTAGTGAAGGTGGGTGAGTGGGAAGGAAGGAAGGAAGGAAGGAAGGAAGGAAGGAAGGAAGGAAGGAAGGATGGATGAGTGTGGAAGAGAGGAATACTGGGAGAGATGTGAAGGGAAGAAGAGGGTGTGGAGTGCGATGTGTAGGGGAGTTTGCACACACACACACACACACACACACACACACACACACACACACACACACACACACACACACACACACACACACACACACAAACTGATTTCAATGTATTCAATTCAATTATTAATTTAAGATATTTTGATAAAACCCCAAAAAAGGCTTATCAGTTCCCCCCCCCCCGGCCTAAGCTGCCCAGGGGAGAAGATAGTAGGAGGAGGAGGAGGAGGAGGAGGAGGAGGAGGAGGAGGAGGAGGAGGAGGAGGAGGAGGAGGAGGAGGATGTGGCAATGAAGCCTCATCTGAAAATCCTTTGGCAAAACCTTTCACAATAATTGAAATGAAGAAAATGAAGGGAGGGGAGGGTTGAAAAAGGCAGGAAAAGGGAGAGAGACGGGAAAGGGGAGGAATGTTGATACAAAGCTACATCACAACAACGTTCATTACGCACACACACACACACACACACACACACACACACACACACACACACACACACACACACACACACACACACACACACTTGAGTAACGTCACCTGTTATGAAGCAATATACATGTTAACGTGAACAAATGCAAGACTAAACCAAAAAATATAACACCAAACAGTTGCATGTAAACAAACAAACAAACAAACATACCTAACCCACGTGCACATGTAATTAAGTACAAACACACACACACACACACACACGCACACAAACAAACAAAAAAAAAACGTCATGAAACAAACCTAGCATGAGTAATTTGACCTGACATGACCTGTGTGGCTGGAATGACCTGCCATCACCTGATTGGGTCACTGCCAGGCAAGTTTAAGGTTTCACACGAATGGCTTTTGTTGTAACTTTGTTCGGGTTTGCCATTGTGACCCAAAGTGATGGAGGTCCAACTATTTTTATTAAGGTCTGTGTTGATGAAGCAAATAACAGAGGGCGAGGTGATGGTAAACTGTTGTGTTGTTGTTGTTGTTGTTGTTGTTGTTGTTGTTGGTTGTGACGCAGTTTAAACGTGACGTAGGTAATGCAACGCTGACAAAGACATGGATGCAACTGGACTTCTAGCTCCTGATGATTGATGATGATGATGATGATGATGATGATGATGATGGTGACCAACACGTGTAACTACTGAACCGGATCTAGCAGCACCATTGAGTTGCCAAATCACCAGTCAGCACACTTTGTACACTCGGCAGCGTGTCATTGTACTGGTTAACTCAATGGCGTGAAGGAAATAACATGTTCAAGGTTTATGGTGTTGAACATTTGACAAAAAAAAATAGTAAAATAAAAATTGTGTTGTTTACTAGTAACACACGCAACACAAACTAATCAACGCAACACAAACTACTATACAATACGTAAAAAATAAAATAAAATAAAAACATTAAGTCTTACCAAGAGAAACAAAAAAAACATTATAATCCTTTTCAACGCAACACAACGCAACATTACGCCCCTGAAGCAGTAGTGTTGCACAGACCTTGGCGAGCAGGGTCGTCCCACCCTTCACCTGCTACCGTTGCACACCTAATCCGGTATACCTGGCCTTGACGTGAGGCTAAGTACAGGTAGCTTGGCTTG
>JAPQNM010000020.1:11580172-11587672 GCA_029783475.1 Metacarcinus magister
GAGGAGGAAAATCATGTTTTTATATAAATATTAAGTTTCATTTTACTGCGTTATTATTAGTCATAGAACAAATATTCATAATGAGAGTTGTACAGTTTAATTAGGTGCATCAGATGCTGCAATGATATTTCCAATATCTCTAATAGCTTTCGAGAAAATGAGGAGGAAAGTCATGTTTTTATATATATATTAAGTTTCATTTTACTGCGTAACTATTAGCCATAGAACAAATATTCATAATATCAGTTGTACAGTTTAATTAGGTGTATCAGATGCTGCAATGATATTTCCAATATCTCTAATAGCTTTCGAGAAAATGAGGAGGAAAGTCATGTTTTTATATAAATATAAAGTTTCATTTTACTGCGTAATTATTAGTCATAGAACAAATATTCATAATTTCAGTTTTACAGTTTAATTAGGTCTATCAGATATTGCAATGATATTTCCAATATCTCTAATAGCTTTCGAGAAAATGAGGAGGAAATTCGTTTTTATATAAATATTAAGTTTCATTTTACTGCGTAATTATTAGTCATAGAACAAATATTAATAATGAGAGTTGTACAGTTTAATTAGGTGTATCAGATGCTGCAATGATATTTCCAATATCTCTAATAGCTTTCGAGAAAATGAGGAGGAAAATCATGTTTTTATATAAATATTAAGTTTCATTTTACTGCGTTATTATTAGTCATAGAACAAATATTCATAATGAGAGTTGTACAGTTTAATTAGTTGTATCAGATGCTGCAATGATATTTCAAATATCTCTAATAGCTTTCGAGAAAATGAGGAGGAAAGTCATGTTTTTATATAAATATTAAGTTTCATTTTACTGCGTAACTATTAGTCATAGAACAAATATTCATAATTTCAGTTTTACAGTTTAATTAGGTCTATCAGATATTGCAATGATATTTCCAATATCTCTAATAGCTTTCGAGAAAATGAGGAGGAAATTCGTTTTTATATAAATATTAAGTTTCATTTTACTGCGTAATTATTAGTCATAGAACAAATATTAATAATGACAGTTGTACAGTTTAATTAGGTGTATCAGATGCTGCAATGATATTTCCAATATCTCTAATAGCTTTCGAGGAAATGAGGAGAAAAGTTATGTTTATATAGAAATATTAAGTTTCATTTTACTGAGTAATTATTAGTCATAGAACAAATATTCATAATGACAATTGTACAGTTTAATTAAGTGTATCAGATGCTGTAATGATATTTCCAATATCTCTAATAGCTTTTGGGAAAATGAGGAGGAAATTCATGTTTTTAAATAAATATTAAGTTTCATTTTACTGCGTAATTATTAGTCATAGAAAAAATATTCATAATATCAGTTGTACAGTTTAATTAGGTGTATCAGCTGTTGCAATGAGATTTCCAATATCTCTAATAGCTTTCGAGAAAATGAGGAGGAAAGTCATGTTTTTAAATAAATATTAAGTTTCATTTTACTGCGTAATTATTAGTCATAGAACAAATATTCATAATATCAGTTGTACAATTTAATTAGGTCTATCAGATGCTGCAATGATATTTCCAATATCTCTAATAGCTTTCGAGAAAATGACGAGGAAAATCATGTTTTTATATAAAAATACGTTTTTTTTTAATGCGGAATTATTAGTCATAGAACAAATATTCATAATATCAGTTGTACAGTTGAATTAGGTGTATCAGATGATGCAATGATATTTCCAATATCTCTAATAGCTTTCGAGAAAACGAGGAAGAAAGTAATTTAAAAAAAAGTAAAATTCAGTATTTATTAGTACTAGTGAAAATATTCATAATGACAGTAGTAGATTTTAATCAGGTCTATCAGATGCTGCAATGATATTTCCAATATCTCTAATAGCTTTCGAGAAAATGAGGAGGAATGTCATGTTTTTATATAAATATATAGTTTCATTTTACTGCGTAATTATTAGTCATAGAACAAATATTCATAATGTCAGTTTTACAGTTTAATTAGGTCTATCAGATGCTGCAATGATATTTCCAATATCTCTAATAGCTTTCGAGAAAATGAGGAGGAAAATCATGTTTTTATATAAATATTAAGTTTCATTTTACTGCGTAATTATTAGTCATAGAACAAATATTCATAATGAGAGTTGTACAGTTTAATTAGGTGTATCAGATGCTGCAATGATATTTCCAATATCTCTAATAGCTTTCGAGAAAATGAGGAGGAAAGTCATGTTTTTATATAAATATTAAGTTTCATTTTACTGCGTAATTATTAGTCATAGAACAAATATTCATAATTTCAGTTTTACAGTTTAATTAGGTCTATCAGATGATGCAATGATATTTCCAATATCTCTAATAGCTTTCGAGAAAATGAGGAGGAAATTCGTTTTTATATAAATATTAAGTTTCATTTTACTGCGTAATTATTAGTCATAGAACAAATATTAATAATGACAGTTGTACAGTTTAATTAGGTGTATCAGATGCTGCAATGATATTTCAAATATCTCTAATAGCTTTCGAGAAAATGACGAGGAAAATCATGTTTTTATATAAAATTACGTTTTTTTTTAATGCGTAATTATTAGTCATAGAACAAATATTCATAATATCAGTTGTACAGTTGAATTAGGTGTATCAGATGATGCAATGATATTTCCAATATCTCTAATAGCTTTCGAGAAAACGAGGAAGAAAGTAATTTAAAAAAAAGTAAAATTCAGTATTTATTAGTACTAGTGAAAATATTCATAATGACAGTAGTAGATTTTAATTAGGTCTATCAGATGCTGCAATGATATTTCCAATATCTCTAATAGCTTTCGAGAAAATGAGGAGGAATGTCATGTTTTTATATAAATATATAGTTTCATTTTACTGCGTAATTATTAGTCATAGAACAAATATTCATAATGTCAGTTTTACAGTTTAATTAGGTCTATCAGATGCTGCAGTGATATTTCTAATATCTCAAATAGCTTTCGAGAAAATGAGGAGGAAAATCATGTTTTTATATAAATATTAAGTTTCATTTTACTGCGTTATTATTAGTCATAGAACAAATATTCATAATGAGAGATGTACAGTTTAATTAGGTGTATCAGATGCTGCAATGATATTTCCAATATCTCTAATAGCTTTCGAGAAAATGAGGAGGAAAGTCATGTTTTTATATATATATTAAGTTTCATTTTACTGCGTAACTATTAGCCATAGAACAAATATTCATAATATCAGTTGTACAGTTTAATTAGGTGTATCAGATGCTGCAATGATATTTCCAATATCTCTAATAGCTTTCGAGAAAATGAGGAGGAAAGTCATGTTTTTATATAAATATAAAGTTTCATTTTACTGCGTAATTATTAGTCATAGAACAAATATTCATAATTTCAGTTTTACAGTTTAATTAGGTCTATCAGATATTGCAATGATATTTCCAATATCTCTAATAGCTTTCGAGAAAATGAGGAGGAAATTCGTTTTTATATAAATATTAAGTTTCATTTTACTGCGTAATTATTAGTCATAGAACAACTATTAATAATGAGAGTTGTACAGTTTAATTAGGTGTATCAGATGCTGCAATGATATTTCCAATATCTCTAATAGCTTTCGAGAAAATGAGGAGGAAAATCATGTTTTTATATAAATATTAAGTTTCATTTTACTGCGTTATTATTAGTCATAGAACAAATATTCATAATGAGAGTTGTACAGTTTAATTAGTTGTATCAGATGCTGCAATGATATTTCCAATATCTCTAATAGCTTTCGAGAAAATGAGGAGGAAAGTCATGTTTTTATATAAATATTAAGTTTCATTTTACTGCGTAACTATTAGTCATAGAACAAATATTCATAATTTCAGTTTTACAGTTTAATTAGGTCTATCAGATATTGCAATGATATTTCCAATATCTCTAATAGCTTTCGAGAAAATGAGGAGGAAATTCGTTTTTATATAAATATTAAGTTTCATTTTACTGCGTAATTATTAGTCATAGAACAAATATTAATAATGACAGTTGTACAGTTTAATTAGGTGTATCAGATGCTGCAATGATATTTCCAATATCTCTAATAGCTTTCGAGGAAATGAGGAGAAAAGTTATGTTTATATAGAAATATTAAGTTTCATTTTACTGAGTAATTATTAGTCATAGAACAAATATTCATAATGACAATTGTACAGTTTAATTAAGTGTATCAGATGCTGTAATGATATTTCCAATATCTCTAATAGCTTTTGGGAAAATGAGGAGGAAATTCATGTTTTTAAATAAATATTAAGTTTCATTTTACTGCGTAATTATTAGTCATAGAAAAAATATTCATAATATCAGTTGTACAGTTTAATTAGGTGTATCAGCTGTTGCAATGAGATTTCCAATATCTCTAATAGCTTTCGAGAAAATGAGGAGGAAAGTCATGTTTTTAAATAAATATTAAGTTTCATTTTACTGCGTAATTATTAGTCATAGAACAAATATTCATAATATCAGTTGTACAATTTAATTAGGTCTATCAGATGCTGCAATGATATTTCCAATATCTCTAATAGCTTTCGAGAAAATGACGAGGAAAATCATGTTTTTATATAAAAATACGTTTTTTTTTAATGCGGAATTATTAGTCATAGAACAAATATTCATAATATCAGTTGTACAGTTGAATTAGGTGTATCAGATGATGCAATGATATTTCCAATATCTCTAATAGCTTTCGAGAAAACGAGGAAGAAAGTAATTTAAAAAAAAGTAAAATTCAGTATTTATTAGTACTAGTGAAAATATTCATAATGACAGTAGTAGATTTTAATCAGGTCTATCAGATGCTGCAATGATATTTCCAATATCTCTAATAGCTTTCGAGAAAATGAGGAGGAATGTCATGTTTTTATATAAATATATAGTTTCATTTTACTGCGTAATTATTAGTCATAGAACAAATATTCATAATGTCAGTTTTACAGTTTAATTAGGTCTATCAGATGCTGCAGTGATATTTCCAATATCTCTAATAGCTTTCGAGAAAATGAGGAGGAAAATCATGTTTTTATATAAATATTAAGTTTCATTTTACTGCGTTATTATTAGTCATAGAACAAATATTCATAATGAGAGTTGTACAGTTTAATTAGGTGTATCAGATGCTGCAATGATATTTCCAATATCTCTAATAGCTTTCGAGAAAATGAGGAGGAAAGTCATGTTTTTATATAAATATTAAGTTTCATTTTACTGCGTAATTATTAGTCATAGAACAAATATTCATAATTTCAGTTTTACAGTTTAATTAGGTCTATCAGATATTGCAATGATATTTCCAATATCTCTAATAGCTTTCGAGAAAATGAGGAGGAAATTCGTTTTTATATAAATATTAAGTTTCATTTTACTGCGTAATTATTAGTCATAGAACAAATATTAATAATGACAGTTGTACAGTTTAATTAGGTGTATCAGATGCTGCAATGATATTTCATATATCTCTAATAGCTTTCGAGGAAATGAGGAGAAAAGTTATGTTTATATAGAAATATTAAGTTTCATTTTACTGAGTAATTATTAGTCATAGAACAAATATTCATAATGACAGTTGTACAGTTTAATTAGGTGTATCAGATGCTGTAATGATATTTCCAATATCTCTAATAGCTTTTGGGAAAATGAGGAGGAAATTCATGTTTTTAAATAAATATTAAGTTTCATTTTACTGCGTAATTATTAGTCATAGAACAAATATTCATAATATCAGTTGTACAGTTTAATTAGGTCTATCAGATGCTGCAATGATATTTCCAATATCTCTAATAGCTTTCGAGAAAATGAAGAGGAAATTCGTTTTTATATAAATATTAAGTTTCATTTTACTGCGTAATTATTAGTCATAGAACAAATATTAATAATATCAGTTGTACAGTTTAATTAGGTGTATCAGATGCTGCAAAGATATTTCCAATATCTCTAATAGCTTTCGAGAAAATGAGGAGGAAAGTCATGTTTTTATATATATATTAAGTTTCATTTTACTGCGTAACTATTAGCCATAGAACAAATATTCATAATATCAGTTGTACAGTTTAATTAGGTGTATCAGATGCTGCAAAGATATTTCCAATATCTATAATAGCTTTCGAGAAAATGAGGAGGAAAGTCATGTTTTTATATAAATATAAAGTTTCATTTTACTGCGTAATTATCAGTCATAGAACAAATATTCATAATTTCAGTTTTACAGTTTAATTAGGTCTATCAGATATTGCAATGATATTTCCAATATCTCTAATAGCTTTCGAGAAAATGAGGAGGAAATTCGTTTTTATATAAATATTAAGTTTCATTTTACTGCGTAATTATTAGTCATGGAACAAATATTAATAATGACAGTTGTACAGTTTAATTAGGTGTATCAGATGCTGCAATGATATTTCCAATATCTCTAATAGCTTTCGAGGAAATGAGGAGAAAAGTTATGTTTATATAGAAATATTAAGTTTCATTTTACTGAGTAATTATTAGTCATAGAACAAATATTCATAATGACAGTTGTACAGTTTAATTAGGTGTATCAGATGCTGTAATGATATTTCCAATATCTCTAATAGCTTTTGGGAAAATGAGGAGGAAATTCATGTTTTTAAATAAATATTAAGTTTCATTTTACTGCGTAATTATTAGTCATAGAACAAATATTCATAATATCAGTTGTACAGTTTAATTAGGTCTATCAGATGCTGCAATGATATTTCCAATATCTCTAATAGCTTTCGAGAAAATGACGAGGAAAATCATGTTTTTATATAAAAATACGGATTTTTTTAATGCGGAATTATTAGTCATAGAACAAATATTCATAATATCAGTTGTACAGTTGAATTAGGTGTATCAGATGATGCAATGATATTTCCAATATCTCTAATAGCTTTCGAGAAAACGAGGAAGAAAGTAATTTTAAAAAAAGTAAAATTCAGTATTTATTAGTACTAGTGAAAATATTCATAATGACAGTAGTAGATTTTAATCAGGTCTATCAGATGCTGCAATGATATTTCCAATATCTCTAATAGCTTTCGAGAAAATGAGGAGGAATGTCATGTTTTTATATAAATATATAGTTTCATTTTACTGCGTAATTATTAGTCATAGAACAAATATTCATAATGTCAGTTTTACAGTTTAATTAGGTCTATCAGATGCTGCAGTGATATTTCCAATATCTCTAATAGCTTTCGAGAAAATGAGGAGGAAAATCATGTTTTTATATAAATATTAAGTTTCATTTTACTGCGTTATTATTAGTCATAGAACAAATATTCATAATGAGAGTTGTACAGTTTAATTAGGTGTATCAGATGCTGCAATGATATTTCCAATATCTCTAATAGCTTTCGAGAAAATGAGGAGGAAAGTCATGTTTTTATATAAATATTAAGTTTCATTTTACTGCGTAACTATTAGCCATAGAACAAATATTCATAATATCAGTTGTACAGTTTAATTA
>JAPQNM010000020.1:11597672-11605172 GCA_029783475.1 Metacarcinus magister
ACCAACAGGATCACCCAACACACACAAAAAGTCTAACACACACACACACTCAGCTTTCCAAAAAATACCTAGTCACTATCTTTTACAATGCATTACCTGGGCATCACGAGAGCCACATAACGCCTCATTATCACCTCATTAAGTGTCATCCATGAATACTGATTACAAACTCACCTTCACTCACGCCGAAAACAACCAACACACTCTGGAACCTCAAACACCCCCAAAAAATAATAGAACAAAGAAGAAGAAAAAAGAAGAGGGACCACACTAACACGATTATCCTCCACCTAATGACACTTAATGATCTCTAACTACCTGCAAGTCATTACCCTGAGCCCTCGTAACCCTGCCGCAATTACGGTTCACGACACCTGCTAATTAGGAGCATGCAAGCAGGTAATACAGGTAAAATAGAGAAGGACAGTACTTATCCGTGCAGGTGAACAGCCATTCCTTACCTGGAGGAGGAGAAAAAACACACACAGGTAATTAGTTAAATAGTGAAAGGTGACAATAATATATTCTATCCATAAGCATTAAGGGCATAAGAGCAAACAAATTAATAGTGTTATTACTTGATATAAAAAAAATAAATAAATAAATGCAGGCTATTAATGACTCGTATATTTAACACGTGTATCGTTACATAAAGAAGGGAATTGGTGAAATGGGTTATAAACAGATGCATTAACAAACTCAGGTATTTCACAGGTATTATACGTGATATATAACATCCCAAAAGAGAGGACACGAATATTTCACGTCCAGGAATTTACTATAATAATATATCTTTTTTTTCAACACGGAAACATAATCGCAGCGGCAACAGTGCATATCAACCACATTATGGACTAGAAAAGGAGTGTGTATATGTTAACTTAAATGAGCTTCCAAAAAAAATGATCACCTTCCCTCTGAACATGACGTAGAATGAAAAATAAAGGAAGGCAGAGCGAGGCAGAGCGAGGCAGAGCGAGGCAGAGCGACGCAGTAATGATCGGAACGTGTCGTGTTAAGTGATATAAATTAATCATGATAATCGGTCACCATCATCACCCCCAACCCCCCCCATACACCCGCCATACACCCCCCTACACACCCCCATGAAGCTCCACCCACTTACCCATCTCTTTGTTCCCTCACACCACCTCTCTTACTATTCTCCCTATTCCCCTCCTGTTCTCCCTTCATTCTCCTATTCTCCCTTTTACCCTTCCACCCTGCTTCATCTCCCTTCCCATCACGGCAATTGGCTACTAACGTTCTTCACTCCCTACCAATCCCCTTCCCTTCCCTTCCCTTCCCTTTCCACACCGAGGCACCAACTCATGCCCAGAGAGGGAATGTATCCTTCCTTACTTTACTAATACATGTCCAGCCCGCCCTTGCCACGCCATAGTTTTTACTCTTCCCCTTCCACGCACATACACGATACCCTCACGCCACGCCCACGTCCCTCGCCGCCCACACACTGCTGCTGTCTCGCCCACGGGAGTAATGCACATCCTCGTTTTCTCTCATTTCCAGAGGTTTTTCCAGGAAGATATAAAAGTAAAATGTGAAGTTAACCTTTTCGTAAATAGAGTTTCCAGTTCAAATGATGCAACGGATTACATAACCTTGTGATATGCTGTTACTTTAGGTTACTTACACACAAGGAAAAGATAGAAATATGAAGCTGATTCTTAGGTATTACAGAGACTTTATATGTAATCCTGCTAACTCTCCACCTCCACCTCCCACTTCCCACCTCCCCCCACCTCGCCCCCACCTGTTCTGAGCGCCACACAGGTAAAGGCGACTCGTACTGCTGCTGGCGGGGTAAGTATGAAGGTTGAATGTCTACCTTTCGACCCTAATTATAATGTATATGTTGAGTTACTACTACTACTCCTACCACCACCACCACCACCACCACCACCACCAAAGCCGCCACAAAACAATGCTCGCGTCCCACCAACATTTGCTTATCAGGCTCTCATTAACCTTATCATTGCCACCTGTTGCTTCGCCTTCTCTCTCCCTCTAAGTTACCTGCAGCCTTGATACCCTTGTGCCCAGGTAAGTCAGGTGGGGAGTGAGGTGTGTTTGCACGGCCCACGGCAAACCACGCCTCACTTTGTACCCGAGAAACACCGCATCAGCCACACAAGGCAGATAGCAGAAGGTGGTGCTGACGGAGGGGGAGGCGAGGGGAGGGCGGGAGGGAGGGGAAAAGAAAACATAGGGAGAATAGAGAGATATTAGGGAGGTAAAGAGAAGCATAGATAGAGAAATAAAGTGAGAGAGAGAGAGAGAGAGAGAGAGAGAGAGAGAGAGAGAGAGAGAGAGAGAGAGAGAGAGAGAGAGAGAGAGAGAGAGAGAGAGAGAGAGATGGGGGGGGGAAAGAGAGCACACAATTAGCAAATTAATGAAGATAGAGGGAAGGTGAGAGAACAAGTCAACGAGAGAGGGAGGAACGACAATAGGAAATAGACAGCACATCTACACACCTGTCCTTCTTACCCCCCAACCCCTTGCCTCCTCCTCCTCCTCCTCCTCCTCCTCCACCTCTTCTCCTTCTCCTGTTACTCTTACTGTTACTTCTCTCCCCTCCCTCCAGCTGCATCTTCCTGTACCTCCTCAGGCTACGGTTCAGTTACTCATATACACAACCTGTATTTCTGGGATATTTACAGTTCCTTCATATATTAATGCAACACAACCACGTCAATGAGGCTATTCCTACACCAATTAACCTTCAAATAAGTGTAAAAAATAGTGTAATGTATAAATACTCGTACGAAATTATCTAAGCGTTATACACACACTCTCATACATCAGCTTTAAAAGAACAAAAATATGCAGGTTAGCGAGGATGAGGTAAGGTCACTGTTTAGCCAATGTAAGGGCAGTGATCTCGCTACTCCTGAGACCCAACCCACCTGAGGCTTTCTCCAAACATTTCCTCGCTAGTTTCCCGAGGCTGCCACCCATCTCGTCACTCCTACTCCCCTCCTCCGCTTCTCAAAGGTAACACTCCTACTCCCAAGACGAGCCGAGCCGAGCCGAGCCGTCTTTGCCTCCTCTTCTACTCCCTTCTCCCTCCTGCTCCTTCAATCAGCCAATCTCCAAGACGAATCAGGGAACGTTCTTTCTGCAGCAAAGATCTGTTCCAAGAAGGCGAGTGGACGGCAGGAAGCGTGCGGTCAGGCGGCGCTCCATCTGGCCAAAGATACGGCAGACGACCCTTTCCTTTCCAGGGACGTTAGACTTTTCCTTTTTTCCGTCCTGACCTGAAGATACGGCAGTTTTTGTCTCCTTTTGTTTTGCTTCCTGGACGTAACGTAACATATGTTCCTCCTCACGTCAGATACCAGGTGTTGTTTTTTTCCCTCTACAAGCAATATTTTTTTCTGATTTTACCAAACACGTCCAATGATTTTTTTTCGTCACAAAGATTTTAAATAATAATAATCTTCGTATCACCAATTTTACGCCCGCGTCAAGCCTGCATCAGTGCCTTCAGGAGCTGTTCTGAATACCACCACCACTCCGCAGCCACCCTCAGGAAGGCCCATTGGGGCGGCTCACTTCTGAAAGTTATCTCTTCACACTTTATAAATCTCCCGAACGAGCGTCTGAGAGGACCCTGGCTAATGCTATCACGTCGGGAGCTCTCAGAACTTGGTCCCCGGAGAGCTGGGAAGACTGCTGCTGCTGACGAAGTGAAGACGATGCACCAGGAGGAAAGGAGGGAGGCGCGGAGAGAAAGAGCAAGGAAGAAGAGGAAACGGCTCCAATCTGCTTCTCTTCCACCCTCCAACAGAACTGACGCGACTGGGTATGAAGCCAACTCCCCCGCCTCCTCCTCCTCCTCCTTCCTCCTTCCTCCTTCCTCCTCCTCTGTTACCACGGACCTGTAGTTGAATCCGTGTGGTTTCATCTGACCACAACTGTAGGAGGGTCACGTCTCACCTCACAAGAGAAGCTTCACCGGAGTTTTGAAAGAAGGAAGACGTTGCTTTTACTCATATTAAACACCTTGACACCTCACCAAGCACACTCACACCACAACCTCCTCACAGGATCACCACTCACCATCACTACTACAACTACCTCATAACAGAAGCCAAACAGAAGGTAAGGTAACACGGTAGGACTACTTCGTGAAACCATTAGCATACCTCAAGGGGAGAGGCTGCAAGGTCACGAGAAATTCTTAAGCACAGGCCAGAGGGAGATGTGATCCTTTTGAAGAAAAATCTCACCCACCATGACATAGATAGACAGAAAGAGAGAGAGAGAGAGAGAGAGAGAGAGAAAGAGAGAGAGAGAAAGAGAGAGAAGCACCACCCAAGTGAGGAGTGAGTGTAATGAGGAAGTGAAAATATATGTTCTTGTGTGTGTGGTGTGTGAGATGCATAGTCAATGTGATGACGACAGGATGTGATGATGCTTAAGGCTGATAAGCACATACAGCAAGTGAGAGTAAGGATGAAAATATAATGATGGTGGTAGTGAGTCATTACCAAATTAGTGGTTGACTGAGTGACTGATGGAGGCAATAATGAGGGAAAGTTGTGCTGTGAGTGTGGGTGAGGGTGAGGGAGGACAAGCAGGAGTGAGGGTATCGATGTGGTGAATGTGGTGGAATGGTGATGATAATGAGGGAGTGTGGTGATATGACTGACTATTGGTGAAAAGAAATATGATGATGATGAATGAATGTGAGGTGTGTGTGTGTGTGTGTGTGTGTGTGTGTGTGTGTGTGTGTGTGTGTGTGTGTGTGTGTGTGTGTGTGTGTGTTGAAAATATTATATACGGCAGCAAGAATTTGAAATCGTGCTTTGAAATTGAATAGAAAGGAGAGAGAGAGAGAGAGAGAGAGAGAGAGAGAGAGAGAGAGAGAGAGAGAGAGAGAGAGAGAGAGAGAGAGAGAGAGAGAGAGAGAGAGAGAGAGAGAGAGAGAGAGAGATGGAAAGGGAGGAGAAGGGAGGGACAAGATAGCAGGAGACATGACAGCCACTAAAATCAGGTTGTAAGGAATACCACCACCACCACCACCACTACCACCACCACCACCACAACCACCACCACCACCACCACCACACCACCACACACACCCAGTCGCATAATTTAATCAGCCTCACACACACATACCCTCCCCCCACGCCCCCCCTCCACGCACCTGGCCACATCGTAACGCAACACCATCACCATCACCATCAACATCACCATTTCTCACCATACGTGACCCCAAATGAACCTAAAACCAAGCTATATTAAACCCCCTTTCCCTTCCCCCCCCACCATCACCCCCAATAATTCCCCTTACCCACCCTACCCCCATTTAACTAACCAGGTACCCCCTCCTCCTACTCCCCCCACACCCTGTTAACATCACCCCCTCCCCCCACCCCCCACACCACGGCTGTATTATATTCCATAGAGTCACGTTAGTTAATTTAAAACACTGAATAATAAAAATACACGTAACTGCAAATTTACTTAAAATACGAGAATTTCAAACTTAACTCTTATGCAACAACACACACACACGCACGCGCGCACACACACACACACACACACACACACACACACACACACACACACACACACACACACACACATAAATAAACACAATGGTATAGAAATGTATCTGTTTGTGTCACGACCATGCAGCGGAACAAAGCCATCTCTCTCTCTCTCTCTCTCTCTCTCTCTCTCTCTCTCTCTCTCTCTCTCTCTCTCTCTCTCTCTCTCTCTCTCTCTCTCTCTCTCTCTCTCTCTCTCTCTCTCTCAGGTAAAGCAGGTAGCGCGTGTCCATTTAATTAATACAGGTACACTCCAGGATACACCTCACCCTACCTGCACACTGATTCCCTGCGTCACGGTAAGGGAAAAGAGGAAAGGGAAGGGAGAAGAAGAAAAGGAAAGCAGGAGAGGGAATAAAAACAATAAAAAAAAGGAAGAGTGGTAGAATAAAAGATGCAAACGTAAGTAGAGGAACTAAGAAGATAAGAAAGAAAAATAATGCATTAAATATAAGCTGAGAGAGAGAAAAAAAAAGAGAGAGAGAGAGAGCAAATACGGATAATATGAGGTATGAGGAAAAGTGAGGGAAAGGGGGAGGAAGCAGTGACCTAGGATTAAATATCATGAGAGGGCGTGAGGCAGGGAGATGCAGGTGTGCCACTAGGTAACACGAGCAGGTCCTCACCACACCTCCAAGCACACACACACACACACACACACACCTGTCTTACCTGCTGGTCCACCTCAACACCACCACTTAAAACAATTCACAAGACGATATCTGAAGTCTGTTTATATATATTTATTTTCAGTCTTTGAGTAGCACATTATTTTTTTTTCATTATTTTTTTGTTTTGTTTTTATATATTTATGTTCATGGTGTTGTTTTTTTTCTCTTCTTCACATTCACTTTTCTGTTTTTGTATCTAGTGAAAAAGTGATGTATGATTTTTTTTTTTCTTGTTACTTCACACGGTTACTAAGCACCACCCACACACACACACCCACACACACACACACACACACACACACACACACACACACACACACACACGATATTGTTCCCACTTCCATGCACACAGATGGTCACATGAAACCCCGTACACTTCAAGGCACTACTAGGTCACACACACACACACACACACACACACACACACACACACACACACACACACACACACACACACACTAATACACACACACACTAATACACACACACACACTAATACACACACACACACACACTAATACACACACACACACACTAATACACACACAGTAACACTAACACACACCAGCGCACCTCAACGCACTCTGAGTCTCTAATCACACGCCTTCACCACACCCCGACACACACCACTACCTCCACCCCTTCCTGCAGGTGCCAGTTTTCTCTCACTGGCTCACCTGATTTCTTCCCAACAGCTAGGCGCACAGGTAGAGGGGCGGGGAGGGTGTGTGGCCCGCGTCGCTGCCCTTAGAACACAACTCCTGGCGCGGAGGTAGGCAGGCTGTGGCGTTAGCATGAGGAAATCTGAAGGGGTGTAGGGGAAGGGGAGACAGGGGTAGGTAGTGAGGATGTAGGTAGGGGGAAGAATACTTGGGAGGTCAAGGTGGTGGGGTCAGCGGGCAGAGGTCGTACTACTCCCCCCCCCTCCCCCCCACACCTACTCCCCGTCTCGGCTCACTCTCACTTTCACCTCCACTATAATACCTTCCTCCCCTCACCACCTCCCCGCCTACCTACATGCCGGGAGTAACTCTTTCCTGCCTTGTGGTACATACAAGTCCTCCTCTTCCTCGTTAGTTTCCTCACACCACAGCGGAGTGACTCGTGAACACATAAAACAGAGTAAAAAGTGTCCCTCTTCACCTCCTTGGACTCCACCGCGGAACTAACACCCGCAGACAAGATCGATGAACGGCAGTGTTGGGTTGGATTCACACACATGTCACCCACTCACCTCCCTCCCTCCCTGT
>JAPQNM010000020.1:11610172-11622672 GCA_029783475.1 Metacarcinus magister
AAATACGGCACAATACAAGGACTAAGGAGCGGAGACTATTATATATATTCTTTATTCGATCTCATTATTTCATTCAACACTTTCTATTTCCCATCCAAAGACTTACATTTTCTATGACAAAAAAAAAATGTATTGTTAATTTTTTCACTTTTTTTTCTTTTTCATCTATATTTATCTCCTTTCTATACCTTACTTTTGTAGCGATACGGGAGAGAGAGGGGAGAGAATGGAGAGAGGGATACAGGGAGGGTAAGGAGAAGGGAAGAAACGAAAAGGGAGTTGGGTCATTCTTTCATAGGGAGGGAGGGAAGGAGAGGGAGGGAGTAAAGGGAAGAGAAGGACAGTGGAAGACAGTTTTAAATGATTCTTACCAACAGAAGCCACAACAAAGAGCTGCGTCCATTAGGGAATCAGGTACTCTTAAGAGGCAAACTACGTATCTTGGATGGAGAGATGGAGAGATGGCGGAAGGAAAGGGGGCGGAGGGGGAGGGGGAGGGATACAAAAAGAAAGGGGACAGAGGAAAGATTAAGGGGACGGCTGAAAAGATATAGGAAAGAATAGGATACAACAAAAAGGGGAAACAGTGATGATTACGGAAGTGATACGAACGAAGAGGAATGAAAGAAAGGAAGAGGAAAGTGGAAAAGGAATAAATGAAAATAGTGAGAAGAGGTGAAATGGAGAAAACCTAAACACCAAGCTACCTCCTTCTCCTCCTCCTCCTCCTCTTCCCGCGGCGCTGAGAAAGTGGAATGTCTGTGTGATGTGTAGTCTTCAAGGTGGGAGGAGGCTGGAGTAGGGAGGAGGAGGAGAAGGAGGAGGAGGAGGAACTAAGGGGATGTGAGGTGGGTAGGTGGGAGAGGGTGGTGTTGCAGAACAAAAAAAATAAAAGGAAGAGGAGGAGGAGGAGCTGCAGGGGGTGTCGAGAAGCGAATAAATATTTCAGTGGGACGAAAAAAGAAAAATTGCTACAAAGTTCAGTGAGACGGATACAGATGTGCAAACAGAATACTAGTGATTTTTTTTTTGTATCCCCAACTTGCATACACAAATACATACACAGACGGATGTGTGCATATAGGATACATGAATACATTTACGAATATATATATATATATATATATATATATATATATATATATATATATATATATATATATATATATACAAATAGACAGTATGCATTCGGTGTACCCAGACAATGGAATATAATTATGTTAGAAAAGAAATAATGTGTGTTGCTGTCTGACTCTGGCTGCCCCAATGTCTGTCTGTCTGTGGTGCTCTCTCTGCCTATGTCTATCTGTTTAGATCTCTCTCTCTCTCTCTCTCTCTCTCTCTCTCTCTCTCTCTCTCTCTCTCTCTCTCTCTCTCTCTCTCTCTCTCTCTCTCTCTCTCTCTCTCTCTCTCTCTCTCTCTCACACTCACAAATGAAGGGTGACTCACTCCCAGTACACACAGGCTGACGTCACCACACCACTCAGTCACTACTACTCTCACCCGCCCTTCACCACCACACGCACCCTCACCACTCTCACCACCACCACCACCAACACACAAAAGGGAGATCGTGAGCTTGACTAAGGAAATGACGTCAACACCACCACCACCACCACCACCTCGGCATCTGGCCAGAACCATACACAAAAAAATCCCTCACAAAACAAAGCAGAATTTTAACCACAATCAACGAAAAAAAAAAAATGAAAAATGAATCACCGCTGATAACATTTATAAATATTTTTCTCGTAGTAATTACATTTCATATTTTTTGTTTATTTACCAGGCTCCCCTCCTCTTCCCCTCCCCCCCACGACCCCCATCCATGCCTGTTCCCTTCAGTCCAACCAAGTTCTTAATCTCTCTCGTGTTATCGGTAAGTGAAACGCAAAGACCTAACTTGCCCGCTGATAAAACTCCAATTTAAGGCAGTTTATGAGGGAACTTTGGAAAGAAAACGTCGTGTCTCCCCCGCCTGACTCTCGCCTCATAGAAAACTAGGCGACTTACAAGGGAAACAATACTGCCGGAAGAAAAAATAAATAATAAAAAATAATGTTGCACAGGCTTGCCACAATATCTAGGCACAAGAAAATGATAAAAAAAAAAGCTGACTTGACAAAACTCTAAAAGATAAAACATGAAACTGATGCACAATAACAACGAATTACCAACAGAAATCAGACAAAAATTACATTCTCATAACCCCAAACAACGTAAACATAACAGGTGTGAATATAATGTTATGAAAACGAAGAAAAGAATAAGATAGGACAAATTACCGAACCGCAAGACAATAACACAACACTTCCTTCACAGTCTCACATCACCTGGCACCTGAGTAATGAACAGGTGTGGTGTGGTGTGGTGTGGTGTGGGAGTCTGCTGCTCATCTTCCCACACAAACAAGGAGAAAATGAGGGATGAAAATACGAAGAACAGTAAGATTGTGTGTGTGTGGGTGTGTGTGTATGTGTGTGTGTGTTTATGAGTGTATATCCAAAACAAAACAAAAAAAACCGTACACAACATAACTCACCATTGCATCTAATAGCTATAGTAACGACCTCATTTGACCTTTGACCTCCCCCCACCTGTCACCCAGCGCCACCCTTGAACCGACGACCTGCTAGAATATTCAACTTTCCACCCACTCACAATATCGGGGTTCGGCAGCTGGCGCCAAGAAGGCCGTGCATACATATCGAGGCCACACCAGCTGCGGAACACGCGTGCAATATGAAATCATACAGGTGCTGCTAAGACTCTCTGGGGAGGACTTGGATTTTGAAGGGTCACTAATTCACACTTGAGGAAGGAAGGAAGGAAGGAAGAGCAAGAGGACGGAAAGGATGGAAGAAAGGAAGGGACACTGTTACTTTTTCCTTCACTGTTTGTATAGATAGAGTTTTAGGTGTCAGAGGAAGGTTTGGTTTAGTGATTAGTAGTGATTTGTGAAGGTAACTCGATGGTTGTGATGGTAAGAGGCTTAGAGGGGCAAGGAAGTGTGCTGAAATGAGGCTTAAATGTCATGGGGGTTTGCACTGGCGGGAGAAATAGTTGAGTTCATTTATTGTGTTTGTTCTGAAGGTCAAGAAGGAAAAAAAAAACACTCAACGTCAGCATGTGGGGTGACTGCAGCTGGTGGAGAGAGAGAAAAAAAAAGAAAACCCAAAAAAAACCACCACCACCACTTCAAAAATTAACACAACATATATATATTGTATAGAAAATAAAAAAAATATATTACAAAACCGACGCACCACATTCCTAAAAATAAAATATATATTAAAAAAAATAAATAAATAAAAAAATCACAAAAAATATAAAGAAAAAATATATATACATGTATAAATAAACAAGGGTGAAAAAGAGGGACCAAAAAAGACCTCAAATGTCACCTGTCCCCCAACCTCCCTCCCGCACTCCCCTTGATCCCTAAAAAACGGCGCGTGGCAAGAAGAGAGAGAAAGAGACAGGAATAAAAGAAAGAAAGGGTGAGTGGGAGGGAGGATGAGAGGAAGGGAGAGGAAGGGAGGGAGGTGAAGGAAGTATGAAGGGCGAATAGGGTCAATGTTACCAACTAAAACCTCGTAGCAACCTCTCCAAATGTGTATGTGTGTATGTGTGTGTGTGTGTGTGTGTGTGTGTGTGTGTGTGTGTGTGTGTGTGTGTGTGTCATCCTGCTCTGAATAAATTACACGCCATTTCAAAACATAAAACTTTACCGACATACACTGCACAGGTAAAGAAAGATCAGGTGTGTGCATAGTAAAGGCCAAAATAGGTGTGTTGGCAGGTGACAAAATATTAACTCGTGTGTGTATTTGCTCAACGTCTTAGCCCAACATCCCTGCTGGGTTTATTTGTACCGTGTGTGTGTGTGTGTGTGTGTGTGTGTGTGTGTGTGTGTGTGTGTGTGTGTGTGTGTGTGTGTGTGTGTGTGTGTGTGTGTGTGTGTGTGTGTGTGAGAGCAAGACAGACAGGGAAGTGGGGCGCGGCTGGAAGGGAGTGAGGGTGGAAGAGAGGGAGAGATGGAGGGAGGTAACAAGGGAGGTAGGTAGGGAGGGGGTTGGAGGGGGGAGACAAGGCCGGATATTGCTGTTATTTCCCACTGGAGGAGAAACTTGTGACAGCAGGAGCGTCTTCTTCCCCCCCCCCATGCTGGCGACGGTGTTTCGAAGACAGTCTAAGCCTAAGACAGTCTGGCAGATTTGTCAACTCCTGAATCTAGGACCGGCCAGAAGGAGGAGTCTTGCTTTTCGACCCAACGAAATAAAATTGCTTCAAAAATTTACGAAAAATATCTATGAAAAAAAAAAAAAGGTCAGACTATTGTACTAAATAAATAATATCATTTCAAAATTTACAAAAAAACAATAATGAAAGAAAAATTTTATCACTGCGAACTGAAACTTATCATTTATTTATCTTACTTCCTCTATTATTTTGGTTTATCCTGGACCTCTACGCCTTGAGACAGACCCATAAGTCTCTCCACCTGTTCCCGCCAGCCCTGCCCCCCAGCCCTACGTGAGGGACGAGTGGTTTCTCCTTCTTTAGAGCGGCCGCGGTCCATCCACTTGAGTATCGGCAAAGTCCCGCCCGTTTATCGTGGTTCCCCCTCCCCCGCGCCGGTTTTCTTTCAATAACAATACCAGTCTGCAGCCCCGGTCAGATGAAGGTCAACATGATAGGCCGGTCGATGCGGTAATATACATCCATTCAATTACACTCATGGACGTTTCATGGAAAAAAATGAACTCATAAAAATGGTGTTGTGAATGTTTATAGAGGAAGATAAAGCAAGCAACACGTTAGTGAGAAGTGTAGGTGGACGTAGTGAATGCAACCAGGTAGACTAATAAATCTCAGGTAAATTGTGATATAGATAATGGACGGGGTGTGTGTGTGTGTGTGTGTGTGTGTGTGTGTGTGTGTGTGTGTGTGTGTGTGTGTGTGTGTGTGTGTGTGTGTGTTCTATAATCTTTGGGAAAATATTCCTCATCACCTACGTAAGTTACACAATATATATTAAGTGATGATGATGATGATGAGATGATGATGATGATGATGATGATGATGATGATGATGATGAAAGTGTAGTGATGCAGAGCGAGGCGACGACCTGGTGATGAGAAGCTAAAGAATGCATTCCTTTCTGTCTGTCTGTGTGTGTCTGTCTGTATGTCTGTCGGCGTTGATATGCATGCACGTCTTTGTCTCTGGCTCTGTGTGTAGGCATGCATGCTGTATGAATGTGTATATATGCATGTATGTATGTGTTAGTGTGTATGTATCCTGGACTAAGGTAAGGTACTGCAGGGGCTTCTGGTCTAGTGGGAGGAAAGAAGCTTACCTACACCCACGCCAGGAAGGATAGAGTACTCGTGCCCACGCTGGACTGAAGGAGAGGAGAGAAGGGGGGAAGGGGGGAAGCACACACAACCACACGCCACTAGACGGACAAACACTACGCTGGATTAGCCTCGTTTGAGATGCTCCCTCTTCCTACTCTTGCTGATCTTCCTTTCAGTGTGTGTGGGTGTGGGTGTGGGTGTGGGTGTGTGTGTGTGGTGTGTGTATGTGTGTGTGTGTGTGTGTGTGTGTGTGTGTGTGTGTGTGTTGATACCTGATTCCTTTCTCTATCCTTAATGATCTGTGCCGTAGACTAGCCTCACAAACCTTACAACATAAATACCAGAATCCTAAAAATATGTATTATGGTATTCACCTTCTCATACTCCTACATACTTTTGCGTTAATGATCACACCTTTCATGGTTTTTTTTTCCTTCTATCATTTCTCTAGACACGTATTTCCAGGCTTAGAAAAAATATATATTTCTAACTTTTATCACTACCTTCAAGTTTTTTTTTTTTTTATCACACAGTATAGAAACAAATAAAAGTCAAGGGGAAAAAGAGCAACCGATTGTTACGTATCGAAGGAAAACAATACACGATGGAACTATCAAACATTTCTCTCACAATTCATAAGTTAGCGCGTGTAGTGCGTGGGTTTCCAAAGTGGGCGGTACTGTCCCCTTGGTGCGGTGGAAAGATGGGAAAGGTGGGGGGGCGGTGAGGAAAAACGGGGCGGCAGGGTGGCATCAGAACTAAGTAATGATTTATATCTTGCTATAAAATCAATGTTATAAAAGCTATAATATATTACTGAAAACGAGGATTTAAGATTTTTGTTTTAGTTTCTTTCCGTCTGATGTTGACAAGTTGATATTCCTGCACCAAGCACATGCATCCCATTAAAGGTGTACAGGTAGTTACAGGTGAGATGTAACTTTCATATTGATAAAACAGCTAAATATTTTGGATTAATGGGTTAATTATTACAGTGCTAAAAAATAACGAGTTCTTTGTATCACGAGTTTCTGTGTAGCTGTCAATTTGCCTGTCTGTATGTGTGTGTGTGTGTGTGTGTGTGTGTGTGTGTGTGTGTGTGTGTGTGTGTGTGTGTGTGTGTGTGTGTGTGTGTGTGTCTTTCTCCGATTACTACTACATCTAATTTAACAATAAAAAAAACTAATAAAATCACACACGATATATATACACAGTCGACGTGAGGAGAATGATAAAGTGAAGGAATTATTCAATCCTGCGGCTGATTAGTCTGACTCTGCCATTAGTGTTTCTGCCGATGATAGCAGAAAAAAAAGAGAGAGAAAAGAGAGATACACCAAGGGACATAATCGTAATCCCATGTGTTCTGCGGTCATCAAGCAAAATACTCACCCAAGGAAGGATGGATTCACCAATTAAGAGGATTTGACAGAAAAAGCTTACGATTGGATTTCTTATGAACCACTTTCGACTTGGCTCCCAGATTAGTTTCTTTCTTTCGAGTTTTTTTTTTTTATTCCTGCTCTCATTCTTTCTTTCTTTCTTTCTCTCTCTATCTCACTTGTTCTTTCTCGTTGGTTCTTCATTAATCTCATTCGATTCAGACTTTTACATTTTCACTTTTGTTTTCACTCTCTCTCTCTCTCTCTCTCTCTCTCTCTCTCTCTCTCTCTCTCTCTCTCTCTCTCTCTCTCTCTCTCTCTCTCTCTCTCTCCCCTTCCCACCCCTTCTCTTCCTTCCATGTCCTTCCCTCTTCTTTCCATCCATACCTAACCCCATTCCCACATTCCCTCCCTTGTCCCTCCCCGCTCCACACTTCACTCTTCTTCCCTTCAGTTCAGTAAGTCGGACAGTGACATGAAATACAACGAGTTAACAACAAGAAGAGACAACAGACACTAACAGGGAAACTTTTAGTCACACACACACACACACACACACACACACACACACACACACACACACACACACACACACACACATTAATCTAAAGGGCAACAGAAAATGTAACGTAATGCTATCATGCTTATTTTACTCTCTCTTTCCACTCATATATTTTACTGAGTCAAAATTTCACGGTAAAATAAATAGACTTGGCGTTCTTTTTGATCTATTATATTCACCTGTAATCAAGCATAGGAGTGATTAGAGCAGAGTCGAGTGCACCTGTACCCACCTAAAGCAAGTGACGGGGAATGAAAACACTAACACGAGAGAATGAGAGAAAAAATGTAGGTATATGGGGTGGTGGTGGTGGGGTGGTGGTGGTGGTGGTGGTGGTGGTGGTGGTGGTGGTGGTGGTAAGAAGGTCACATAAAAATAATACACTTCATGAAGATTAGTAACGGTGGTCGTGTTAGGGTAACTTAATGTATTAAATTTACTCTTTATAAATTACAGGTTATGAATAGCAGAGAGAGAGAGAGAGAGAGAGAGAGAGAGAGAGAGAGAGAGAGAGAGAGAGAGAGAGGCTGAACCATGATACAAGGGAATCATAAAGGTTTTCTCTCCTTTGTGGAAAATATATATGAAGTGAAGAACAGACGAGACATATTGCCTTTAAAGAATTAAAAGGTGAAGGAGGAGAAATACAAGCTAGATCAATCTGGAGGAGGAGGAGGAGGAGGAGGAGGAGGAGGAGGAGGAGGAGTAGTATAAAGAGACGGAAGAGTTAGGTCATGAAGAAGGAGTAAGAAAAGTGCAGTTTCTCTTCGGAAATGTAACCTGTAACTTTGAGAAGACAGACTGAGGGAGAGAAGGAGAGGGAGGGAGGGAGGAAACAAATGAGGGAAAGAATGAGGAAGGCAAGGATAGGAGGAAGGAAGGAATGCGAGAGAGAGAGAGGTAGAGAGAATATAAGCTACATCTCAACTCGTTTCTTTCATGCACCTTTGAGCTTCTTGATATAATAGTTTGAGGCAAGAGTTGGACAATATCAAAATACCTTCATCTCCGCTAAGATCCTAGTGTGACGCTTGCCCACGTATCACATCCACAGGCTCGAGGCTCACCGCTTTACTTCACTTTATTACACTCGATTTACCGCCAATTCTAGTATTTATTTTGCAGCTCCTGGTGGCGTTTTCCTATACTTCTGTTACAGTTTTATTGATGTAAGTTTGATGTGAGGTAAATGTTGGATTGTTAATGTGTGATCTGGTGTTGGAGTGAAGGAGAATGTTAGGATATGAGGTGATTTTACAATTTTTCTTTCTTTTTTCTTTTTTTATAGTTTCAGCTTAAACCACTTAAGAAAATGACTTCAGTTTCATCTGCTGTTTCCGCATCACACACACACACACACACACACACACACACACACACACACACACACACACACACACACACACACACACACACAAGCCTTATCACAGAAACACAAACTATCACACTGTCTCCTCCCCTCAACACCACATCTAGTCTCCCCTCTCCTCATCACCACACCTGATCTCCCCTCACCACCGCCTTCACGGGGATGTAGGCAGACCCATTCCCCTTATCCCCACACTGAGTCAGGAAGAGGGGAGGTGAAGATGAAAAAAAAGAAAAATTTACCACCACCACCACCACCACCACAACACCTTTCCTATTTTCTACGTCCAGTCAACACCACACAGCCTCCTACAACTTGCCGTTCCTCCGTCCACTTAACACCGCGGGTCATCACCATTATACCCAAATAATTTTACGAGTGAGTGACCAACCACAGCAGGGTCTTTCTCCACCCACCACTAACACCACCACCACCACTACTGCTTCCACTCTTCACATCCACCTATTACCTTCTTCCACTTCCCTCCACCCTCTATGACCTCCACCTCCACGCCGCGGTCACACAGGCCCCCAAAACGAAGTGGAAGGGGTGTCAACCGGGCTGAGATATGCTTCTGTTCCACATTCAAGGCTCAATGGTCCATGGGAAGGGGAAAGAGGGGAGGGAGGAGGTGTGGAGAGAGGGGAGGGAGGAGGTGTGGAGGGAGGGGAAGGTGGAAGTGGAAAAAAAAGGGTAACCGCTGGGAGGGAAGGGAAAGAAAGGGAAACTCTGGGGTTGAGGTTGGAAAGAAAAAGTGACAAGGAAGAGGATACAAGTTAAGGAAGAGTTGAGTGAAGCAAAACTGGAATAAAGGGGAAGTATAGTAAGCAAATAAAAAGGAAGGAAGGGAAAAAAAAAAAGAGGACATTTTTTGAACATGTATATTAATAAAACTTCACTTCATTCTGTAATCAAATCAGTGAAGCTTCGAAATAAGAAGAAAAAGATGATTTTTTGTGTTGAGGAAGACACGAGCACATCAGGACACATAATACACATATACATACATACATATATACATACATAACACATACACGTAACACTATATCTCGAGGAAATAGAGTGAAACAGCGTTCAATTCACGGTATGTGTTGACTCCATTAGGGGAAGGCGGGAGGAACGAGGGGAAAGAGGGAAGGGGAGGAAAGGGGGAAGGGGGAAGGGGGGGAAGGGGAGCTACGCATGTGTCGATCACCTGATAACATGTAAATAATGTTATCTCTCAACACACGTGACGAGCCTCACACGCGCCGGCGACAGACAGACACACACACACACACACACACACACACACACACACACACACACACACACACACTCACACACACACACACACACACACACTATATTATACGAGTCACACCACAAAATATACGAGTCCAATAGATATACCATGTTACACTGATAAAAATAAATGCATCATATGAAATTATTATCATTATCATAATTATTATCATTATTATTATTATTATTATTATTATTTTTATCATTACATCGTTGGGGAGAACTTTTAAACCCCATTTTCTCTCTCGTCTTTCAAAGGCATCACAAGGATAATTATGATGAGCATAATGACCACCGCGTTTACCCTGCTGGAGGACAAGAACGAGGACGAGGACGAGGACGAGGCCTCTACTAAAGGAAGGCAGGAGACGCATGTACA
Organism: Metacarcinus magister; assembly: GCA_029783475.1. Taxonomy (NCBI): domain Eukaryota; kingdom Metazoa; phylum Arthropoda; class Malacostraca; order Decapoda; family Cancridae; genus Metacarcinus; species Metacarcinus magister. The sequence goes on from JAPQNM010000020.1 coordinate 11,620,512, forward strand.
GGACAGTAATTGGAGTAGTGGTGAATGACGTAATTATGGAGGAAGGTGGAGGGAGGTGGATGGAGAGGCTGGTGGAGAGAGTGGGTACGAAGGGAAGCTTTGGTGGAGGAAAGATTGTGGACGGCTGGGTGGTGGTGGTGGTGGTGGTGGTGGTGGTGGTGGTGGTGGTGGTGGTGGTGGTGGTGGTGGTGGTGGTGGTGGTGGTGGTTATGGTGATGAAAACACATACAGTCAACACCTCACACTCATATAAGACTTGAAATACAAAGTCAATACTCGTGTTAGAAAAATTCATCCATACAGAGTGATAGACGTGGACAGGAAGGATGTGTATGCATAGAAACATTCATACATACATACATACATACATACATACATACATACACACAAACACGCACACGGTGAACAAATGCAGGTTTCTTAACACACCTTGAAGCACGTTGTTGATACAGACACTCAATAAATCGATGCTGTAAAACACACACACACACACACACACACACACACACACACACACACACACACACACACACACACACACACACACACTTACCCACACTAGCCAGACCAGACCAGAGCCGTCACCAAGCAGAACACACACATGGCACAGCAGTAACACCAGCACACATGACACACACAACACCACTGAGGCGCTGCCGGTCTCGCCACCAACAAGCACACTGGACACACAAGGTTACAGCACCACCAACGTCATTACCCTAATTCACACCTGGCAATATAACAATGCAAACTGTATAGCCAAGGGCACCGCTACACCCACACCACCAACACCCTGCTGCTACACCTGCTCACTACCCACACTACACCAGACCCACGTGCCTGGTGTGGGCATGGAAGGTGAGCGACTTGTGGAATGGGTTCGAGTGTCTGCGTACCTCCTCCACCCCCTCCCTTGTATACCATCCATCTCCTCCCTTCCCTGATCCTTTCTCCGTCATGCCCCCCCCTCACCCTCTCCACTCCTCCACCCTAACACCTCCACATCCCCCCAAACCTAGACAAGGAAACATCTATGTCGTCACGCACATAGCAGTAGGAAAGTGTTACGGTCGTGTGTGTGTGTGTGTGTGTGTGTGTGTGTGTGTGTGTGTGTGTGTGTGTGTGTGTGTGTGTGTGTGTGTGTGTGTATTTGTTGTCCAGGAGGCCATTATAACACCGGACGGACTATTACAGCTTTCCATCCGTTCTCCCCCCCCCCGACACACACACACACACACACACATACATACATACAGGGAGAGAGAAGATACATGTAAAACACCACCTCCTCCTTCCCTTTGGATTTTTTCACACAACCTCTCAAAGAACACGATGAACGAACTCTTCCCACCAACTTTCGTACAGGTGACGGACAGACCCACCAGCCAACCAGCCAACCTTTTCATTACATTTCGCTCACAACAACAAAAGTTTCTCGTCGCCAGCACCACCAGCACCGCCAGCACCGCCGCCACACTGCCGCCTCCGCCTCCGCTGCCGCTACCACCCCGCAGGCACCGAACGAGTAGACGAGGCAGAAAAGAATAAAGTTAAATGTTCTTACTCTTACCTGACAGACAGACAGACACGAGCGAGCGGGTGACGCAGAGGAGGAGTAGAAAGAAAGGTAAGGTAAGGGAAGAGAGAAAGGAGGAGAGGTGTAGAGGAGGGGAGGGACAAGGAAAGAGTTAGAAAAGACTGGGAGGAATGGAAAGACGAGTGGAGAAAGGCGCATTAGAAGGCTAGGAAAAAAGGGTAATGCGAAGAGGAAGCGAAGAAAGAGGAGGAGGAGGAGGAGGAGGAGGAGGAGGAGGAGGAGGAGGAGGAGGAGGAGGAGGAGGAGGAGGAGGAGGAGGATAGTTTATTGCGGAAGGTAATATGTGAGAAGGCAGATAAGGAAACAGATGCGGCTCATACGAAAGAGAAAGAGAGAGAGAGAGAGAGAGAGAGAGAGAGAGAGAGAGAGAGAGAGAGAGAGAGAGAGAGAGAGAGAATACAGACTCAAATATGAACCAAAAGATAAACTGTGATAATAATAGTAATAATAGTAAAAGTAGTAGTAGTAGTAGTAGTAGTAGTAGTAGTAGTAGTAGTAGTAGTAGTAGTGTATCGTCAGTAGAGCCATGACCCTCAGCTGGACTTGCGTCTCGCACACACAATA
>JAPQNM010000020.1:11627672-11635172 GCA_029783475.1 Metacarcinus magister
CAAGAGCGAAAACCCATTGAAACAAAACACTCAGAGGCGGAACCATCACCTCCAACAAACAAATGCTGGGACGTGGAGGTGAAAAGGTTTACTTCGATCCGGCTTAAGTCCTTGTCTTTTATTCATATTAAGTAGTAGTGGTAGTAGTAATAGTAGTAGTAGAAGTAGTAGTAGTAGCATCACATCCACGTTCATTACCACATCATCATAGTTTGGCAATAAGAGAACTAAACTGCGCAGCACAATCTCCACCAGCAACGCAGTATAGCCAAGAGACAGACTCGCACAAGTTACCCCCCGTGCGTCCTCATAGCAATCCATACAACCCTCTGGCACATACAGAGCTGGCCATAAAAACGAAAGCAGTATACAAAGTGGTCCGTTCCTCCCCACCATGGCGGATGAAGGCTAAATGGAAGGGCAAGCGTTGGAGTATAGACATGGGGTTTAAGTATAGTTGAGGGGGATTGGAGGCAAGTAAAGGGAAGGTCAGGGGTGCGGTGAGGGAGAATCAGGGAGCCTCCGAGTGGGGTGAAAAGGATCATAGCCGTGTGAAAGTATTAGAGGGATGAAAGGCGATTCACTGTGATGAGAGTGAAGGGAGATGCGTTGATGTGTTATACTTTTTGATAGTTTAGTTCAGTAAAAATGTTATCTAGCGTGCTGATGGTCGCCGAAGCTCTGCGAAGTACTGCGTGATACTCTTAATCCAACGTTGTAGCGAGAGATATGTTATAAATAATAGATTTTCTTCATGTTTAAGTTTACTAAGAATACGATTTGAATGCATGAACGTACTGCGTGATCCTGTTAGTGCCAGGCTGAGGCGGAGGACATGGTAGAATAGTAATGAGGTGTGTGAAGACCTACATTCCTTGTGTTTATAGGAGTTCAACACTATAAACAAGACTCGATCCTCCTATATCGTGGGTTGTAGAGCAGAGAACCCAACGATCGATAACCCATTACACACATGCCAGTTGAAGGAATGCGATGGTATAAAAAAAAATAAATAAATAAAAAAAAGAGAGAAATGTATAAATGTAACAAGAAAAATATACGAAACAAAAGCCACGCACGCTGAAGACACACGAATATTTCTTGCATCGAATAACAAAATATTAATACAAAGAAAAGAAAAGAATATATCGACATCAAGAATACGAAAAATAATCATGATAAGGGGAAAAAAATAAAAAGGTAACGAAGAGAGAGAGAGAGAGAGAGAGAGAGAGAGAGAGAGAGAGAGAGAGAGAGAGAGAGAGAGAGAGAGAGAGAGAGAGAGAGAGAGAACAGACAGGCATACACAATCCCCAAACCGGCAAGGCAGACCCAATAACAGTGTTTCCAGTATGTTGTGGGGGGGGTGGGGAGGGAAGCATGGGGAATCAGTGTCTAAGTGGAGGAAAATCAGGAGGAAGGAAGAGAGAGAGAGAGAGAGAGAGAGAGAGAGAGAGAGAGAGAGAGAGAGAGAGAGAGAGAGAGAGAGAGAGAGAGAGAGAGAGAGAGAGAGAGAATGGTAATAGTGGACAGAAAGCAGGAAAGGAGGAAAAAGAAAAGCTAGAAGAAAAGAAGAAGCAACATTAAAAGACTGGGTTGTTTCTAGGTCATCTCTCTCTCTCTCTCTCTCTCTCTCTCTCTCTCTCTCTCTCTCTCTCTCTCTCTCTCTCTCTCTCTCTCTCTCTCTCTCTCTCTCTCTCTCTCTCTAATCAAAAACTAAACTTTCGTAATCGCTTCTTATGAACAAAAAACAAGAGAGAGAAAAAAAGTTAAACAATACAAAGAGTTTTCAAGAATGACATGATTAAAGAGAATAAAAAAAAAGAAAAAGAAAGAAAAGTGATACGAACATGAAAATACACATATAGAAATGTTAATGATTTTCTCTCTCTCTCTCTCTCTCTCTCTCTCTCTCTCTCTCTCTCTCTCTCTCTCTCTCTCTCTCTCTCTCTCTCTCTCTCTCTCTCTCTCTCTCTCTCTGTGGCTAATTAATGAACGCATAACAGTTACTGAAAATTTACATTGCACTTTTCTCAATATACAGGTGATTAAATATAAACTAGAAAAATAAAAACAACTACAAACGAGGAATCTGAACTGGATATCAATTAGTCTTACGAGAAAAGTGGCAGAGAAAAGAAAGAGAAAAAAAAACTTCACCTCACCTTCTTTGTGTTCTGTCATCAAGTGAAAAAAAACCACTATTTGACATCACTTGACACCGTTACATCACAAAAAACAACGATATTTCAATACACACACACTTCCCACGCTTTACAATCCCTTCAAAACAGAGCACACACGAAAAAGAAAAAAAAAACGAAAACGCATTGTCAGTTCTCACAAGAATATTCGCAGTCAACATTGTTCCTCCCGAAAGAAAACGCAACTCGGGGAACAAAACGGAAAACGCGCTGCTGTGTCGGGTGTCAAAGAAAACGGATCGCGCCATCCATAAAGAGTGGGATGTGTGGGTCACTACAAAGCATTCCAAACACGGTGTCCATTTCCTCACATGGAAAAGTATAGATTTTCCCTTACCAATGTTCCTCCTTTCATTTCCTTTTGCTTGTGTACCTCTCACCACCGCCGCCACCACCACCACCACCATCACCTCCACCACTTCTACCACAACCACCAGCTCCTCCTCCTCCTCCTCCTGCAGCTGTTCTTGGTGTCGTTCCTCCTCCTCTTCCTCCTGAGTTATGCCAGCCCATAAATTCACCGTTTTAAGCCAGGGACTGAAACTTGTCAAATAATATTAATCATGGAAGCTACTGCAGGAAGAGGAGGACGAGGAGGACGAGGACCAGGAGGCAGAGGACGATGAGGAGGAAGAGGAAGAGGAAGAGGGAGCGAGAAGGAAAAGGGGGACACCGTGACGAAGATGAGAGAGAAACGAGGAAGAAGTCGATGAAGGGAGCCTTGCGAGGAGGAAAAGAAAGAAGGCACTCTGTGAATAGGAGGAGGAGGAGGAGCAGGAGCAGGAGGAGCAGGAGGAGGAGGAGGAGGAGGAGGAGGAGGAGGAGGAGGAGGAAGAGGGCCACTCCACAATAAAGTTGGGAGCACCTTAGTCTCCAAGCCATGAGAAACCACACTTCCAAAAACGCATAAAAACCTCACTGCTTTTTTCTTATTCCACTAATTACTCCTCCCCCCCCCACCATGCCATGCCTCCCTCTCCTCAAGCAGCGCCTCACTCTCACCACTAACTCTTCCCCTCAAGAACTCTCCCCTTTTCCTCGTCTTTATCTCCCCACAACCTTACCTTTCCTGTCCTCCCAATTCCCCTTTTTCCTTTTTTCATCTCTTCTTTTACCTCTGCTTTCTCCCCGTGACTCCCCAGCCTCCCTCCCTCTTCCTATGTTTCCTCTTCTCCCTCTCCTCCTCTCTCCTTCTCTTCGTTTCCCCTCACAACGTCGTGCACTGCGTTGCCTCTCCTCTCCTCTCCTCGCTTCCCCTCATGCCCAGGAAAAGCAAACGAAACTCAGTGGTGACCAAGTTTATTACGTCCTCGCCGCAAGCTGTCTTTATTGTGTCTTTAATTGATTATAGAGATTCCCGAAATGTGTTATACGTTGTAGCATTTCTCTTCTATCTATACGTGTATGTTTTGTATTAATCCTATCCTCCTCTTCCCCCCCCTACCACCCCAGGTTTCCATTTCATTCTAAACTTCATCTATATACTCTTTTTTTCCCCCAGTTTGTTTTGTATCTACCAACTAAGACTTCAAAGGCAACACAATTTAACCAACCACGTTCATTCAACCTAAATTCACTTCCTGGACACCTTGGAATATTCGTGGCTCTACAGAAACACCACCAACACACGGCAACACCGCCACCACCACCACAGGACTTCACTGATGACCCCAGAAAGCAATTTAGGTCAACACCATCACCCCGGCAGACGAGGCAGAAGGGGAAGAGCAGCGCCTCCCTCTAGCGGTCAAACGTTGCAGGGAAAGGCGAAGGGAAAAGGACCTGCCAAAGAGGACACAAATAATGCCACAGCCTCGCTTACCCCTCGAAGTAGGACGTGGACGACAGGAGTTAAGGGGAGGGGAACAGAGTGGGAGAGGAATGGTGTAGGATAAAGAGGGAGGGGAAAGAGGAGGGGAAGGCAGTGGCTTGGTAGAGATCCAAATTGACCTGACCTAACCAAACATTTATTCCTTTCCTCTTTCCTCCTCCTATTTCTGCCCGGCATTTCCACCTCCACTCTCTACGACGCACCAAGGTTTTCACACTTACTTGGTGGAAAATTAATTCTTATCGTCTACATGCCTTGCCGTATATTCTTGCGCTGTGAGGTCCTTGGTAGCACTAATACACGCATTTCAGCACTACACCTTCATGCCTTCTCGTTACAGCCTCACCCATACACATTATATCCACACGCTTAAAGGCAAGACACACACACACACACACACACACACACACACACACACACACACACAGACCAGACCTACACCAGCACTTGGAAAACTAAACTCCCTCAGGGTGACACACGCACACGCGCACACACACACACACACACACACACACACACCACACACACACACACACACACACACACACTCCACCCAAAAACACACCCACTCCAACACTGCTGTACCGTAATTTACACTCAAGTTACACTGCACCCTGAGTTACGTTGACTTGCCATTGCATTAAGGGAAAAAATTACACCCCGTTCAGACCACCACACCTTTAACTCCGCCACGCAATACATCGCCCACAACGCCCACAACGCCCGCTACGAAATAAGCAACTCTCCTTCAGGGACACCGGAACAGAAGCCACGTTTTTGATATTGCCAATCAATGCTGGAGTGCCGCTGCGGGAGAAGAGTGTCCTTTGGTTAAGTGTCCTGGCGTGCTGCGGGTGCCTCGAGGTGCTTTGTGTGTGCCCTCGAATATTTGGAGGTTCCTCTCAATAGCACTTGTGACCGGATGGTATGGGAAACTAGACTAAATAATGTTAAAAAAGAAAAATTTATATAGATAAGAGAAAAACAGGGACGTGGCGGCCACTCAACACGACACCGATATTGAGAAAAAAAATATATACACCCCGTGACACGAACACAATATAAACACAATAGGAAAAAAAAATAAATAATTAAACACCAAACACCACCACACCAGGAAACCAAAACAAGGGAAAAGAAGGTAAAACAAGGGAAACAAACCGTGATAAAGCTGGCAACAGAAACAACAGTACTCCCTAGACAGCCAGACGGAAACAGGGAAACATAACTTGCGGTAGAGGAGACCAGCACCCTAAGTAGCAGACGGAAGGAGGTGCTGAGGACAGAAGCAGACGGGCGGAAGCTCAGCGAGAGGTCAGGTGGGATTATTGAGAGGTAGGAGAGGAGGCTTGCGGCTAAGGGCAGGTGAGGGGACGAGGAACAGTGGTGGACGAGGAGGAGAAACTAGATAGGACGAGGCAGGAGTGGAGACAAAAGATGAGACTCAGGAGGCATTGATGAGGGTAAGAAAAGGGAAAAGAAGAGAATCCGAGAAAGAAGAGAGTCTAAAGAAGAAGAGAAAGTAGAAGAAACGAGGCAGAAGCAGAGTTGTGGGTTTGAGTAGAGAGGAAAAAGAAGGAGGAAGAGAAGGAGGAGGATGAGGAGGGAAAAAAAAAGTGGTAACGGAATGGGAGTAAAAAATAGGGATGAGAAAAAAATAGAAAGAGATGAGTTTTGGCTTTGGTGGCGGAGGTGGAGTAGGAGTAGCAATGGGAGGAGGAGGAAGAAGAAGAGATGGAGAAACAAGGTGGAAGAGGCAAGACATGAGGAGGAGGAAGAGGAGGAGGAGGAGAAGGCCAAAAAGTAGCAAGGTCCTTGAGTTAGTGTAATTGGGTGGTTTTTGGAGTGGCATTCCTCCGACCACCGCCGCTCACTCTCACCTTGCACACGCTAATGAACTACTGTACCCACGCCCCCAACACGCCCACCACAACCACCACCACGCCTCCACACCAATAACCAAATGGCTCACCAACGCCCTGGTCTTCAGTCCCACCAGCAAGCCTTTTTCTCATTCAATCCAGCGTGAATGCAACGTGCTGTCTCCCTCCTCTATCTTTCTTTTATTCCTCCACCACGCAGACAGTTTTGTTTCCACTGTTCTATATATATGTTTTTTTTGTCCGATTTTCTTTCCCTCTCTCTCTGATAACTGTCCTTGTCAAATGCGCGACCTACTTTCCTAATTATATGGTAATAGTAAATATATACCTTTTCATCCGTCAGTATGAATCGAATATTATCAGTTTGTATTGAGATCATAGTTCATTTTCTTTTCCTTCACTAACTGCTTCAAATCTTTCCGTCCTTTATTTAACAGCCACACGTTTAAGGCTTTCCTGCAAGTCAGAAAACGAGCTGGATTTACGTGGATATAAACGCAATGCACTTATCTCCAATCCCATCCTTGCCTTTTTCTTTCCCCAAATTAGGATAAGAATCTTTTCCTTTCGTCTCTGTATGTGCGAGTGATTTTCCGACTCTCTCTTTTGCTTTCATTTATTACAATTCGATATATTATACTTTACCATGCAATAAACATAATGAGAGAAAGAGAAAGAGAAAGAGAGAGAGAGAGAGAGAGAGAGAGAGAGAGAGAGAGAGAGAGAGAGAGAGAGAGAGAGAGAGGACATTTGAGGGTTGAGCGAGGGGAGTTTGGTGTTGTGGAAGATATGATATAGAGAGGCAGAGCTGTGTGAGGGTCTTGTGTCCGTGTGTATTCATGAGTGTATCATGTGTATGTTGAAATAACGGTGGTGTGTGTGTGTGTGTGTGTGTGTGTGTGTGTTGTCCCCTACTCTCTCTCTCTCTCTCTCTCTCTCTCTCTCTCTCTCTCTCTCTCTCTCTCTCTCTCTCTCTCTCTCTCTCTCTCTCTCTCCCATACATGTCATCCACAGGGTCAACATAGTGAGTGTAGTGGTGGTCCTCTACACCACAATGCTTCTTAATTCAGGGGCTGCGTGGAGAGGCTTACACTGTCCTCCTCCTCCTCCCTTTCCCCCCTCCATCCCTTCCCCCTACACCCATCCCTCTCCCTCTCCTCTTCCATTGCCAGTGGTTTCCCCTTTCACCTCTACCTTCCAGCTTATTTTCTTTCCATTACCCCACACAAGTTTTTTTTAAATGATTTCATATGTAGTTTCCTCTGTCTCTCTGTCTCTCTCTCTCTCTCTCTCTCTCTCTCTCTCTCTCTCTCTCTCTCTCTCTCTCTCTCTCTCTCTCTCTCTCTCTCTCTCTCTCTCTCTCTCTTTTGACATTTAGGTAACTTCTAAGAGTAGTGTCCTGAGGTGATATTTTTAGTTCTCTAGGACAAGACTATTTTTTACTTTTGAAATACTTCGTTCCTGTAACAACGTCAACAATATAAGTTCTACGTAGTTGGTGGACTTACACAACATATCTCCTTGACTGAAAACTCTAACTCTAACTCTCTAACTCTCTCTCTCTCTCTCTCTCTCTCTCTCT
>JAPQNM010000020.1:11640172-11712672 GCA_029783475.1 Metacarcinus magister
GCCTGTGGGGGGGGGGGAATAATACATAGGGGTGGAAAAATATTTAGGAAGCAAAAATGGTGAGACAGAGAGGAAAATTAAAGTACAAATACGACTGTAAAATAAATTTGAACATAAATGAATTTCGAAACTACATTAGCCATTACGGATGAAAAAAAAATTGTAATAAAATGGAAAAGGGAGGATGGAAAGGCTTTAGCGGATATAAGGCTGGGAGAGAAAAGGGAGAGGGAGAGGGAGAGAAAAAGGGAGAGGGAGAGGATGCAGAGGAGGAGCAATGAAGGGAAAAAATACGAGCAAACAAGAGGTGTAAATAATAAAAAAGGAAATAAATAAAAATATAGATAAAGTTCAAATAAAAGAAAATGAATACATATATAGAGAGAGAGAAAAAAAAAATGGCAGTAAATCATGGAAGTCAACATTGAAAATAATTGTAACCCAACAATAATAATAAATAAAAAAAAAATAATAATAATAAATAAATAAATAAATAAAAAAAAACCAGCACGAATAAACAAAAAAAAAAAAAATAAAGACAAAAACAAGACAACAACACAAATCCTAAAACACAACAGGAATAAAAAAAAAGAAGAAAAAAAGAACAGGACCAGAAAATTTAAAGAAAAAGAAAAAAAAAAAGGAGTTACCATTAATTCGCAACATCTGTCTCATCTCCCGTACATCCGCATCTCCTTTCCTCCTCCTCCTCCTCCTCCTCCTCCTCCTCCTCCTCCTCCTCCTCCTCCTCCTCCTCCTCCTCCTCCTCCTCCTCCTCCTCCTCCTCCTCGATATGATACCTTTTCTCTTATTGATTATCTATCGTGTCCTTTAACTCACCTTGGGCCTATAGAGAAAGAGAAAGAGAAAGAGAAAGAGAAGAGAGAGAGAGAGAGAGAGAGAGAGAGAGAGAGAGAGAGAGAGAGAGAGAGAGAGAGAGAATAATAATACAGATATGAAAGCACAAACACAGCAAGAGAACAAATATAGAACAAAAAAAAATAAAATAAACAGAGAAAGAGCAACAAACACACACACAAACAAACAAACAAACACAAACAAACACCAACAAACAGATAAGAGACAAAACTAATAACAGGAAGAATAAATACAAATAGGAAGTGAAAAAGGAGACCAAAAAAGTACCCCATGGATTAGAGGACATAGAAAACGGAGAAGAGGAGACGATAGAGGAGATTACAAAGAGGGGAATGAAGGGGAGGGAAGGGGAGGGGGAGGGGAGGGGAGAGAGGGGGAATAGGAGTCTTAGTGGCGAGGGGATTAGCAGTGGGGACATGAAGTGGGAAATTGAGGCTGTACAGTGATTATGATGAGAGTGATGATTGGTAGTGATGATGAGTGGTGGTGATGATGAGTGGTGGTGATGATGAGACGATGGTGAGCTGGTGATAATGAGTCTGTAGTGAAGGTGACACAAGGCTTGATGAGAGGGTAGTGCTGTGAGAGTAATGAGGGAGATGAGGTGAGGGGAAGAAAGATGAAGTTGACAGAATGGAGGGAGAAGTAGGAATAAAAGGAGTAGAGGAATGAGAGGAGGGAGAAGGGACACTAAAGAAAGGGAGGGAAGGTAAGGGGGAGAGGAACATTTGCCAAGAGAATAAAGGAGAGAAGAAATTGAGGGGAAAGGAGGTATTGGAGAGAGAGAGAGAGAGAGAGAGAGAGAGAGAGAGAGAGAGAGAGAGAGAGAGAGAGAGAGAGAGAGAGAGAGAGAGAGAGAGAGAGAGAGAGAGAGAGAGAGAGAGAGAGAAAATCCAAAAAGTTACCTCCAAGAATATTCAAACTTAATCAAAAACCACAAATGGCTTTTAAAATCTACACGAAACAACTCTTTTACTCCCCCAACCCCCCCCCCCTTCCCTTCTCTCTTCCTCTCCTCCATTCCTCCTCCTCTTCCTCCTTTCACTCCCTTTCTTTCCTACTTCCTACTCTTCTTCCTTTCCTTTCTTCCTCCTCTCACTCCCTTTCCTTCCCACTTCCTACTCTTCCTCCTCCTCCCCCTCCTCCTCCTGCCTCCCTTGCACTGTATCCTGAAGGTGACCCAATCACACCATCAGCATCAGGAAGAGGAGGAGGAGGAGGAGGAGGAGGAGGAGGAGGAGGAGGAGGAGGAGGAGGAGGAGGGAAGGAGGCCAAGGGGCGTCTAGGCCTAACGAGGTACCCCCTAAATGACCCGTCGAACTAAATGGCGGAGGAAGGAAAGGCCTAAATACATAAGGAAAAGGAGGATTACTAAGGAAAGGTAAAAAGTTAGAGGGAAAAAAAACTTCACTCAACTCTAAAACCTTTCACCCACAGCCCTTCAAGTTTCCCCAACCATCCCCCAATGCATTTAAATCTTTCCCTAGACATGCCTTTGCCATCAACTTGTATTTCCCCTCTTTTCCCCTTCCCTCCCTCCCCTCCCTTTCCCCTTCTCGTCCTTTCAGTCCCCTCATCTGCATGCGTTAACCAGTTTATCTGATATTGAATGGCTAAATTAATTGCAAAGTATTTATCCCAAACGCGACATATCAATGGTGAATGGTGATGATGGTGACGCTGGTGATGCCAAGTGCAGGCCGGTGGTGGTGGTGGTGGTGGTGGTGGTGGATAAAAAAGAGAAAATGGAATACGATAATGGTAAATAAAGGATGAAGAGAAAGAAGAAGAAGAAGAAGAAGAAGAGGAGGAGGAGGAGGCAGCTTTGGTTACCCTATCACCAAAATAAGTGAGATACGAGAGGGAAAATATGAAGATAAATGGTACACGACACCCATTTATACTCCTGGACACATTTCCACTCCTTCCTTTGAAGTTCCGTTTCCCCTTTGTTAGCACGTCGCCTTCCCCTCATGACCCTTAACTTGGCACCTTTTCCCCTCTCCACACCTTTCCAACCCTGACACTCTCCTTCGCCTTTTCTCCTTTTAAAAGCATTCGATCTTTTCCTAAAATCCTAAGTCACATATTCCCTTTTATACCCCTATCTAACCCTACCTAAAGGTGTGCCCCGCTATCCACGCATACATTCTCCCCTTGCAGTAAATTGTAATGTCCTCTTCTATTTCTTTTCCCTTCGTCCCCTTTGTCATCGCCTCCTACTGGGCTGCTCCACACTTCACTAAGTCGCTCCGTCTTCCTCAAGTTCTAAAGTTTTGCTCTGTGGAGTCTTTTCTTTACTGCCACGTTTGTACCCTTTCATCTTCCTATCGTAACCTGAAACAAAAAAGTCAAAAGACCATTCCCGTTCACCATTTATACTCCTCTTCTCTTCTCTTTCATTTTCGAAGCTCATTTTCATTCCCTTCCTTCCCTTCCCTCGCTTTCCAGTTTTTATGTAACCTTCCCTACCCCCTTAAATCTCACCATAACCCGCCACATTCCTGCAGAGAATCTTCACCATCGCCTGAGGGTTTTCGTGGAGGCTTTACGAGGGTTTCATCCTGGCGAGGCTCCACCTGCCTTCCTGATCAATCGGCTGACGTGGCTCTCGCCCGGCGCCCGACCGTCACCACTCCGCCACCATTAGTGCGATCACGGGGACTCGCCGCTTGATCTCGTCGTTATGGTGAGATAAGTGTATTTTTATCTGTTTTTTCTTCTTTACTTTTTTCTGTGTTGGGTAATCATTGTCGTGGTTTCACGAGGCTCGGATTGCGTTATCAGGGAGGCGTTGTGCTGTTGAAGGTTCAGGCAGTGCTGTGGTGGGCGGCTACGAATGGACAGACGTGGGCGGTGCTGTGGGCGGGGCGTTCACAGCAGGGAGGCTGTGGCATTGTGCCGGAGTGAGCGGGTGGGCGGGCGGCCGAACGAACGGGCAGGGGCGTGCGTGTGTGCGTGCGTGTGGGGACTGATCCTTCCTTCCGGGCCGCACGCGTATTGATCACCCAGAATCTCGGCCACTTGTTGGTACACGCCGACCACCGCTCATTACGGCCGCCGCCGCCTCGCCCTGCTGCCTCACACGGCCTCTCGAGTGCTGCACGGCGCCGCACACACTCACTCCTCGCCAACGCAGCGGTACAAACAAACGCGTCCCGATTCGTCTGGTGTTCGCCGCCGCCACGACGAACCCCGCGGCTGTGCACGACTCGACTCAAAAATGACTTCAAGACGTTCCTCGTGACGCCGTGGACTTCCTGGAATGCAAATCACGTCACCGAGAGGAACTAGCACGTCAAGACACGCGAGCGACGACCTTGGGGCAGCGGCGGCACGCAAGGAAGCGTGTTGCTTCAGGTGAGAAGAGAGTGGGGGTGAGAGGGTGCGAGCCTGGTGCTGGACGTTGTCTGTCTGTCACGCGCCACGCTACCTGGCCCTCCTGGTACTCCCTCAGGCTCTTCCATTATCACCACGAGGCTGCTGCCACTTCATTCTCTCCTGACTGCCTAGTATAAGACACAGTCAATATACTTTACAATCCCCTCTTTCAGGCCAGTCAACTGTTAGCCTCCCTTCAAATGACACATTGCCTCTCTTTATTCACTGTCTGGACTCTCACTCCTTACATATGCCGGGAACTTCATCTAACTCCCATACACCCTCCCATTAAGGAACCATTAGTCACTACACCCGGTGACCGTCCAGCACCAGCATCTCCAACACCAACACCCGCACCTCCACCAAACTTGGTTCACACTCCCCTCACCAATGTTTACCTTATACTGCCGCTGCCCTCAGGTCGTCCCGCGCTTCACCGACTCTGTCACGCATGGAAGGCAAAAACGTGGCACAAGACAAACCAGTAAAGAGTTTTAAGTCGAGGACGCGGCAGAGAACGACGGGCCACGGGAAGCGACACACAACGGCGCCTGTGAAAGGATGGATGTCTAGGCGGAAAGCGGGTCTATTGGTAAGGCAGTTCGGGTAGGTCCTCCCTCAGTGGTAGCCGCGTAGAGCCGCCGCAGTGGATCCTGAGGCGCCACACTCCTGCAGTATCAACGGAGCGGCTCGGTGGAACGTAAAGGCACAGGGGGCGGCGTGCGGGGGGGCGGCGGGGGCGTGGAGGGGGCTGATGGGTACACGAGGGTTGGCGGGGAAAGAGTTGCGTCTCGCTGTACCGCCCAACACGCGTGCTGGGACCCGACTGAGGCTCGACTCCCTCCTCCTCGGCCGCCGCTGTCGCCTCTTCCTCCTCCTCCTCCTCCTCCACCACGCAGGCGGCCTCCACCACCAACGCACCACACAATGCTGCCGCTCCCACTCACTCTCTCATCACCCGTGACTCCCACACTGCCCACGACTCCCACTCTCCTCATCTTTCACCCACACCACACCCACTGCGTTTTGTCCTGAAGTCATCTCATAGAAGCCAAGAGCACAGTATTCTCTCTCTCTCTCTCTCTCTCTCTCTCTCTCTCTCTCTCTCTCTCTCTCTCTCTCTCTCTCTCTCTCTCTCTCTCTCTCTCTCTCTCTCTCTCTCTCTCTCTCTCTCTCTCTCTCTAACTTTTAAACTCCCCAATTTTACTCAGTTCCTGCCTTCCTTTCTTCATTTCCTTTCCAGCTCAGTTTCCTCCTCCTCCTGCTCCTCCTCGTTCGCCTGTCTTTTTCTCGGCCTCCTGGTCACCTCCTCCTTGCTGGATGGCTTCCTGTTGCCTCTCAATCACTCACGTTTCCCTTTTTTTCGCTTTTCCTCATCAATGTCTCTTTTTTCTTTCTTTCTTTCGTGCGTAAGTGGAAAGAAATGAGTGAGAGATGTTAGGGATGACGGGAAATGAGGTCAGGAGAGGAGGAGGAGGAGGAGGAGGAGGAAGAGGAGAAGAGTTAGGTGCAAAGAGAGAAAGACGGGGCAGCGCGCCTCTCCCTGTACCCTTTCACACACTGCCCTAGTCTTCTCTCTCTTTCTCTCTTCCTCTCCCACCCTCTCTCTTTCTCTCTCTCTCTCACCTTCCTCAACCTACTCTTAAAACACCCATGAACTCTGCCATCCTACCACACGTTCCACACTCCTCTCCTCCACCCCTTATCCAATTGAACTCCTCTTTTTACCTACTACCTTGACTCTCAGCCTCTTCCCTCTCACATCTAAATCCAAATTCCTGCGTCCCTCCCCGCCTCTTCCCTGTCTTCATCCTTTCCATTCTTCCACTTACTCCCCTCCTTCCTGTCTCACCTCTGCCCATCCATCGTAAATCTGCTTCAAGGACCAGATATCAACAGGTGTGTTATATCTTCCCCATGCTCGTATACACCTGCGTAAAGGCCGCCAGGTGAGGTATAGGGGACAGGGGGTAAGGGTGGTTGGGCGGCAGGTAGTTAATACAGGTAACGAGAGGTGTGGGAGAACTCTTCTATCACGTCTCTACGGCAAGGTAATCTACGTTGAGTCTAATAATCCGTCACGTCTACCTTAACGCGGGATGGTGAATGAAAGGAAAGTATATTAAGGTCTGTTCCAAGATTACTCCTCCCTACCCCGTCTTCTTTCATATCCTTTTTCTATCTTTCTTTTTCATTTCTTTTTCTCTCATCCTTTCTTTTATTTCCTTTTTCCTCTGTAACCTTAGACGAACCTTAATACAACAAAAGCTATACCTGTACACCCACACAGCCTCCCACTGCCGGGAAATTGGATACAAACCTTTAGCTGTGGAATCTATTGATGTGGAAGCAGAAGTGTGTCTCGTACCTCAAGACCCTTCCATATATATCCACGCCCGCCCACCCACCCACCCACCTGCCTACCTGTCTGTCTGCCTACCTGCGTCTCACCTCCCCTTCGTACCTGTCCTCTTTTTAAATAATTATTAGGATGGAATCAAATTTGTCTCGTCCTAATTTTAAGCAGGATTTTGGGTTCGGTGTGTGTGTGTGTGTGTGTGTGTGTGTGTGTGTGTGTGTGTGTGTGTGTGTGTGTGTGTGTGTGTGTGTGTGTGTGTGTGTGTGTGTGCACCGTCGTATATCCAAAATAATTCATCCATTACATGGCACAAATACACCTGCTCGTACCACCTGTTCATTTAATTAATTTAAAACCATAATTTTGTTACCTCGCAATATACCTGAACGCACTTGTTTATAAATCAGCGAGGAAAAAAAAACCCAACAACATTAATGACAATGAATTCCTCCAGTTTAACTTATTCAATTTGCATACATTTCCAGCTGCCTCACTCCCTCCCTGGGGCAGTACTGACGAGGCATCACCTGTTACAGACGTGGACAGGTGTTATGACGTGGTGGTGGTGGTGTGGTGGTGGTGGTGGTGGTGGTGGTGGTGGTGGTGGTGCCCGATACACTCACTTCACTACTACAATACAAGATGCACCAAAATATTGCTTTATATCGCTATAGTTTCGGTTGTGATGCACAGAAACATGACCTGGTGCTGTGTTCTCCCTGACCCGACGCCCCGCCTTCAAACACCCATGAATTAATCTATTTAGACACGCGGTTCTCCCTCTCTCCTCGTCCTTGCAGCACTGTTTTTACCGTACATGTTAACCCAGCGTCATCATACAGCATTAGGAAGACTCACGTTAGTATGAAAAACATTAATGCCACTTTATGTGTCTCCTTGCACGGTGGGTTGTGGTGTTTGCACGTGAGGCTAAGAATAGTGACGTGTGATGGTGAGAAGAGTGACGTACGTGTGTAGTGAAGAATAGAGTAGTAAAGTTTAAGGTGACAGAGGACGTGTGAGGGTGACAGGAAGGTGTAACGAGGGGAGTGACCTTGTAAGAGCGCGGTATGGAAAGGGCAGAAGCGCGATAAAATTAGACTATGGAAAAAAAAAAGAGAGAATGTTTGCGAGGATGAATATATAGCAAGAGTTGCAGCGTGATATTTTTAGCTTGGGAGGAAGAATCCAGGATGTCAAAAGGCTTGGAAACTACGCTTGTGGTGGTGCAGTAAGGCGTTGCAATGCGATCTATGGTGTCAATGTATAGGGTGTGTGTGTGTGTGTGTGTGTGTGTGTGTGTGTGTGTGTGTGGTGTGGTGTGTGTGTGTGTGTGTGTGTGTGTGTGTGTGTGTGTGTGGCGTCGATACATCACGCTCGAGTTCAGGGTGCTTAGTGTGGTGTTAATGCCCCGGGGTTTCAATGGAGTATGATTGGCTGTGAGTATAATTGCAGTGGATGATTCCAGTGGGTAATTTCAGCGTTGAATGTTTACTCACTCCCCTTTATGAAATGGTTTTCTGGTTGTCGAGTTTGAACTATTGACATTCGTTAGCGTGGGAAGGGAGTAGTAGTAGTAGTAGTAGTAGTAGTAGTAGTAGTAGTAGTAGTAGTAGTAGTAGTAGTAGTAGTAGTAGTAGTAGAGGAGTAATAAGGAGTAAAGAAGGTTAAGGAAAGGATGATGAAAAGGTTGATGTAGGTAACCAGCTTCTATCAATATAAACTTGACCCCAATTTAACCCTAAAAAATAAAAGAACAAAGAAGGAAGAACAAAGGTAACACAAACACAACACAACACACAAAAACAAACCTAAAACACAAACAAACACACACAAGAACAACACAACACAGACAAGGAAAGATAAAAAACACCATAAAACAAAACAACAGGAACATAAATACACCAACGAACTTTTTATCTACCAACACACCCGTCTATCTATCTATCTATCGGGTCATTTATCTGTCTATTGAATATGCAACGACATAAATTACACAAAACGACAGTAAACAGGAAGAGACAGACGACGTAACATGAAGACAGAGGACATGGGGAAGGTATGTGAGAGAGAGAGAGAGAGAGAGAGAGAGAGAGAGAGAGAGAGAGAGAGAGAGAGAGAGAGAGAGAGAGAGAGAGAGAGAGAGAGAGAGAGAGAGATTGGGGGACGGTGAGAGCTAAGAGTGAGCGGCCCGGAGGCTGAAGAAGAGGAAGGAGAGGATGAGGAAGAGGGTGGTGGTGGTGGTGGTGGTGGTGGTGGTGGTGGTGGTGGTGGTGGTGGTGGTGGTGGTGGTGGTGGTGGTGGTGGTGGTGTTTCCCTTCAATCTTTCACGTGACCTTTCAGTGAGGTGCCCTTTATCGTGACTCTCTCTCTCTCTCTCACTCTCTCACTCTCTCTCTCTCTCTCTCTCTCTCTCTCTCTCTCTCTCTCTCTCTCTCTCTCTCTCTCTCTCTCTCTCTCTCTCTCTCTCGCTCTCTCTCTTTAGTTTACTCAGAACATTGATAATAACTTCCTTGTTTGTCATCATTTCCTTGTAACCAATTATCTAACACCCAACCACCACCACCACTACCACTTTAACTACAACTACTACTACTACTACGACTACTAATAACAACCATAATAGTAGTAACAATAACTACTAGTGCTGGTAATAATGAGAGAGGAAGAAGCTTACAAGACAGCACAGTAGTAGTAGTAGTAGTAGTAGTAGTAGTAGTAGTAGTAGTAGTAGTAGTAGTAGTAGTAGTAGTAGTAGTAGTAAGCTGTGCTCCTTTCACTGTCAATACCTGGTCGTAATAACAATGCCTCAGCTCAACACAGGTGTGCTCCTCCCCTCACCTGCCCAATGAAGCCAAAGTCCTATTGTGTTCCCTCCCCCTCACCCTCCCCCTCCTCCTCCTCCTCCTCCTTCTTCTCTCTACCAATCTAACAATACCTGAGGCACTCCAATACCACCTTTTCCTCCTTCCTCCTCCTCCTCCTCCTCCTCCTCCTCCTCCTCCCCTCCTCCTCTCCTGCTCCTCCTGCTCCTGCCCTCCTCCTCCTGCCCTCCTCCTCCGCTCCTCCTCCTCCTGCTCTCCTCCCTCCTCTTCCTCCTCCTCCACCTTTTCCTACTGCCTACGTACTTCTCTTCTACCGCATAATATTCCTCATCTGTTCCCTGCCATCTTCTCTCCACTACCTCCTCTTCCTCCTCCTCCTTCTCCTCCTTGTTCTTCTCCTCCTCCCTTTCCCTCTCATTCGCCTTCCCAATTACTCCTTTCTATCACCCCTTCTGCATAATCATTCATGTGTGAGATTCTCGAAAAGGAGGAAGATGATGAGGAAGAGGAGAAGAGGAGGAGGAGGAGGAGGAGGAGGAAGACTAGGAATTAGAGATGAAAAAGAGAGAGAATGACACGAGATGCTAAGCGAATGGTGTACAAAGAGGAAATAACAAGGAGTGCGAAGATAGGAAATAGGAAGGGAAAGTGGGAGTAATAAAAAGAGGATGCAAAGACGGATAAAGATGGCGGGAAAGAGAGAGAGATAAGAGGTTGAAATACGTCAATGTACGAAGGAAAATGGGAAAGAGAGAGAGAGGAAGGAAAATGGAAAAGAGAGGAAGGGAAGAAAAATGGTGATGTCACGGAAGAGGAAAAGGTTGGTAGTCTTAAAATATACAAGAAAGAAGGAAGAAAAGGGGGGAGAGAGAGAGAGAGAGAGAGAGAGAGAGAGAGAGAGAGAGAGAGAGAGAGAGAGAGAGAGAGAGAGAGAGAGAGAGAGAGAGAGAGAGAGAGAGAGAGAGAGAGAGGTTGCAACATCGCCTTTGGTCGGTTCAGCATCACCAATAACACTACAGAACGTTGTGAGGATTTGCATAACAACATTCGTGGTGGATAATGTGTGTGTGCGTGTGCGTGTGCGTGTGCGTGAGCGTGAGAGTGAGAGAGAGAGAGAGAGAGAGAGAGAGAGAGAGAGAGAGAGAGAGAGAGAGAGAGAGAGAGAGAGAGAGAGAGAGAGAGAGAGTATACATGAATACTTTAAACTGACAGAATCGAATAAAAAAAATAAAAAGAAGGAAGAAAGATGAGGCAGGAAGAAGCAAAGAAAGAAAAGGAAGAGGCAGCGCAACAAAAGAGAGAGGAGGAGGAGGAGGAGGAGGAGGAGGAGGAGGAGGAGGAGGAGGAGGAGGAGGAGGAGGAGGAGGAGGAGGAGGAGGAGGAGGAACACATAGGACACATAGGAAGAACAAACAACAACAGGCCTGCTGGCCCTTACGAGGCTGTTTGTGAGACTACACTATCTACTCTAGAGTGAAGGATACAGGATAGTAAGGGTGAAGGCTTCTCTCCCCAGCCATGGCTGGCAGGGAAAGGAAGGCCAACCAAGACCAGACTGTCACTACTGTCACTACCACTACTGCTACCACTACTTCCTGGCAAGCGATGTCAGGCCACTAGCGACGTCTTTTGAATCGACATTTCGTAAGTTAGGTACATCAGGATGAACTTACTCAAAGTTTGCTACGTTAACGGATAGTATTTTAGTTGTGGATTGGCTTCTAAATATTTGTCAAGTCTATTTTTGAACGTAGTAATTGTTTTACTGTCGACGACATTGGCGGGCAGGGAGTTCCAAACGTTAACGATCCGATTGAAAAAGAAGTGCTTGGCTTTGTTTGATGTGAATCTTTTACCAGTAATCTTAAAAGAATGACGTCTTCTTGTTATATTTGATCGATCAAAAGTAATGTAATCTTCTGCATTGATATTATCGAATCCTTTGATTATCTTGAACATTTCAATTAAATCCCCTCGCATCCTTCGTTTTTCTAGGCTGAATAAGTTTAGTTCTTTAAGTCTTTCTTCATAAGGTTTATTTTTCAGCCTTGGAATCATTTTTGTTATTCTTCGCTGGACTCTTTCCAGTTTGTCAATGTCCTTTCTGTAATATGGGGACCAAAACTGTACGCAATACTCAAGATGGGGTCGTACTAGTGAATTATGCAGTTTTAATATGACTTTTTCTGATTTGTTTTCGAAAGTACGCCCAATAAAGCCGACCAATCTGTTAGCAGTTTTAACTACCTCTGAACAATGTTGACTGGGCTTTAAATCATTTGATATTGTGATTCCCAGATCTTTTTCTTTGTTTACTGTAGAAAGTGATTTACCATTCATTGAGTACTGAACGTGATCATTATTTCTTCCGATGTGTAGTACCTTGCATTTTTCAACGTTAAATTTCATTTGCCATTTATTGGCCCAAGACGTTAGTTGATCTAGGTCTGATTGTAAGACTTCTCTGTCAATTCTCGTAGTTACTTTGCTGAGAATTTTCGTATCGTCAGCGAATTTCGATATTTTGCAAGTGATCCCATCATCTATGTCATTAACATATATCAAGAATAAGACAGGACAGACCTGAGCCTTGTGGTACGCCACTTTTTATGTTTAACCATTGAGAGGAGACACCGTTTAAGACCACTCTCTGCTTACGTTCAGAGAGCCAGTCCAGAAGCTAATTGTAAATGCTACCAGAGATACCATGAGTCATTAGTTTATTAAGCAATCGTTGATGAGGTACTTTATCAAAAGCCTTTTGAAAATCCAGATATATGACATCTACTGCTCTGCTTTCATCGTACGCGTCAAAAACATTGTGGAAGAAGTCTAATAAGTTAGTTAAACATGAACGTTTATTACGAAAACCATGTTGTGAGGGTTTTATTATATCGTTGTCTTCAAGGAATTTCACCACATTGTCACGAATGATTGTCTCCATTAATTTACATACAACTGATGTCAGACTGATTGGCCTATAATTTCCGGGTTGTGACTTGTCCCCCTTTTTGAAGATTGGTGTTACATTTGCATGTTTCCAATCTGATGGAACTTTACCATCTCTTAAGGATTTATTGAATAAGATTGTAAGCGGTTTACTGATCTGGTGCTTGACCTCTTTCAAGATTCTTGGGGAAATTTTATCTGGTCCAGGGGTTTTGTTTGTTTTCATCTTATTGATTTTTTGCAAAACGTCATTTTCTACTATGAGTATATCATTTAAGAAGTTTACGGTCCCTCTAATCTCAAGTGGCTGAAACAATGAACAATCCTCTTCTGTAAATACGGATGCAAAAAAGTTATTAAGGATTGTAGCCATTTCGTTTTCGTCATTTGTGTGATTTCCATGTCCTTTAGTAAGTGGACCGATATTGCAGGTAAGGGCTTTTTTACTCTTAACAAAACTATAAAATTCTTTAGGATTAGATTTACATGATTCCGCTATATATTCTTCAAGGTTTTTCTTGCTACGCTTTATCAATCTCTTAGTATCGCGACGAATTCTGTCAAACTCTACTTTATCATCTTGGCTTTTAGTTAATATGTACTTATTGTACGCGTGTTTTTTGAGAGAGAGGCTGTTTTTTATCTCTTCATTCCACGATTTTGGTTTGTTCTTCCTTGCTGAATGTCTGTATCGATACGGTACACATACGCTTATAACTTTATTCAGTTTTGTGGTAAAGGCCTCCCATGTCTTATCAATATCTGACTCTGACAACAGTTCACTCCAGTCAGTGTCTTCTAGAATTGTTCGCAGTCTGATGAAATTCGCCCTTTGGTAATTTGGTACCTTCTCCTTACTGTCTTTTACTTTTATTTCCTTAATTTTCAAATTGAACGTGATTATCCGATGGTCATTAGAACTGAAAACTGGGCCGACATTTACGTTGCTGACTAAATCTTTACTTGTTGAAAGAATGAGGTCAAGGGTATTTAAATCTCGCGTCGGTTTGTGAACGTGTTGATGTAATTCGCTCTCTAATAAGTTCGTGTACAGGTCGTGTCCTGTATGAGATCGTAACGGATTTCCCCATCTCGTTACTGGCAAATTAAAATCACCCATAATAATTGTCTCGCATTGACTAATTGTTTCGGAGATTGATTCGAATAGTAAACGGTTAATATCAGCGGTGCGCCCCGGTGGTCTGTAAATCAATCCGAGTATTTTTCTACTTGAGTTACTCTTTAATTCGATAAAAACTGTGTCAACACCGTTGATGGGTTCTGTTTTAATGGAGATCGGATGGAGCGAGCTGTGAATATATAGGATTACACCACCGTCAATTCTGTTCTCTCTTTCACAGCTAAAGATTGTATAACCAGGTAACTGAAATTCTGCAATGTAATCTCTGTTTGACGTATCTAACCATGATTCTGTGACTCCTATGATGTGGTACTGATCCATCGCAGCGAGAGCTTCGAGATCTGTGAATTTATTTCTGATGCTGCGAGCATTTACATAACAAACTTTAATATGTGGATCAGCAGTGGCATTAGTATTTGGATCAGCGGTGGCATTACACGGAGCAACTACGACGTCGTTGCTGCTCTCGTTCGCTCGGCGTTTTTTGACCTATAGAGAATAACTTGGTCACTGAAAAGTCTGCCCAAGCGTGCATCCCCGAGGAGGAGGAGGAGGAGGAGGAGGAGGAGGTATCACTCATCACAATAAATGTCTGCCTAACAACGATACAACCGATCCTATAAAACCGAAGACCATTATCACCCTCTTCTTCCCTATCTATCTATCTATCTATCTATCTATCTATCTGTCTATCTATCTATCTTACGTATCTTTCTATTTTACCTTTTCATACAGACATTTTTTACTCTTACCTATGCACACCTGGAAAAAAAAATTGACCTCCACCCCGGCTGACTTACCTGTTGGGGGCGACGCGGAGTAGATGTTGTTATTATTGTTGTTACTGGAGCCGCTGTTGTTGTTGTTGTTATTGTTGTTATTGTTATTGGCGGTGGACGAGGAGGAGGATGCACGGGCGGCCTGACGAAGACGAGACGTGCGGGTTGACCTCACGCCCACGCCCACGCCTGCCACAACGTCCTCTGATGAAGATTCACCCACTCGCCGCCCACGACCCTCTTGAGGCGACCCATTCTCCTGTAGCCTGAAGAAGTGGGTGAAAGTGAGAGAGAGATAGAGAGTAACAAAGAGAGAGAGAAAAGCATTTGTGACGTAAATGGGAGAGGTGAAACATGGACATGGAACAGTTGAGGGATAGAAAACAAATGATTTAAAAGTGCAAGCGGTGAAAAAGTATGAGAGCGAAAGAGAAAGTGAGAAAGAGGAAAGGAGAGGAAAAGGCAAGAGAGAGAAAGGTGAGAGAGGTTTGGTCAGATATGTGGGAGGAAGCTTGAGAAATGACACGAGGAAAAGGAAAATATGATAAAATGAAGGACCTGGTACGATAAATCAAAGCAAAATACTCTCTCTCTCTCTCTCTCTCTCTCTCTCTCTCTCTCTCTCTCTCTCTCTCTCTCTCTCTCTCTCTCTCTCTCTCTCTCTCTCTCTCTCTCTCTCTCTAATATTCATAACAGACGCCCTGACATCATCTATCACATCTTTTCCTCCTCAGAGCTTCGCGGAATAAGAGCTGGATTTAATGGTGCAGCCGACAAGGTTTCATGATAATTATTCACCCTTTTTACGTGCCACGCCATTACACTTCCAACAGCACACACACCACACACACCCACACACACACATATTCAATACACCACCACCTCCAAGCACCTCACCTCACCTGCCGTCACCTACACCCCCCCCACAACACACCTGCACTGATTTATTATCGTATACACACACACCTTTAAACTGCAATACACTTCCCTGTACATGACACACTAGACATGTTTTCACACATACTTGACTTACACTTTTTTGTCATTATACATTGATCTAGTTTAATCTTTCCTACATACATATATACATACATACATACACAAGATGTAATACTTTTCTACGCATACCTGACATTACTTACATCACACACACACACACACACACACACACACACACACACACACACACACAGAGAAGGCCATAAACGTGTATACATTCTCTCTTAACATACAAAACACACGTCATATCTTCTCCTAACGCACATCACACACGCCACATCTTCCACACATACACACACACACACCATTCCCCGAACAAATGCCTCTCCACGCACTCCACGCCCACAGTACACACACCACACTCCCTTCACGCACTCACACGCCCCCTCAACCCCAACTAAACCTCATCGATTCAACTCAAGAACCAAGAACGAGTGACTCTGTACCGCCCAACAGAAGACTCAGGCCTCCTCCACCTCCTCCTCCTCTTCCTCCATCTGCAGTTGGGTCAGACACTCCCCCTAGCGGCAATTGAAGGTCACCGCCACAGCCGC
Organism: Metacarcinus magister; assembly: GCA_029783475.1. Taxonomy (NCBI): domain Eukaryota; kingdom Metazoa; phylum Arthropoda; class Malacostraca; order Decapoda; family Cancridae; genus Metacarcinus; species Metacarcinus magister. The sequence continues at coordinate 11,656,039 of JAPQNM010000020.1, forward strand.
CTCTCCTGGACGTGCCCTGCGAGGCTTGTGGGACTAATGGTCACTTCCGAACACTTGGCAGTTCCTCTTCTATTTCCTATTTTCTTTTCTCTCCCGATATATTTTCCTCTCTCTCTCTCTCTCTCTCTCTCTCTCTCTCTCTCTCTCTCTCTCTCTCTCTCTCTCTCTCTCTCTCTCTCTCTCTCTGTCTATGTATGTTTTCTTTAAGCAAGGACGCATACACAGCACTAACTTAATTAAATCAAGCTTAGGAAACATTAATATGATGAGTTTCAGACTACGAGCGGCGGGATTATAAAACACTCGACTTATTATATGCAAATCGTGGCTGGTCAAAGTGAAAGTGAGAGAGAGAGAGAGAGAGAGAGAGAGAGAGAGAGAGAGAGAGAGAGAGAGAGAGAGAGAGAGAGAGAGAGAGAGAGAGAGAGAGAGAGAGAGAGAGAGAGAGAGAGTGTGTGTTACCTTGTGGCCTCGTGTGTAGAGAGATCGGTGTTGGATGAGGTGTTAGTGTCCCGTCCTCCCCTTCGGCGTCTCCTTCGGTAGGCTGAGTAAGTCTCTTCACCAGCGCCACTCTCCTCCGAGGACGACCACTCAGCTTGGCCGTACCTGCGAGACCACACGACCATATCAATACCATTACTACCATTACGACTACCATTACTACCATTACCACGACCATTATCATCACTATCACTGCCTATATGACCTCTACCCGAAAATTATTACCATTATTAGTTTTATTGAGTATAATTTCTACGTCTTATTACCATTACTAACTCTCTTAATACCACTAATACCTTACTATATAACACCGATAACATTACTTCTATTACATGTAGTATCACCCTTTAAATTACGATTACTATTACTATTTGTCACTCCTAACTTGATATTACCTTCTAAACTATTCCTAACACCCCTTATACTACCACTTCTACTACTGTTACCTTATCAAACCATAGAACACCCTTATCACTACCACCACCACCATCACTACTGTACCTTAAGACCCCAAAGCAAAATCTCATCACTTCAAGAACACGTATAATGACTTTCCAAACGAATACTGAAAGTTCTCTCAAATTACACGCTTAACCCAGATTAATCCCGAGGCTAATCCTGAGTAATTGGTGATTAGACAGGTGATTAGACAGGTGATTGGAGACGCTACCTGGCCGCCATCTGCTTCCGGCGTTCATCCTTATACCGCTGAATGCGTTCCCGTCTTTCTAACTCCGCCCGGCCTGGTCCTGCTTCTTCTCCCTCGCCATTACTGCTACCCTTCTGCTGTACCATCCTGCCGTTTCCCCCGCTGGTGCTGCTGGTGCTGCTGCTGGTGCTGAGGACAGATTAAGGTGAGGTGAGAAGCATGTGCGTGTGCGTGTGTGTGTGTGTGTGTATGGAAAAAAAGTGTGTGTGTTCGGGGTGAGGTAACTAAGGTGCTTGGAAGGTCCGCTTGGTGAAGGGATGTGTGGTTATGCAATGTGTTATGTGTTCTTGCGGTATAACAATAATACAACATGCAATACCTGACACTGTTCTAATTACACATCATACATCGTTCTGCCTCACCTCCTTGACGCTTTCACTATCACCTCCATCACTTACCACCTCCACCTAAGTGCTCTCCTATCTATAACCTTTCCAATTGCCACACCTGAATTCATTACAATCTCACCTGTGTATAACTAAAAACTAAAGAGCACTCTAAACCACATATTCGCCTCCTCACTCCACCCTTAACCACAGCTATGAGAACACCACATAGCTGACACATAATTCCACATACACGCAACATCTTCCACTAGAAAAGAAGAAGAAGAAGAAGAAAAAAAAAGAGTGAAAAACAAGTCTAGGAACAACTACAGAACAACACAATTTTTCACCGCAACTTTTGAGACGCTAAAACAGGACAGCCGGGAGAGGACAGAACCTAGATAAGATGAAACCACTTTAACTTACTTCCTGGGACCAAAATCTCGCCTGGAGGAGGAGGAGGAGGAGGAGGAGGAGGAGGAGGAGGAGGAGGAGGAGGAGGAGGCGGAAGAAGGGTCAGGAAAGGAAGGAGAAACTTGCACTCTCCATTACTGTCCTCAAGTCGGTGGGAGAGGAATAGGAAGAGAGGAGGAGGAGGAGGAAGAGGAGGAGGAAGAGGAGAACAAGTGGCATCGCTGACGGGAGGACGAAGGAGGTAAGGAAAGAAAGGGTGAGAGTGAGAAACGGAGGGAGGGAAGGAGGTTAGGGAGGGAGGAATGGGGGAGGAGGGAGGGAGAGAGGGAGGGAAGGATTGGAGGCTTGAGAAGGACTGTGTAGGAGTTTCAAAGAGCAAATGATAGACGTGGAAGAGGAGAGGGAGAGAGAGAAGTAAGAGGAGAGGAGAAGTCTGGGAGGGATTACAAGAGGAATGAGCTGGAAGAGGAGGGACGACAGGAGGATGAGGAGAGGAGAGGGAGACTGAAAGGGGGGATGGAAGGGAGACAAAGGGAGATGGAGAGAGACGGAGAAAGACAGAGTGGGAACCGAAGCCAGATGAAGAAATCCAGAAAAATACGACTAAAGTTATACAGAAAAATAAAGAAAAATATGAAGCAGAAAAAAACTTACACTTGAAGAACGAGGAGAGAGAGAAGATAATTAGAGAAAAGATAAAAAATGACAAAAAACTACAAAAAAAAACACAGGTACGTTTGGCCAGGTAGACAAACGACACCTTTCACACCTGTCACCTTCCTGGAACCCCAAAATATACTAACTAACATTTCCACCAATTACCAGACCCACCTACTGTTTACCTCTGATTCCTACACTTACAACCGCACACAATCACTATCAGTCACCATAATCATTACACCAAATTCTTATCTTCTGAGACATTAACCCTTAACAATATACTGAATCTTTTCCCCTCACTTTTCCCCTCTGTGCCGCACTAATACAGCGGCACATTAAGGTAAAGCAGGCAACATTAGTCATCGTACCCCAGGTGTGGCACAGGTGGTGTCTAGATGTGGTGGAAGGGGAGAGGTTAGGCTGAAATTGGGGCACGAGAGGGGTACCAGAGATGAGGGGAAGTGAGGGGAGGGGAAGGAGAGGGGAATAGGAAGGAAAGCACGGAGATTAAGCCTCAGAGAGAGAGAGAGAGAGAGAGAGAGAGAGAGAGAGAGAGAGAGAGAGAGAGAGAGAGAGAGAGAGAGAGAGAGAGAGAGAGAGAGAGTCTTCTTTTATCAGATATGAGTGGGCTGTGTTTGTCTATCACTCAATCAGTTTTCCTTCCAAACACACGTTATGTAGAAGTCAACATAACAAACACACACACAGACACACAGACAGACACATGAGTAAGCACAGGAAAAATGGAGAGAAAGGAGGAGGAGGAAGAGGAGGAGGAGGAGGAGGGAAAAAAGAACACAGGTAGAGAGATAAAACATTTACAATTTAATCTCAAATCGTGAAAACAGTGATTGAACTAATTTAATAAAAAAAAATAAAAAAAAAGATACCTTGTTTAGATCAAAGAAAACCAAGTAATGAAGGAAGGGAGTGTTCATTTATTTTTATATTCTGTACCTTAAAGAAAATGAGAGAAAATCAAATAAAAAGGTTAAAAAAAGAATAATACGCTCACCTTATTCTCTTTCCCAGCGGAATAGTGCGGTTCACATTATCTTTATCTAAACTCCTTTCTCGTCTCTTCCTGCTTTCTTCTCTATCTCTCTTTTCCGGGCTGCTGCTCTTCTCCTTGCTGCGTCTCTTATCTTTATCAGCACTTCTCCTATTCTCCCTTTCAATTATTCTTCTTCTCTTCTCCCTTTTCTCTTTATCGTCCAGGGATTTCCTCTTATCTTCCTCCTGCGATGTTCTCTTCTTCTCTCCTCCTCCTCCCACAGTCTTCTCTCTACTGCTTCTCTTCTCCTTCTCATCAATCTTCAGCCTTCCATGCCGTACTCTCTTCTCTCTCTCCTTTAGTGTCTCCTCAGATTTCTTCTCCTTTGCTCTCCTCTTCTCCCCGTCTTTCTCGTTCCCTTTCTTTCTCTCAGCTTCACTCCTTCCTCCTTCTTTCACCGGGGAACGACCAGCTGGAAGGAGACAAAGGGTTCAATGGTTAGCTTTGTTGAAAATGTAAAACTAATATTTATAACGCCATCAGTTACGTCTCCAAGGACTGAGCACATAAAGAAACGATAAAGGATGAGTATTAGGCGGTAAAAGGCGGTAAAAATAACTTAATAATAAGGAGAAGAAGAAAAAAGGCTTAATTGAATCACATTTACAACCTCGAGTCTTAGCTGACCCCAAAAAAATTTCCGTCACTACAACTTCCCGCGTTAAGTTTCCCCTTCAACACCATTACGTTTTCTTTATCGAGTTAGTCAATACTTGAGGGGTGGTTACACTATACCTTCCCCAACAGCACTGGATCATTATACTCCTGCCTCCTTCCTTCCTTCACTCCTACCCTTCCCCCCATCCTTCTCTACTTAGCTGGGATCCCATTAACATTAGCCTCCTCACAGACCAGTCCCAAGCGTAATCAGAAAACTGTCGTGCATGGAAATTACAGTAACGAGTCGCGGTTATTCACTTATATTTACATTTTCATTATTTATCACAGCCATCACCCACTTCATTCAATGCTAGACCACTCCTGGAAATATATCACTGAATGGGTTGGTTGCTCTCTCTCTCTCTCTCTCTCTCTCTCTCTCTCTCTCTCTCTCTCTCTCTCTCTCTCTCTCTCTCTCTCTCTCTCTCTCTCTCTCGCCAAAGCAGCACAGAAATTAGGAACGTGACGTGAATGTGGCAACTTTTTACTAAATTAACTTCTGGAAAAGAAGGAAAAAAAATGTGAAATGAAAGGAAATTACGAAATGGGAAAAAATATATCTGATAGTTGTGTTTATTATTTATAGATTTAATTTTTTGTATGGTGGTATGTACGTAAGTGTGTGTGTGTGTGTGTGTGTGTGTGTGTGTGTGTGTGTGTGTGTGTGTGTGTGTGTGTGTGTGTGTGCGGGGCCCAAAATTACCACCATAAATAATAAATAAGAATATAAAACGACACACGCCACCCTAACCTCCCCTCCTTCCCCTCTTTCTTACTCTACTCTCTTCCCTCCAAGCCATGTTTCCCTCCCTTTCTCCTTGCTACATTCCCTCACTCCTTCCTTCTCTTCCCTTCCCTTCCCTCTTGTCCTTTCCTTCTCCTCTCTATTGTTAAATATTTTCCTTCCTTCCTTCATTTCGAGTCTTCCAACCTTCTCTCTCTCTCTCTCTCTCTCTCTCTCTCTCTCTCTCTCTCTCTCTCTCTCTCTCTCTCTCTCTCTCTCTCTCTCTCTCTCTCTCTCTCTCTTCCTTCCTTCCTTCCTACAAGACTGAAGGAAATACAAAGCATGCGTGACACGGAAAAAATGAATAAAAGAAAGGAGACAAAGTAAAGTCCAATGTCTTATTTATTTACAGCTTTATAACGAATGCAAAGTTTTCTTCTTCCCGCTTGTCTCCAAAACCACCATCCGTCATACATGAAAACTTCCTCAACCAATCAGTTTGAAAATTGGTAGTAGATCGAAAACTTTCTATCGTATAATTTTGACGGAAATCGAAAGATGTGGATCGTAAATATCGACCAAGATTGAGGTGGATCAGGTTTTTGACATTCTCTCTCTCTCTCTCTCTCTCTCTCTTTACCTGAATGATGTCAAGATGAACTGATTAGACAAAGGTAATTAAGCCATAACTGAGGTAATTAATCATTAGATGTCTTTCAGGGTAGTTGGTTGCTCGCTCTCTCTCTCTCTCTCTCTCTCTCTCTCTCTCTCTCTCTCTCTCTCTCTCTCTCTCTCTCTCTCTCTCTCTCTCTCTCTCTCTCTCATTCCTAATCCCTACTCTACTCCTTCACCCTCTTCAGCTCTCCCTCACCCTAAAATCTACTAAAAGAACTCCCTCACCCTGCCAGTACAACATTTAATCCTCCCTTATAACCTTCACCCTAACTGTCACCCTAATTCTACTCTCACCCTACAGAAACTCACCCTAAACAGACTCCCTCATCATTCAATCACCCTAACCTTACCTATAGACCTTATGAATCCCCTTCCTCACCCTTCACCCTACCTAAACTCACCCTAATAGTTGTTTTGCCCACTGACTCATTTTCCTTCCCCTCGTGGCCACTAGACTTCCCCTTTCCCTTCACCCTTCCTTCCCCTCCTATCCCTTCCCCTCACCCGCATCCCTTGAGGTGTTTTTTAAGAAGGCGTAATGATAGGGAGGGGAAAGGAGAAGGAGGAGAGGAGAAGAGAGGAGAGGAGAAGAGAGAAGACAAGGAAATTGAATTGAGAAGAGGGGAAAAAAATGGAAGGAAGGGAAAGAAGGGAAGTGAAAAAGGCAAACAAGACGAGAGGAGAAAGAAGTGAAGCAGGAGATAAAAAGGAAATAAGAAGGAACGCGTAATAAAACACAGAAGACGTATAGAGAAAGAAAAGAAAAAAATAAATAAAGAATAAAACAAAAGAACAAACGAATGAACAAAGCGAAAACACAAAGGAAATAAAAACAACACACACACACACAAAAGATCAAAACCGAACGAAACTGAAATAAAAGATACAGAAACGAGAGAGGAAAAAAAAAAAACGAAAAAAAAAGAAAAGAAAAGAAGAAAAGAGGTAACAAGACAGATGGATGAGACAACTCAGACACAACATCACCAATTTAACTGCAATTGGGTGGTAATTAAACGGGCGTGGCAAGATAGAATTACGTCCACGCCCACAGCAACCCCCACCCCCCTATCTAGCAGCACGCCCGCCCGCCGCCCGCCCGCCCACAACTGTAACCAATACGCCTGCACGCCTTCTTTATAAGGGAGCCACAGTATCCTTGGGCTTACGTCATGGATGCAAATTTAATCAATGCCTTAAACACTGACTCTCTCTCTCTCTCTCTCTCTCTCTCTCTCTCTCTCTCTCTCTCTCTCTCTCTCTCTCTCTCTCTCTCTCTCTCTCTCTCTCTCTCTCTCTCTCTCTCTCTCTCTCTCTCTCGATAAAATAATCATCTAGGTTTCTGTTTTCCTTCTTAACTCTTCTTCTTCTTCTGCTTCTGCTTCTTCTCTGCTTCTTCTTCTTCTTCTTCTTCCTCCTCCTCCTCCTCCTTGACTTTCCATTAACTAGAGAGCAATTTCGATACACATAATGACAAATAATTACTTCCTTCCTATTGACCTTTTTTTCCGTTGCAAGGCCAGACCGATTGATTTATAAAGGTGTGTGTGTGTGTGTGTGTGTGTGTGTGTGTGTGTGTGTGTGTGTGTGTGTGTGTGTGTGTGTGTGTGTGTGTGTGTGTGTTAGGTTTTTCTCTTATAACCATATCTACACACACACATACACACACAATACCTGCATACACCTGTCTCACCACCTTCACACCTGCCTCATTAGGAGTACCATAAGCCCCGCCTCCTGACACAAAAAGGTGGTGGCATGCAGGAGGAAGCAGAGGTATATAAAAAAAAATAATTATAAAGAAGTATATTTAAACTTGGAGAGAAAAAAGAAAAAAAAACTGACGCTATTCACAGAGAAGGTAAGACTTTTTTTTTTTCTTTTAATTGTTCAAAAGGAAAGGTCGAGGATCGTGACCTTGACGTAATTATGAAGGAGAGTGTAATAACTTGTGTGGGGATTGCAGGCAGACACACACACACAGACACACACACACACACACACACACACACACACACACACACACACACACACAGTCAATGAAGTTTGAATTATATGAAACCAATGAAATAATTGAATGAATGAAGTTGGCAAGGCAGATTTATGCAACAATGGCGAGAGAGAGAGAGAGAGAGAGAGAGAGAGAGAGAGAGAGAGAGAGAGAGAGAGAGAGAGAGAGAGAGAGAGAGAGAGAGAGAGAGAGAGAGAGAGAGAGAATAGCAATGTGAAAAAATCTGTGCAAGGACGAAACTGGTGCCAAACACGTACAAATAATAAATAGAATAAAACCAAATGAAACGGAAAATAATAAAACAAAATTAAAAGAATGAATAAAATAATAAAAACGCACGCACACGTACACACACACATACACGCAAGAGTTTTCAGAAAGATATTTTTAGTGTATAACTTTGTCCTTGAAAACTCAATACACTGCTTTTGGTCCGGTATTATCAGTCTGCTGTTACTGAAAGGCTTGTGGAAAGGAGACCCCCAAAAATGCATGAACGTGGCCCCTTCAATGGCTGCAGAGGAGGACATTCAAGACACAAGCTAAAGGCCGCACACCAATATATATGCAATAACAATGTATAATTTTATGCATAACCTAACAAAGGGTATTTACATTTTTTTTGGCTTTTATATACAGTGTCCTTGAGTGGAAGTGTGTGTGTGTGTGTGTGTGTGTGTGTGTGTGTGTGTGTGTGTGTGTGTGTGTGTGTGTGTGTGTGTGTGTGTGTGTGTGTGTGTGTGGATTTAGAAAGGAAAATAGAAAAATGAATAAAAATGTGTTATGTAAGTATCCACAAATGAATATTTATGTTTATTTGTTGCAGTAATGAAAAGAAATTCTGATTACCAACACCCATTATGTAAATAAGCACACACACACACACACACACACACACACACACACACACACACACACACACACACACACACACACACACCTTTCACACCTCGACAATATATTTCTGGTCTTGGAAACTTGTGTCTCAGAGTCAAGACTTGCAAATACTTGAGAAAGCGTCTGGAATTTCCCCGCCAAGTCCTTGATTCAATATTTCCATCTCAGAGTTTGATCTTAAATTCCTCAAGTCAGCTGGAGTGCAACAGACAACCACCACCACTACCCACTCCACCACCACCACCACCACCACCACCATACCCTTTACCCCTAACTCACACGATAGCTACAAAAAATCAATGTAGCTGGAAAAATAAAACATTACTTTTCCTCTACATATGTTTGATTAATTGATTCCACTCGTTATGGGGTCAAGAAATGTGGAATAGATGTCTAGTCTCTGTTTATAGGACTTTCTGAATGCCTAACCTAACCTAACCTAACCAAACCTAACACTACAATAAAAAAGTGAAAATAAATAAATAAATAAATAAACACTTTCCCTCAGTGATAGTTAAATAAATGCATAAATAAGTAATAATAAAGTATATAGCAGAGTGGAAAGTTAACACACAGCATCGGAAGACACCAAAAGAATGCATGTATTATGGTCCCCTTTGTGTCTCGCCGCCCACCCCGCCCACCCGCCCACCTGCGTCTATCAAGCTTCAATTAACTCCTAACACCTGGGCATGACGTCCGATTCTGCAGCAGGTGTTCACGACCCAGATAAAAGTCTCTCTCTCTCTCTCTCTCTCTCTCTCTCTCTCTCTCTCTCTCTCTCTCTCTCTCTCTCTCTCTCTCTCTCTCTCTCTCTCTCTCTCTGTCTGTCTATCTCACTCTCTCGCTTTGGTCCAATATATCTTGTATTAATCCATCGCTTTTCCCTCCCTGCCGATTCTCCTTCCCTGCCAATTCTCTCTCACTGCCAATTCTTTCTCTCTTTCTCTATCTCTCTCTCTCTCTCTCTCTCTCTCTCTCTCTCTCTCTCTCTCTCTCTCTCTCTCTCTCTCTCTCTCTCTCTCAACACCGATTTCTTCACCATTTTCTTTCTCCTCATTTCAGAAGTAAACCCGTTTAATCCACTGCGTTGGTGGAAAAGAGGGAGAGAAGGATGGGAGGAAGAGGAAGAGGAGGAGGAGGAGGAGGAGGAGGAGGAGGAGGAGGAGGAGGAGGAAGAGGAGGAGGAGGAGGAGGAGGAGGAGGAGGAGGGATTAGGAAGGTGGACTGATGAGAATGAAGAGAAAATGTTGGATACAGAGAGATGTGGCACAAAGAAGGAAAAAAAATAATGATAGGAAAAAAATGATAACAGGCAACACGAAGAGAAAATAAACAATAAAACTTAAAGATGATAATAATAAACAAAACAAACAGGCTCGTTGAGGGAAAACAAAAACAAAAAATCAGACTCCACTTAAAATCCTTGAATACATTTAAGCTTCCCCTTCCATTAGAAAATAAACCAACCTTCTCCCATTCTCTATTTACATCGCATTCCGTTTTCTTCCCTGCAAGCTATGTAGTTCCGCCTCCCCGTCACGCTGCTTCCTGCCTGCCTACCCACTAACACGTCTTCCTCTTCCTCTTCCTGAACCACAGCCAAACTATTTCACTATAACGTTATCTGGGTTACTTAAATCACTTCCACGGACGATTCCCAAACTCCACCTTACTCCACCTGCTCTACACCCAACCTAAACCTTAGATGAAACGAATATTTTACACCTGACCTGACCTGACCTAACCTAACCAAACCTAAACTAACCTAACCCAACTTACACCTTAAATAAAACTCATATTTTAAATCGGACCTAACCTAACATACTTAACCTAACCTAATCTAACTTACACCTTAAATACATCTAAAAAACCTCATACTTTACATCCATCCTCAACCAGAATTCACCCACATTGGCAACAGAGGAATCTCATCCACGTATTCATCATCCACGAAACTCATCCAACTTTAGCTATCAGTGTTCTATTTCCCCCTCGTTCCCCTCCTTCCCACCTCCCCCCCAACATAACACAAAGAAGGCCCAGTAGTGAAGGAGAGCGTGCGTAAATAGAAGTGTGTTATACGTACTTTTCTCAGTGTGGTGGTTGTGGTGTTGACGGTGGTGGTGGTGTTGGGTCGGGTTACTCTCCTCCTCATCTCTCTCTTCTGAAACCACAAAGAAAGAAAAACAAATAAATAAAGAGAATCCCCGATTAATTTGCACTTTACTTGAAATGCGATCTTAATGTTCCTCCAGAGAGAGAAAAGAGAGAGAGAGAGAGAGAGAGAGAGAGAGAGAGAGAGAGAGAGAGAGAGAGAGAGAGAGAGAGAGAGAGAGAGAGAGAGAGAGAGAGAGAGAGAGAGAGAGAGAGAGAGAGAGAGAGAGAGAGTAATTGCTACATACATAATAAAAAAAACGTTTAGCATTTAGAAACAGATAAAAGATGAAGTATGATATGAAGGAAATAAATAAAACTTGATGATATGAGATTAAGGAATAAAAGGAACATGAAGAATCAAAGAGATAAGAAAAAAAAAAAAAAATACGATGGAGAAATTAAAACTTAAACAGAAAGAAGAGGACGAACAAAATACAAAACAAAAAGAAAGGGAAGGAGGAGGGAACAACGAATGATGGATGAGGAGAAGGGAATAAATGGAGGAGGAGGAGGAGGAGGACGAGGAGGAGGAGGAGGAGGAGGAGGAATTAAGAGGTGTAGAGGCGGTCGTCAAGTTGAGAGGCTTCGCTATGAATCTAAAAGCGAGGCGCTCTTGTAAGGCAGATGAAGGAAAAGAGAAGGCCTGGGGATAGAAAATGAGGACGAAAGTCATGTTTTTATATAAATGTACAGTTTCATTTTACTGCGAAATTATTAGTCATAGAACAAATATTCATAATTACAGTTGTACAATTTAATTAGGTGTAAAAGATGCTGCAATGATATTTCCAATATCTCTAATAGTTTTTGAGAAAATGAGGAGGAAAGTAATTTTTTATATAAATATATGGTTTCATTTTACTGCGTAATTATTGGTCATAGAACAAATATTCATAACGACAGTGCTACAGTTTAATTAGGCCTATCAGATGCTGCAATGATATTTCCAATATCTCTAATAGCTTTCGAGAAAATGAGGAGGAAAGTCGTGTTTTTAAATAAATATTAAGTTTCATTTTACAGCGTAATTATTAGTCATAGAACAAATATTCATAATATCAGTTGTACAGTTTAATTAGGTGTATCAGATGCTGCAATGATATTTCCAATATCTCTAATAGCTTTCGAGAAAATGAGGAGGAAAGTCGTGTTTTTAAATAAATATTAAGTTTCATTTTACAGCGTAATTATTAGTCATAGAACAAATATTCATAATATCAGTTGTACAATTTAATTAGGTCTATCAGATGCTGCAATGATATTTCTAATATCTCTAATAGCTTTCGAGAAAATGAGGAGGAAAGTCATGTTTTTATATAAATATTAAGTTTAATTTTACTGCGTAATTATTAGTTATAGAACAAATATGCATAGTGTCAGTTGTACAGTTGAATTAGGTGTATCAGATGCTGCAATGATATTTCCAATATCTCTAATAACTTTAGAGAAAATGAGGAGGAAAGTCATGTTTTTATATAAATATTAAGTTTCATTTTACTGCTTGATTATTAGTCATAGAACAAATATTCATAAAATAAATTGTACAGTTTAATTAAGTCTATCAGATGCTGCAATGATATTTCCAATATCTCTAATAGCTTTCGAGAAAATGAGGAGGAAAGTCGTGTTTTTAAATAAATATTAAGTTTCATTTTACTGCGTAATTATTAGTCATAAAACAAATATTCATAATATCACTTGTACAGTTTAATTAGGTCTATCAGATGCTGTAATCATATTTCTAATATCTCTAATAGCTTTCGAGAAAATGAGGAGGAAAGTTATGTTTTTATATAAATATTAAGTTTCATTTTACTGCGTAATTATTAGTTATAGAACAAATATGCATAATGTCAGTTGTACAGTTGAATTAGGTGTATCAGATGCTGCAATGATATTTTAAATATCTCTAATAACTTTCGAGAAAATGAGGAAGAAAGTCATGTTTTTATATAAAAATACGGTTTTATTTTACTGCGTAATTATTAGTCATAGAACAAATATTCATAATTTCAGTTATACAGTTGAATTAGGTGTATCAGATGATGCAATGAAATTTCCAATATCTCTAATAGCTTTCGAGAAAATGAGGAAGAAAGTAATTACAAAAAAAGTAAAAATCAATATTTATTAGTACTAGAGCAAATATTCATAATATCAGTTGTACAGTTTAATTAGGTATATCAGATGCTGCAATGATATTTCCAATATCTCTAATAACTTAAGAGAAAATGAGGAGGAAAGTTATGTTTTTATATAAATATTAAGTTTCATTTTACTGCTTGATTATTAGTCATAGAACAAATATTCATAAAATAAATTGTACAGTTTAATTAGGTCTATCAGATGCTGCAATGATATTTCCAATATCTCTAATAGCTTTCGAGAAAATGAGGAGGAAAGTATGTTTTTATATAAATATTAAGTTTCATTTTACTGCGTAATTATTAGTTATAGAACAAATATGCATATGGTCAGTTGTACAGTTGAATTAGGTGTATCAGATGCTGCAATGATATTTCCAATATCTCTAATAACTTTAGAGAAAATGAGGAGGAAAGTCATGTTTTTATATAAATATTAAGTTTCATTTTACTGCTTGATTATTAGTCATAGAACAAATATTCATAAAATAAATTGTACAGTTTAATTAGGTCTATCAGATGCTGCAATGATATTTCCAATATCTCTAATAGCTTTCGAGAAAATGAGGAGGAAAGTCGTGTTTTTAAATAAATATTAAGTTTCATTTTACTGCGTAATTATTAGTCATAGAACAAATATTAATAATATCAGTTGTACAGTTTAATTAGGTCTATCAGATGCTGCAATGATATTTCTAATATCTCTAATAGCTTTCGAGAAAATGAGGAGGAAAGTTATGTTTTTATATAAATATTAAGTTTCATTTTACTGCGTAATTATTAGTTATAGAACAAATATGCATAATGTCAGTTGTACAGTTGAATTAGGTGTATCAGATGCTGCAATGATATTTTCAATATCTCTAATAACTTTCGAGAAAATGAGGAAGAAAGTCATGTTTTTATATAAAAATACGGTTTTATTTTACTGCGTAATTATTAGTCATAGAACAAATATTCATAATTTCAGTTATACAGTTGAATTAGGTGTATCAGATGATGCAATGATATTTCCAATATCTCTAATAGCTTTCGAGAAAATGAGGAAGAAAGTAATTACAAAAAAAGTAGAAATCAATATTTATTAGTACTAGAGCAAATATTCATAATATCAGTTGTACAGTTTAATTAGGTGTATCAGATGCTGCAATGATATTTCCAATATCTCTAATAACTTAAGAGAAAATGAGGAGGAAAGTCATGTTTTTATATAAATATTAAGTTTCATTTTACTGCTTGATTATTAGTCATAGAACAAATATTCATAAAATAAATTGTACAGTTTAATTAGGTCTATCAGATGCTGCAATGATATTTCCAATATCTCTAATAGCTTTCGAGAAAATGAGGAAGAAAGTCGTGTTTTTAAATAAATATTAAGTTTCATTTTACTGCGTAATTATTAGTCATAGAACAAATATTCATAATATCAGTTGTACAGTTTAATTAGGTCTATCAGATGCTGCAATGATATTTCTAATATCTCTAATAGCTTTCGAGAAAATGAGGAGGAAAGTTATGTTTTTATATAAATATTAAGTTTCATTTTACTGCGTAATTATTAGTTATGGAACAAATATGCATAATGTCAGTTGTACAGTTGAATTAGGTGTATCAGATGCTGCAATGATATTTCCAATATCTCTAATAACTTTCGAGAAAATAAGGAAGAAAGTCATGTTTTCATATAAAAATACGGTTTTATTTTACTGCGTAATTATTAGTCATAGAACAAATATTCATAATTTCAGTTATAAAGTTGAATTAGGTGTATCAGATGATGCAATGATATTTCCAATATCTCTAATAGCTTTCGAGAAAATGAGGAAGAAAGTAATTACAAAAGAAGTAAAAATCAATATTTATTAGTACTAGAGCATATATTCATAATATCAGTTGTACAGTTTAATTAGGTCTATCAGATGCTGCAATGATATTTCTAATATCTCTAATAGCTTTCGAGAAAATGAGGAGGAAAGTCATGTTTTTATATAAATATTAAGTTTAATTTTACTGCGTAATTATTAGTTATAGAACAAATATGCATAATGTCAGTTGTAGAGTTGAATTAGGTGTATCAGATTATGCAATGATATTTCCAATATCTCTAATAGCTTTCGAGAAAATGAGGAGGAAAGTCGTGTTTTTTAATAAATATTAAGTTTCATTTTACTGCGTAATTATTAGTCATAGAACAAATATTCATAATATCAGTTGTACAGTTTAATTAGGTCTATCAGATGCTGCAATGATATTTCTAATATCTCTAATAGCTTTCGAGAAAATGAGGAGGAAAGTCATGTTTTTATATAAATATTAAGTTTAATTTTACTGCGTAATTATTAGTTATAGAACAAATATGCATAATGTCAGTTGTACAGTTGAATTAGGTGTATCAGATGCTGCAATGATATTTCCAATATCTCTAATAACTTTAGAGAAAATGAGGAGGAAAGTCATGTTTTTATATAAATATTAAGTTTCATTTTACTGCTTGATTATTAGTCATAGAACAAATATTCATAATATCAGTTGTACAGTTTAATTAGGTCTATCAGATGCTGCAATGATATTTCTAATATCTCTAATAGCTTTCGAGAAAATGAGGAGGAAAGTCATGTTTTTATATAAATATTAAGTTTAATTTTACTGCGTAATTATTAGTTATAGAACAAATATGCATAATGTCAGTTGTACAGTTGAATCAGGTGTATCAGATGCTGCAATGATATTTCCAATATCTCTAATAACTTTCGAGAAATTGAGGAAAGAAAAATCATGTTTTTATATAAAAATATGGTTTTATTTTACTGCGTAATTATTAGTCATAGAACAAATATTCATAATTTCAGTTATAGAGTTGGATTAGGTGTATCAGATGATGCAATGATATTTCCAATATCTCTAATAGCTTTCGAGAAAACGAGGAAGAAAGTAATTACAAAAAAAGTAAAAATCAATATTTATTAGTACTAGAGCAAATATTCATAATATCAGTTGTACAGTTTAATTAGGTATATCAGATGCTGCAATGATATTTCCAATATCTCTAATAACTTAAGAGAAAATGAGGAGGAAAGTCATGTTTTTATATAAATATTAAGTTTCATTTTACTGCTTGATTATTAGTCATAGAACAAATATTCATAAAATAAATTGTACAGTTTAATTAGGTCTATCAGATGCTGCAATGATATTTCCAATATCTCTAATAGCTTTCGAGAAAATGAGGAGGAAAGTCGTGTTTTTAATAAATATTAAGTTTCATTTTACTGCGTAATTATTAGTCATAGAACAAATATTCATAATATCAGTTGTACAGTTTAATTAGGTCTATCAGATGCTGCAATGATATTTCTAATATCTCTAATAGCTTTCGAGAAAATGAGGAGGAAAGTTATGTTTTTATATAAATATTAAGTTTAATTTTACTGCGTAATTATTAGTTATAGAACAAATATGCATAATGTCAGTTGTACAGTTGAATTAGGTGTATCAGATGCTGCAATGATATTTCCAATATCTCTAATAACTTTAGAGAAAATGAGGAGGAAAGTCATGTTTTTATATAAATATTAAGTTTCATTTTACTGCTTGATTATTAGTCATAGAACAAATATTCATAAATAAATTGTACAGTTTAATTAGGTCTATCAGATGCTGCAATGATATTTCCAATATCTCTAATAGCTTTCGAGAAAATGAGGAGGAAAGTCGTGTTTTTAAATAAATATTAAGTTTCATTTTACTGCGTAATTATTAGTCATAGAACAAATATTCATAATATCAGTTGTACAGTTTAATTAGGTCTATCAGATGCTGCAATGATATTTCCAATATCTCTAATAGCTTTCGAGAAAATGAGGAGGAAAGTCGTGTTTTTAAATAAATATTAAGTTTCATTTTACTGCGTAATTATTAGTCATAGAACAAATATTCATAATATCAGTTGTACAGTTTAATTAGGTCTATCAGATGCTGCAATCATATTTCTAATATCTCTAATAGCTTTCGAGAAAATGAGGAGGAAAGTTATGTTTTTATATAAATATTAAGTTTCATTTTACTGCGTAATTATTAGTTATAGAACAAATATGCATAATGTCAGTTGTACAGTTGAATTAGGTGTATCAGATGCTGCAATGATATTTCCAATATCTCTAATAGCTTTCGAGAAAATGAGGAAGAAAGTCATGTTTTTATATAAAAATACGGTTTTATTTTACTGCGTAATTATTAGTCATAGAACAAATATTCATAATTTCAGTTATACAGTTGAATTAGGTGTATCAGATGATGCAATGATATTTCCAATATCTCTAATAGCTTTCGAGAAAATGAGGAAGAAAGTAATTACAAAAAAAGTAAAAATCAATATTTATTAGTACTAGAGCAAATATTCATAATATCAGTTGTACAGTTTAATTAGGTCTATCAGATGCTGCAATGATATTTCTAATATCTCTAATAGCTTTCGAGAAAATGAGGAGGAAAGTCATGTTTTTATATAAATATTAAGTTTAATTTTACTGCGTAATTATTAGTTATAGAACAAATATGCATAATGTCAGTTGTAGAGTTGAATTAGGTGTATCAGATTCTGCAATGATATTTCCAATATCTCTAATAGCTTTCGAGAAAATGAGGAGGAAAGTCGTGTTTTTTAATAAATATTAAGTTTCATTTTACTGCGTAATTATTAGTCATAGAACAAATATTCATAATATCAGTTGTACAGTTTAATTAGGTCTATCAGATGCTGCAATGATATTTCTAATATCTCTAATAGCTTTCGAGAAAATGAGGAGGAAAGTCATGTTTTTATATAAATATTAAGTTTAATTTTACTGCGTAATTATTAGTTATAGAACAAATATGCATAATGTCAGTTGTACAGTTGAATTAGGTGTATCAGATGCTGCAATGATATTTCCAATATCTCTAATAACTTTAGAGAAAATGAGGAGGAAATTCATGTTTTTATATAAATATTAAGTTTCATTTTACTGCTTGATTATTAGTCATAGAACAAATATTCATAAAATAAATTGTACAGTTTAATTAGGTCTATCAGATGCTGCAATGATATTTCCAATATCTCTAATAGCTTTCGAGAAAATGAGGAGGAAAGTCGTGTTTGTAAATAAATATTAAGTTTCATTTTACTGCGTAATTATTAGTTATAGAACAAATATGCATAATGTCAGTTGTACAGTTGAATCAGGTGTATCAGATGCTGCAATGATATTTCCAATATCTCTAATAACTTTCGAGAAAATGAGGAAGAAAATCATGTTTTTATATAAAAATATGGTTTTATTTTACTGCGTAATTATTAGTCATAGAACAAATATTCATAATTTCAGTTATACAGTTGAATTAGGTTTATCAGATGATGCAATGATATTTCCAATATCTCTAATAGCTTTCGAGAAAATGAGGAAGAAAGTAATTACAAAAGAAGTAAAAATCAATATTTATTAGTACTAGAGCAAATATTCATAATATCAGTTGTACAGTTTAATTAGGTATATCAGATGCTGCAATGATATTTCCAATATCTCTAATAACTTAAGAGAAAATGAGGAGGAAAGTCATGTTTTTATATAAATATTAAGTTTCATTTTACTGCTTGATTATTAGTCATAGAACAAATATTCATAAAATAAATTGTACAGTTTAATTAGGTCTATCAGATGCTGCAATGATATTTCCAATATCTCTAATAGCTTTCGAGAAAATGAGGAGGAAAGTCGTGTTTTATAATAAATATTAAGTTTCATTTTACTGCGTAATTATTAGTCATAGAACAAATATTCATAATATCAGTTGTACAGTTTAATTAGGTCTATCAGATGCTGCAATGATATTTCCAATATCTCTAGTAGCTTTCGAGAAAATGAGGAGGAAAGTCGTGTTTTTAAATAAATATTAAGTTTCATTTTACTGCGTAATTATTAGTCATAAAACAAATATTCATAATATCAGTTGTACAGTTTAATTAGGTCTATCAGATGCTGCAATCATATTTCTAATATCTCTAATAGCTTTCGAGAAAATGAGGAGGCAAGTTATGTTTTTATATAAATATTAAGTTTCATTTTACTGCGTAATTATTAGTTATAGAACAAATATGCATAATGTCAGTTGTACAGTTGAATTAGGTGTATCAGATGCTGCAATGATATTTTCAATATCTCTAATAGCTTTCGAGAAAATGAGGAAGAAAGTCATGTTTTTATATAAAAATACGGTTTTATTTTACTGCGTAATTATTAGTCATAGAACAAATATTCATAATTTCAGTTATAGAGTTGGATTAGGTGTATCAGATGATGCAATAATATTTCCAATATCTCTAATAGCTTTTGAGAAAACGAGGAAGAAAGTAATTACAAAAAAAGTAAAAATCAATATTTATTAGTACTAGAGCAAATATTCATAATATCAATTGTACAGTTTAATTAGGTATATCAGATGCTGCAATGATATTTCCAATATCTCTAATAACTTAAGAGAAAATGAGGAGGAAAGTCATGTTTTTATATAAATATTAAGTTTCATTTTACTGCTTGATTATTAGTCATAGAACAAATATTCATAAAATAAATTATACAGTTTAATTAGGTCTATCAGATGCTGCAATGATATTTCCAATATCTCTAATAGCTTTCGAGAAAATGAGGAGGAAAGTCGTGTTTTTAAATAAATATTAAGTTTCATTTTACTGCGTAATTATTAGTCATAGAACAAATATTCATAATATCAGTTGTACAGTTTAATTAGGTCTATCAGATGCTGCAATGATATTTCTAATATCTCTAATAGCTTTCGAGAAAATGAGGAGGAAAGTTATGTTTTTATATAAATATTAAGTTTCATTTTACTGCGTAATTTTTAGTTATAGAACAAATATGCATATGGTCAGTTGTACAGTTGAATTAGGTGTATCAGATGCTGCAATGATATTTCATATATCTCTAATAACTTTAGAGAAAATGAGGAGGAAAGTCGTGTTTTTAAATAAATATTAAGTTTCATTTTACTGCGTAATTATTAGTCATAGAACAAATATTCATAATATCAGTTATACAGTTTAATTACGTCTATCAGATGCTGCAATGATATTTTTAATATCTCTAATAGCTTTCGAGAAAATGAGGAGGAAAGTTATATTTTTATATAAATATTAAGTTTCATTTTACTGCGTAATTATTAGTTATAGAACAAATATGCATAATGTCAGTTGTACAGTTGAATTAGGTTTATCAGATGCTGCAATGATATTTCCAATATCTCTAATAACTTTCGAGAAAATGAGGAGGAAAGTCATGTTTTTATATAAATATTAAGTTTCATTTTACTGCTTGATTATTAGTCATAGAACAATTATTCATAAAATAAATTGTACAGTTTAATTAGGTCTATCAGATGCTGCAATGATATTTCCAATATCTCTAATAGCTTTCGAGAAAATGAGGAGGAAAGTCGTGTTTTTAAATAAATATTAAGTTTCATTTTACTGCGTAATTATTAGTCAGAGAACAAATATTCATAATATCAGTTGTACAGTTTAATTAGGTCTATCAGATGCTGCAATGATATTTCTAATATCTCTAATAGCTTTCGAGAAAATGAGGAGGAAAGTTATGTTTTTATATAAATATTAAGTTTCATTTTACTGCGTAATTATTAGTTATGGAACAAATATGCATAATGTCAGTTGTACAGTTGAATTAGGTGTATCAGATGCTGCAATGATATTTCCAATATCTCTAATAACTTTCGAGAAAATGAGGAAGAAAGTCATGTTTTCATATAAAAATACGGTTTTATTTTACTGCGTAATTATTAGTCATAGAACAAATATTCATAATTTCAGTTATAAAGTTGAATTAGGTGTATCAGATGATGCAATGATATTTCCAATATCTCTAATAGCTTTCGAGAAAATGAGGAAGAAAGTAATTACAAAAGAAGTAAAAATCAATATTTATTAGTACTAGAGCAAATATTCATAATATCAGTTGTACAGTTTAATTAGGTATATCAGATGCTGCAATGATATTTCCAATATCTCTAATAACTTAAGAGAAAATGAGGAGGAAAGTCATGTTTTTATATAAATATTAAGTTTCATTTTACTGCTTGATTATTAGTCATAGAACAAATATTCATAAAATAAATTGTACAGTTTAATTAGGTCTATCAGATGCTGCAATGATATTTCCAATATCTCTAATAGCTTTCGAGAAAATGAGGAGGAAAGTCGTGTTTTTTAATAAATATTAAGTTTCATTTTACTGCGTAATTATTAGTCATAGAACAAATATTCATAATATCAGTTGTACAGTTTAATTAGGTCTATCAGATGCTGCAATGATATTTCTAATATCTCTAATAGAAAATGAGGAGGAAAGTTATGTTTTTATATAAATATTAAGTTTAATTTTACTGCGTAATTATTAGTTATAGAACAAATATGCATAATGTCAGTTGTACAGTTGAATTAGGTGTATCAGATGCTGCAATGATATTTCCAATATCTCTAATAACTTTAGAGAAAATGAGGAGGAAAGTCATGTTTTTATATAAATATTAAGTTTCATTTTACTGCTTGATTATTAGTCATAGAACAAATATTCATAAAATAAATTGTACAGTTTAATTAGGTCTATCAGATGCTGCAATGATATTTCCAATATCTCTAATAGCTTTCGAGAAAATGAGGAGGAAAGTCGTGTTTTTAAATAAATATTAAGTTTCATTTTACTGCGTAATTATTAGTCATAGAACAAATATTCATAATATCAGTTGTACAGTTTAATTAGGTCTATCAGATGCTGCAATGATATTTCTAATATCTCTAATAGCTTTCGAGAAAATGAGGAGGAAAGTTATGTTTTTATATAAATATTAAGTTTCATTTTACTGCGTAATTATTAGTTATGGAACAAATATGCATAATGTCAGTTGTACAGTTGAATTAGGTGTATCAGATGCTGCAATGATATTTCCAATATCTCTAATAACTTTCGAGAAAATGAGGAAGAAAGTCATGTTTTCATATAAAAATACGGTTTTATTTTACTGCGTAATTATTAGTCATAGAACAAATATTCATAATTTCAGTTATAAAGTTGAATTAGGTGTATCAGATGATGCAATGATATTTCCAATATCTCTAATAGCTTTCGAGAAAATGAGGAAGAAAGTAATTACAAAAGAAGTAAAAATAAATATTTATTAGTACTAGAGCAAATATTCATAATATCAGTTGTACAGTTTAATTAGGTATATCAGATGCTGCAATGATATTTCCAATATCTCTAATAACTTAAGAGAAAATGAGGAGGAAAGTCATGTTTTTATATAAATATTAAGTTTCATTTTACTGCTTGATTATTAGTCATAGAACAAATATTCATAAAATAAATTGTACAGTTTAATTAGGTCTATCAGATGCTGCAATGATATTTCCAATATCTCTAATAGCTTTCGAGAAAATGAGGAGGAAAGTCGTGTTTTTTAATAAATATTAAGTTTCATTTTACTGCGTAATTATTAGTCATAGAACAAATATTCATAATATCAGTTGTACAGTTTAATTAGGTCTATCAGATGCTGCAATGATATTTCTAATATCTCTAATAGCTTTCGAGAAAATGAGGAGGAAAGTTATGTTTTTATATAAATATTAAGTTTAATTTTACTGCGTAATTATTAGTTATAGAACAAATATGCATAATGTCAGTTGTACAGTTGAATTAGGCGTATCAGATGCTGCAATGATATTTCCAATATCTCTAATAACTTTAGAGAAAATGAGGAGGAAAGTCATGTTTTTATATAAATATTAAGTTTCATTTTACTGCTTGATTATTAGTCATAGAACAATTCTTCATAAAATAAATTGTACAGTTTAATTAGGTCTATCAGATGCTGCAATGATATTTCCAATATCTCTAATAGCTTTCGAGAAAATGAGGAGGAAAGTCGTGTTTTTAAATAAATATTAAGTTTCATTTTACTGCGTAATTATTAGTCATAGAACAAATATTCATAATATCAGTTGTACAGTTTAATTAGGTCTATCAGATGCTGCAATGATATTTCCAATATCTCTAGTAGCTTTCGAGAAAATGAGGAGGAAAGTCGTGTTTTTAAATAAATATTAAGTTTCATTTTACTGCGTAATTATTAGTTATAGAACAAATATGCATAATGTCAGTTGTAGAGTTGAATTAGGTGTATCAGATTCTGCAATGATATTTCCAATATCTCTAATAGCTTTCGAGAAAATGAGGAGGAAAGTCGTGTTTTTTAATAAATATTAAGTTTCATTTTACTGCGTAATTATTAGTCATAGAACAAATATTCATAATATCAGTTATACAGTTTAATTAGGTCTATCAGATGCTGCAATGATATTTCTAATATCTCTAATAGCTTTCGAGAAAATGAGGAGGAAAGTCATGTTTTTATATAAATATTAAGTTTAATTTTACTGCGTAATTATTAGTTATAGAACAAATATGCATAATGTCAGTTGTACAGTTCAATTAGGTGTATCAGATGCTGCAATGATATTTCCAATATCTCTAATAACTTTAGAGAAAATGAGGAGGAAATTCATGTTTTTATATAAATATTAAGTTTCATTTTACTGCTTGATTATTAGTCATAGAACAAATATTCATAAAATAAATTGTACAGTTTAATTAGGTCTATCAGATGCTGCAATGATATTTCCAATATCTCTAATAGCTTTCGAGAAAATGAGGAGGAAAGTCGTGTTTGTAAATAAATATTAAGTTTCATTTTACTGCGTAATTATTAGTTATAGAACAAATATGCATAATGTCAGTTGTACAGTTGAATCAGGTGTATCAGATGCTGCAATGATATTTCCAATATCTCTAATAACTTTCGAGAAAATGAGGAAGAAAATCATGTTTTTATATAAAAATATGGTTTTATTTTACTGCGTAATTATTAGTCATAGAACAAATATTCATAATTTCAGTTATACAGTTGAATTAGGTTTATCAGATGATGCAATGATATTTCCAATATCTCTAATAGCTTTCGAGAAAATGAGGAAGAAAGTAATTACAAAAAAAGTAAAAATCAATATTTATTAGTACTAGAGCAAATATTCATAATATCAGTTGTACAGTTTAATTAGGTATATCAGATGCTGCAATGATATTTCCAATATCTCTAATAACTTAAGAGAAAATGAGGAGGAAAGTCATGTTTTTATATAAATATTAAGTTTCATTTTACTGCTTCATTATTAGTCATAGAACAAATATTCATAAAATAAATTGTACAGTTTAATTAGGTCTATCAGATGCTGCAATGATATTTCCAATATCTCTAATAGCTTTCGAGAAAATGAGGAGGAAAGTCGTGTTTTTTAATAAATATTAAGTTTCATTTTACTGCGTAATTATTAGTCATAGAACAAATATTCATAATATCAGTTGTACAGTTTAATTAGGTCTATCAGATGCTGCAATGATATTTCTAATATCTCTAATAGCTTTCGAAAAAATGAGGAGGAAAGTTATGTTTTTATATAAATATTAAGTTTAATTTTACTGCGTAATTATTAGTTATAGAACAAATATGCATAATGTCAGTTGTACAGTTGAATTAGGTGTATCAGATGCTGCAATGATATTTCCAATATCTCTAATAACTTTAGAGAAAATGAGGAGGAAAGTCATGTTTTTATATAAATATTAAGTTTCATTTTACTGCTTGATTATTAGTCATAGAACAAATATTCATAAAATAAATTGTACAGTTTAATTAGGTCTATCAGATGCTGCAATGATATTTCCAATATCTCTAATAGCTTTCGAGAAAATGAGGAGGAAAGTCGTGTTTTTAAATAAATATTAAGTTTCATTTTACTGCTTGATTATTAGTCATAGAACAAATATTCATAATATCAGTTGTACAGTTTAATTAGGTCTATCAGATGCTGCAATGATATTTCCAATATCTCTAGTAGCTTTCGAGAAAATGAGGAGGAAAGTCGTGTTTTTAAATAAATATTAAGTTTCATTTTACTGCGTAATTATTAGTCATAAAACAAATATTCATAATATCAGTTGTACAGTTTAATTAGGTCTATCAGATGCTGCAATCATATTTCTAATATCTCTAATAGCTTTCGAGAAAATGAGGAGGCAAGTTATGTTTTTATATAAATATTAAGTTTCATTTTACTGCGTAATTATTAGTTATAGAACAAATATGCATAATGTCAGTTGTACAGTTGAATTAGGTGTATCAGATGCTGCAATGATATTTTCAATATCTCTAATAGCTTTCGAGAAAATGAGGAAGAAAGTCATGTTTTTATATAAAAATACGGTTTTATTTTACTGCGTAATTATTAGTCATAGAACAAATATTCATAATTTCAGTTATAGAGTTGGATTAGGTGTATCAGATGATGCAATGATATTTCCAATATCTCTAATAGCTTTTGAGAAAATGAGGAAGAAAGTAATTACAAAAAAAGTAAAAATCAATATTTATTAGTACTAGAGCAAATATTCATAATATCAGTTGTACAGTTTAATTAGGTATATCAGATGCTGCAATGATATTTCCAATATCTCTAATAACTTAAGAGAAAATGAGGAGGAAAGTCATGTTTTTATATAAATATTAAGTTTCATTTTACTGCTTGATTATTAGTCATAGAACAAATATTCATAAAATAAATTATACAGTTTAATTAGGTCTATCAGATGCTGCAATGATATTTCCAATATCTCTAATAGCTTTCGAGAAAATGAGGAGGAAAGTCGTGTTTTTAAATAAATATAAAGTTTCATTTTACTGCGTAATTATTAGTCATAGAACAAATATTCATAATATCAGTTGTACAGTTTAATTAGGTCTATCAGATGCTGCAATGATATTTCTAATATCTCTAATAGCTTTCGAGAAAATGAGGAGGAAAGTTATGTTTTTATATAAATATTAAGTTTCATTTTACTGCGTAATTTTTAGTTATAGAACAAATATGCATATGGTCAGTTGTACAGTTGAATTAGGTGTATCAGATGCTGCAATGATATTTCATATATCTCTAATAACTTTAGAGAAAATGAGGAGGAAAGTCGTGTTTTTAAATAAATATTAAGTTTCATTTTACTGCGTAATTATTAGTCATAGAACAAATATTCATAATATCAGTTATACAGTTTAATTACGTCTATCAGATGCTGCAATGATATTTTTAATATCTCTAATAGCTTTCGAGAAAATGAGGAGGAAAGTTATATTTTTATATAAATATTAAGTTTCATTTTACTGCGTAATTATTAGTTATAGAACAAATATGCATAATGTCAGTTGTACAGTTGAATTAGGTTTATCAGATGCTGCAATGATATTTCCAATATCTCTAATAACTTTCGAGAAAATGAGGAGGAAAGTCATGTTTTTATATAAATATTAAGTTTCATTTTACTGCTTGATTATTAGTCATAGAACAAATATTCATAAAATAAATTGTACAGTTTAATTAGGTCTATCAGATGCTGCAATGATATTTCCAATATCTCTAATAGCTTTCGAGAAAATGAGGAGGAAAGTCGTGTTTTTAAATAAATATTAAGTTTCATTTTACTGCGTAATTATTAGTCATAGAACAAATATTCATAATATCAGTTGTACAGTTTAATTAGGTCTATCAGATGCTGCAATGATATTTTTAATATCTCTAATAGCTTTCGAGAAAATGAGGAGGAAAGTTATGTTTTTATATAAATATTAAGTTTCATTTTACTGCGTAATTATTAGTTATGGAACAAATATGCATAATGTCAGTTGTACAGTTGAATTAGGTGTATCAGATGCTGCAATGATATTTCCAATATCTCTAATAACTTTCGAGAAAATGAGGAAGAAAGTCATGTTTTCATATAAAAATACGGTTTTATTTTACTGCGTAATTATTAGTCATAGAACAAATATTCATAATTTCAGTTATAAAGTTGAATTAGGTGTATCAGATGATGCAATGATATTTCCAATATCTCTAATAGCTTTCGAGAAAATGAGGAAGAAAGTAATTACAAAAGAAGTAAAAATCAATATTTATTAGTACTAGAGCAAATATTCATAATATCAGTTGTACAGTTTAATTAGGTCTATCAGATGCTGCAATGATATTTCTAATATCTCTAATAGCTTTCGAGAAAATGAGGAGGAAAGTCATGTTTTTATATAAATATTAAGTTTAATTTTACTGCGTAATTATTAGTTATAGAACAAATATGCATAATGTCAGTTGTAGAGTTGAATTAGGTGTATCAGATTCTGCAATGATATTTCCAATATCTCTAATAGCTTTCGAGAAAATGAGGAGGAAAATCGTGTTTTTTAATAAATATTAAGTTTCATTTTACTGCGTAATTATTAGTCATAGAACAAATATTCATAATATCAGTTGTACAGTTTAATTAGGTCTATCAGATGCTGCAATGATATTTCTAATATCTCTAATAGCTTTCGAGAAAATGAGGAGGAAAGTTATGTTTTTATATAAATATTAAGTTTCATTTTACTGCATAATTATTAGTTATAGAACAAATATGCATATGGTCAGTTGTACAGTTGAATTAGGTGTATCAGATGCTGCAATGATATTTCATATATCTCTAATAACTTTAGAGAAAATGAGGAGGAAAGTCATGTTTTTATATAAATATTAAGTTTCATTTTACTGCTTGATTATTAGTCATAGAACAAATATTCATAAAATAAATTGTACAATTTAATTAGGTCTATCAGATGCTGCAATGATATTTCCAATATCTCTAATAGCTTTCGAGAAAATGAGGAGGAAAGTCGTGTTTTTAAATAAATATTAAGTTTCATTTTACTGCGTAATTATTAGTCATAGAACAAATATGCATAATGTCAGTTGTACAGTTGAATTAGGTGTATCAGATGCTGCAATGATATTTCTAATATCTCTAATAACTTTCGAGAAAATGAGGAAGAAAATCATGTTTTTATATAAAAATATGGTTTTATTTTACTGCGTAATTATTAGTCATAGAACAAATATTCATAATTTCAGTTATACAGTTGAATTAGGTGTATCAGATGATGCAATGATATAGGAAAGAAGGAAGGAAAGAAGATGACATACAAATACTGATAACAGACCAAAACATCCCCTCCCTCCCTCTCTCTCTCTCTCTCTCTCTCTCTCTCTCTCTCTCTCTCTCTCTCTCTCTCTCTCTCTCTCTCTCTCTCTCTCTCTCTTTGTTACTAAGACAGAGAGAGAGAGAGAGAGAGAGAGAGAGAGAGAGAGAGAGAGAGAGAGAGAGAGAGAGAGAGAGAGAGAGAGAGAGAGAGGCTTAAGAATACAGAAGTACATCATTATCTTTTAATTTTCACATTTTCTTTATATAAATTTTTTCCCCAACACCACTGCATTTTAACAGCTTGCAGTAGACTTGAGTGGGTAGGGAGATAAAAGGCTGAGAGGAAGAGAGGGGAAAAGGAAAGGGGAGAGGGAGGGGACGGGAGGGGAGACGAGTGTTTGAAGGAGAGAGAGGAGGGGGAGAGACGTAAAGAAGAGGAGGGAGGTAAAGAAGTGGGAACGTGTGGAGAGACTGAGAGGAAGAGGAAGAAGGGGAGAGGAGTGGAAGGAAAAGAGCTATAAAAAGAGAGAAAGAGAGAGGAAATAAGATAAATTTTTTCCGGGTATACCAAACACCTGTCCTTAATTTCCTCTTACGTACGTGTTTCCTTTCTTCTTTTCTCTTCCTTGCATTATCTATCCTCTCTTATCTCTTGCTATCTATCTATCTATCTCTCCTTTATCTACCTTCCAGTTAGTTATATAGACATTCACGCTTTTCCTCGCCTTCCTTCATTAAAAAATATATATATAATAAAAACAACATTATACATTATATTCTTTTTCCCCCATCAAGGCGTAAAATAAATAACTCATGAATAAACTTTTAGTATTTTTAACTTCATATTTATTTTTTTTTAGTTAGGAGTACAAGGGACGAGGCAGAACAGAAGGGGAGGCGAGGCGAGGCAAGGCAAGGCAAGGCAAGGCAAGGCAAGGCAAGGCAAGGCAAGGCAAGGCAAGGCAAGGCAAGGCAAGGCAAGGCAAGGCAAGGCAGGTCAAGGAGACGAAAAAAAATACACAGGCAAACAACGTGAAATGGAGGGTTCAAGGTGGCGGAAAATCATTCAGTGAAAGTCTTGTGTGAGTAGCAGTGACCCGTGAGATGATGGCAAGAGGAGGAGGAGGAGGAGGAGGAGGAAGAGAAATGAATTGGAAGAAGAGGCTGCAGCGGTGGTAGTTCTCGTTATTATACAGAGAGAGAGAGAGAGAGAGAGAGAGAGAGAGAGAGAGAGAGAGAGAGAGAGAGAGAGAGAGAGAGAGAGAGAGAGAGAGAGAGAGAGAGAGAATAAGGGGAGAAACACGTAGGAACAGAAGGTAAAGTGTTAAAAGTGTGACAGATACGATGACATGAAAGAGAGAGAGAGAGAGAGAGAGAGAGAGAGAGAGAGAGAGAGAGAGAGAGAGAGAGAGAGAGAGAGAGAGAGAGAGAGAGAGAGAGAGAGAGAGAGATGAAGCTGCGATATTTGACAGAAACGCTTGGAACGAGGGGAGAACAAGAGGGGAAGATAAAAAGTACACGAGAAATACAGAGTGAAAAGGGAAGAAGTAAAAGGAGTAGAGCAAAATTTAAAGAGAAGAGAGAGAGAGAGAGAGAGAGAGAGAGAGAGAGAGAGAGAGAGAGAGAGAGAGAGAGAGAGAGAGAGAGAGAGAGAGAGAGAGAGAGAGAGGAGCACAAAGTTAAGCGCGCTAATCATGAGAAGCAGGGAAAAAAAAAGAGAGATAAAAGAAAGCGAGCCTTGTGAAGAAGAGAGAAAGGAAAGGAGAGGAAGGGAAAAAACAAAACAAAAAAAACAAGACTTTCCATCATAAAAACACGGCCAAACGAGGATGCTTTCTGACCAGGCAGGAGGAGGAGGAGGAGGAGGAGGAGGAGGAGGAGGAGGAGGAGGAGGAGGAGGAGGAGGAGGAAGAGAAAGAGATATACAGCATAGGAAAGAAGACAATAAACTGAAGATGAAAAGAACAAGACGAAAAAAAAACAATAACACAGAGGAGGAGGAGGAGGAAGAGGAAGAAGAGGAAGAGGAGGAGAGGCCAGTGCTACTAACTACCCTAAACTGGAACCATCGGAGGGGCCGTTAGGTGGTCTGAATTACTCCTCGACTTCAGCGGTGAGATGCCAAGTTAGAGGGAACAGCACGAATTACGGCAAGTTAACGAGTCTTAACTGGGAAAAGTTGTAAGCAATTGGATCAGCCGATAACTACTCCCCAAACAGCCCTGACGAAAGGCAATTAGCGATGGAGAACACGAGGAGGAGGAGGAGGAGGAGGAGGAGGAGGAGGAGGAGGAGGAGGAGGAAATGTAGCTAAAGGAAGGGATGTAGCAGATATAATGATAGTATTAGTACTTGAGGAGGAAGAAGAGAAGGAGGAACAGGTGGAAATCTAGCAGGGAAAAAAAAAGAGAAAGAGAGAATAAAGAAGAGGAAGACGAGTACGGAAGTGAGAAGAGAAAACGAGGAGGAGGAGGAGGAGGAGGAGGAGGCGTAAATGCGGAAGATACAAATATAAAGTGGGCAAGGCCGACCATAATAATAACAATGAATACAGGGGAAAACGGGCAATGAAGAGCAGTTGTGACGAGAAGGAGGAGGAGGAGGAGTAGGAGGAGGAGTAGGAGGAGGAGGAGAACGAGGAGGAGGAGGAGGAGAACGAGGAGGAGGAGGAGGACGAGGAGGAGGAGTACTGGAGACATGAGGCAGCAGTGACGGATGGGGGAGATGTTTGGCGATGGAGATGAGTGACGGAGATGACAGGTAACGGAGATGAGTGACTGTTACGAGCAGGACCAGATGTGTGAAAGTGACCCACGGTGGAGGTAACGGGACGGGAAGGAGAGAAGGAGGAAGTGGAGGTAAGTGGAGGAGGAGGAGGAAAAGAGAATAAGGAAGGAGGAGATAAAGTGAGTTATTACGTGTCACAAATATTAAAATAACTTACATAATAAACAGAGAGAGAGAGAGAGAGAGAGAGAGAGAGAGAGAGAGAGAGAGAGAGAGAGAGAGAGAGAGAGAGAGAGAGAGAGAGAGAGAGACTATGAAAGAGTACTTGTTAGCGAGTAGCAATTATAGATCGAGGAGGAGGGGGAGAAGAGGAGGAGAAGGAGGAGAAGGAGGATACAGGATCTACCAATCGCATACATATCATCTCTCTCCCTCTCCCTCTCCTCTCTCTCTCTCTCTCTCTCTCTCTCTCTCTCTCTCTCTCTCTCACACACTCTTACACAGCCTGTTTCCATCTAGTCTGCTTCCCACTGCCCTTCCTTTCCTCCTAATCCTCTTCCCTTCTGGCTAAGTTACGCCTTCCCGAAATAGTCAAGGGAACCAGCTTTATCCCACACCCTTGCAGCTGGTTACTGGACCCCGGGGCTGAGGCGGGCGTGACAGGGGAAGGGGTAAAAAGGGGTGAAGAGGGGTGAAGGGGTGATGGGGTGAGGTGAGGTTTAACATGTGGTTAGGAATCGAAGGATGTGACGTGTAGTGTTATGGTAGGAAGTAGTGGTTGAACAAAAATAAAGAAGTTATGTTGATTTTGGTATAGCAACATGTGGAGTGGAGTGTCTGGAGTGGTGTGGGTGTGAATGATGTGGGTGTGGAGT
The DNA here is from genome assembly GCA_029783475.1 of Metacarcinus magister. NCBI lineage: Eukaryota > Metazoa > Arthropoda > Malacostraca > Decapoda > Cancridae > Metacarcinus > Metacarcinus magister. Next base: position 11,687,764 of record JAPQNM010000020.1, read on the forward strand.
GGTGTGGGCGTGAATGGTGTGGGTGTCGCCCTTGGTTGGTATGTGAGGTGGAGTGTGTCAAAGGAGGGATAATTTTACCCTGTCTTCCCTCCCTGCTGAATCAACACGCCACGCCCAGGCTGGAGGAGGAAGAGGAAGAGGAGGAGGAGGAGGAGGAGGAGGAGGAGGAGGAGGAGGAGGAGGAGGAGGAAGGAGGAGGAAGGAGGATATACATGACTGCCTAACAAAAGTCAAAGAAGAGATGAAGAGTAAGGAGGGAGGAAGAGAATGGATGAATGGAGGGAAGATATAGAGGAGTGGATGGAGGTAAAATGGGGAGGCGGGAGAGAAAGTGTGCATAGGGTACGCTAAGTGGTGCCCTTCACACACACACACACACACACACAGAGGAAGGCCACATACCAGCCTCTGTTTACTTCTCACCTACGCCTTGTGTCTCTTCCTCTTCCCTCCCTTCCTTCCCTCCCCATTATCATATTCTTCTATTTCCCTTTTTTTTATTTCCTTCCTGTTTCCTTTCACATCACCTGCTCTGAACACCTGGAAGGGAAAAAATGACAATTGTTCTTAATATGCCAAGCAACTCCCATCCCCTTCCTCTCTTTCTCCTCCTCCTCCTCTCTTCTCCTCCTCCTCTCTCCTTCCTCCCCTCCATCTCCCTCCATATTCTCCGCATTTCCTCCTCCTATCCATTCCTCTTTTCCTCCATTTCCCTCTCACTCTTTTACCTCCATCTCATTTTTCTTATTCAGTTTTCCTCTTTCCTCTTTTTTATCCTCCTCACTCTTGCATTTCCATCTTTTTTCCCTCCTACTTCCCCTTCCTTTCCACCTCCTCTTCCTGATGGCAGATGATGGGGTGAGGAAATTCTTCAAGATAAGGAAAAGAGGCTGAATATTGAAGCTTTGGGTTTATGATGAGAGAGAGAGAGAGAGAGAGAGAGAGAGAGAGAGAGAGAGAGAGAGAGAGAGAGAGAGAGAGAGAGAGAGAGAGAGAGAGAGAGAGAGAGAGATCAATGAAGAAGTACATTAACTCTTAACACGAACCAGGAAGTGGCAAGGAAAATTAATACGCAGCGTGGGAATAAAATAAGTGGATTAATTACGTTGAAAAAATAAAATAAAAACATAAAAGAAATTAAGAAAAGAAAACAAAAACAAAAACGCAATAGAGCAAATAAAACACAACGAAAATAATTGGAAAAGTGAACACGAATAACGAAAAGAAAAGAATCATAAAAATAAATATAAAAAAAGTCATTTGAATATAGACACTTTCTTCCTTCCTTCCTTCCTTCCTTTTTTTTTGAAGACACTCCTCCCTCGTGTCCTTGTTTAGGTGTCTTCTTATTTCCTCTTCCCCTTATCAACCCCTCTCCTCCTCCTCCTCCTCCTCTTCCCTCCCTAGCTCCCCTACCGCGACAGTCATCAAAACACAAGGTCAAACACTCCCCACTCTTCCTCCCTTCCCTCTCTCCCCACTCCTCTCTCCCCTCTCCTCTCTTTACCCTCTCCCTTCTCCTCCCAACTTTTATATTTTTTAGTCCTTCCTTCCTCTCCAACCAACCACTATTCTCCCTCCCCTTTCCCCCTTCCTCCCCCATCCTTACCTCCCCTCCCATCTCCACTTACCTCCTCACACCCGGAACAAGTGCCACTGCCTGTCACTCTTCCCTCCTCCTCCTCCTCCTCCTCCTCCTCCTCCTCCTCCTTCTCTCCAGTTTAGTCCGGCTATCTATCTATCTATCCATCTATTTGAAAGCTCTTTTATTTATCTACTTACTCTATCCGGGTGGCAGCAGTGTGGGGGGGCGGGCCGTGGGGGGGATAAGGGCATTGGACGGGGTGTGGGTGGAATGTTGGGGGGAGGGGGTTAGTTGCGCTTATTTGGGTGGTGGGTGAGATCGGTTAGGAGGAGGAGGAGGAGGAGGAGGAGGAGGAGGAGGAGGAGGAGGAGGAGGAGGGTGGTGGGTTGAAGGTATAGATCGGTTGACTAAGTGGTGGAGGAGTAATGGTTAGTTGGGTGGAGTGAGGTTGTGAGGGTGACGACAGGTGGGCGGGAGGTGGTAATGAGGGGGGGTGGGTGGGTGGGTGGGTGGGTGGGTGGGTGGGTGGGTGGGTGGGTTTTAGTGAGGGCTGGGTTGGGTTAGGTTGTTACAGTGGATGAATTTCGGTTAGGGTGGGTTGTTTGGGTTAAGGTGGGTTAAGGTGGGTTAGGGGTGGGTTAGGGGTGGGTTAAGGTGGGTTGGGTGAGTCATACCACAACCTAATCCAAGGAGTCACATCCCCACCCGCATGACACACGTGTTTAGGATTGGGTGGCGCCTAACCCACCCCACCCACCTACCCACCCACCCACATACCCCCCCTCCTACCTCCCTCCCCCCCTTAAAACCTCCATGCCCTCACTTCTCTCTTTCTTCCCTCAATTGAAGCTTATTTTCCTATCATCTAACTTTTTCTTTTTGTCTTGCATAACCTTCTTTATTTATTCTTTCCTGCGAGTTTTTGTTATTTTTATTTTCCTTCCTCTTCCTTTCTGGCCACAAAATTACCGCCACCTTACCACACACACACACACACACACACACACACACACACACACACACACACACACACACACACACACACACACACATTCAAATCAGCCGAGAAATGACTCTTCGATCTTTCTTCACTTTTTTTTTATTTTCATTCGCCACGATTCAATGCAATTCACTACAGATTCACCCAATTCCGCCCACGAACGTCCCAAAAGAGAGAGAGAGAGAGAGAGAGAGAGAGGAGAGAGAGAGAGAGAGAGGAGAGAGAGAGAGAGAGAGAGAGAGAGAGAGTAACAGATAGGTCATAAGGTTGAAGGTGGGGCATGAATAACAGGTTAATGAGACTGAAGGTGCTTGAGAGGCGGGATGAGGAAGTCTGCAAGAAAGGTAGAAAGTCAAGATACAGCTTCGGTGACAGTGATGGAGGAAAAGTCATTAAATTATGTTACCTCTGAGGCGACCCACAAAAGACTCTCACAGTGGGAACAACGTAAGGTAACATGAATTTATGACAAGAGGGGAAGATTGCACCTTTCAACTGCAATGCGTGACAGGTGAAGTGACTGATGATTCGCTGCTCTTCTTCAGTGTTACCTACAAGACCATTGCAACCGTGAGTAAGGTAAGGGGAAAGGTAGATCAAAGTTTCCCTATAATTATGAAAAAGGTAAGGAAAAGGTAGATTATAGTCATTATTAAAGGTTTTACTCATATCTATTCCATCCAGGTTGTGACAAAGGTAAGGGAAAGGTTAATTACAGTTATTATTTGAAGTTTGACTCTGATTTATTCCCTCCAGGTTGTGGGTAAGTAAGGGAAAGGTAAATTCAGGTCATTATCTGTACTCTTACTCTGACCTATTCCACCCAAGACGTGACGGAGGTAAGAGAAAAGAAGATAGAAATTTTATGATCAATCTTACTTTCTCTAAATCACTCGTTCCAGCGCAGCGCAGGAAGAGTAATTATGTGAGGAAGGACTCGCTGTCTAAACTCCGTGCTTGCTGTTATATTCTATTGGGACAAACACGTAACTTTAAGAGGAATTTACAATGAAGTGAGTTAAGTAGTGTGTTTCATTCAACTTTGTCTAACGTGAGGAGGTGACGAGGGAAGGAAAGGAAAGTAAAGTAAACCAGGAAACTCAACTTGGTTAAGAGCATCAATTCGAAAGTCTTATCTAAGCATCTTCTTCTCAGCTTCTATCGATCTCATGAACTAAAATTAAATCTACTAATCATTTCTTGTAATTCTCTCTCTCTCTCTCTCTCTCTCTCTCTCTCTCTCTCTCTCTCTCTCTCTCTCTCTCTCTCTCTCTCTCTCTCTCTCTCTCAGCTTTACAGAACCACCAGAGCCACTTGTCCTGCCATCTTAACCTTAATTAATCAAAGTTCCATTTACCTGCTTCGTCCATTAGTCAAGGAAATATTACCTACCTCTGTACCTGCGGTCACATTATTCATGCAACGCCTCCCCCCCCCCACCTACCCTATCCTTCCTCTCTCTCTCTCTCTCTCTCTCTCTCTCTCTCTCTCTCTCTCTCTCTCTCTCTCTCTCTCTCTCTCTCTCTCTCTCTCTCTCTCTCTGTGCTGTAGGTGATTTTCTTCCACTGAGTAATGGGAGAATGTTGCCCTAAATGAGAGGGAACAGCAGGGAGGGAGAGAGGAAGAGAGGGAGGGACGGAGGAAAGAAGGGAGAGAGGGAGGGAGAAAGGATATAGGGTGGGCGGTAGTGAAGGGAAATGAGTGACGACCATGAGGAGATGATGAGAGAGAGAGAGAGAGAGAGAGAGAGAGAGAGAGAGAGAGAGAGAGAGAGAGAGAGAGAGAGAGAGAGAGAGAGAGAGAGAGAGAGAGAGAGAGAGAGTTGGAGGGAAGGGAAGGGAGGGGTGTTTTCCGGGTATTAAAGGGGTTAGACGACAACACACCACCACGTATAAAACATGTACCTACCTACCTGGCCTATACCTGGAGGGAAGGAGGGGGGGAGGGAGGAAGGGAGGGCGAGAGAGGGAGCGGATGGTCTCTCTCTCCCTCTCCCTCTCTCTCTCTCTCTCTCTCTCTCTCTCTCTCTCTCTCTCTCTCTCTCTCTCTCTCTCTCTCTCTCTCGGTGGCCTTGTTACAGCTGGTCGATGATATAACAGACAGACTGAGAGCCGCTCGCGTGGATATAACTACGAGTAACTCCACCAAACTTGAACCTAACTTGATTGTAATGAAACACAACTAAAAAACACCTAACTGGATGCAACAACACTTCAAATAAATAAAAAAAATAAATAAATAATGTAAATAAATAAATATGCATAAAAAAATAAGTAGTAGTGGTGGACACACAGACAAACAGATAAACCACATGAAGGTAAAGACAAAGAAAATACTTGCTGGCAACACAACACAACACATCATGGTACCCCCTCCCCCCCACTGTCCACACACACACACACACACACACACACACACACACACACACACAAACACACACACACACACTAAGATAATCAGTTTCAAAACGGTTCAAGTAAGGAAAGGATATGAAGAGTGAGTAATGATAGATAAGCAGAAAGGAAATAGAGAGAGAGAGAGAGAGAGAATAGGAATAAGGGAGTAGAGAAAAGAGGAAAGGAGGAGGAGGAGGAAAGGAAGAGAAATGAATGTTATGACAGGAGAGCTTGAGAGCGTTAATATAAGAGATAGAAAGACAGGGTCGCAAGAGGAGGGATTGGAAAATGAAGGAGAGAAAGGGGTTGGAGGAGGAGGAGGAGGAGGAGGAGGAGGAGGAGGAGGAGGAGGAGGAGGAGGAGGAGGGGGGGGATACAAGGTCCGAAAATGTCACACCTGAGATCTCTAGGCAGGTAATAACGTCACCGTCTCCCGGCCTGACACGGAGGTATTCAGGTGATGTGCCAAAAATCCAGGTAAGGGAGGGGAGCGCTAGTGTGTGTGTGTGTGTGTGTGTGTGTGTGTGTGTGTGTGTGTGTGTGTGTGTGTGTGTGTAGGTTTATCACACACATACACAAAGGCTCTCTCTCTCCCTCACTCACACATACACACACACACACGTATCAGTAAGAATTATACATAACACTCATTTGCGTTGCATCCCACAAGCCGCGTGCAATATTTAGCGTTGAGTGCAACAGAACACAAACGCTTACTCGGAGCTCTACATAAAGGCTGACACACGCAGAGAGAGAGAGAGAGAGAGAGAGAGAGAGAGAGAGAGAGAGAGAGAGAGAGAGAGAGAGAGAGAGAGAGAGAGAAAGCTTATGTCCTCACCACCTCACCAACAGAATCAATGGCTGACTCGGACTAAGCCAAGGAAGAAGAAAAAAAAGTGGAGCGAGATGCGTGGGAAGAAGAGGAAGTACAGGAAGAGGAAGAAGAGGAGGAAGAGGAGGAGGAGGAGGAGGAGGAGATGGCGGCTGACACTTCCCTTCCCCAATACCTCTTACACCTACCTCCACCTACACCTGTTTTCCCCACCACCACCACCACCACCACCACCAGTACCCAAGGGGACGCCAAACTTGAATATGCAACGACTCAACAACGATCCAGGGAGGAGGTACGACGAAGGTGGGGTTTGGGGTGACATGCGCGAGGGGAACACTGTGCTACGCTACCTGAGGAGGAGGAGGAGGAAGAGGAGGAGGGAGCAAGCTATCTACCTGTCCTTGCCTCCTTGCCTCTCTCCCTCCCTCCCCTCATCTCTCTCCCACCTGTCTTTGGTCCTGCATACACGAAAAATGGAGCGGCTTCTGCAAGGGAAAGAGCTGAGGCGGAACGTCATATATAAAAGAAGTGAGGAAAAATGTTTCTTGATGAAGGTTATGTGACGTAGAAGATAAAGAGGCTTGCATAGGAGAGAGAAAGAGGATGGATGGCGGGTAAAGAAAGTATAATAAGGAAGGAGGAGGAGGAGGAGGAGGAGGAGGAGGAGAAGGGAGACAGTGACATTGAAAGGAAGAAATACAAGAGAATAGACGAGGAAGAGGACAGAAAGTAGAAGGATGCAGGACGAAAACTAGACTAGAGGAAGAGGAAAAACGAAAGAGGAAGAGGAGGAAGAGGAGAGGATGAATGCTGATGAGTGGTGATGTTAGCCACGCCTCGCTCACACCCTGTCATGATATCTCCTAACGCCACGCCCTCCCACCCACGCCCACACCCCACCCGCCCACTCATTTCCTCACTCAACCATGCTCTCTTTACATGCACTCCCCACTCACTGCTCTTTACTCTTACGGCATCCTGATCAGCCTCTTCCTCACTAGCACACACACCAAGAGGGCAAAGGCACAGCACTAACACCACATCAAGAGGAACAAGAGGAACAAGAGGAGCAAGAGTTGTAAAGGTAACGAAACACCTGCACGCACACACCTGTACAAATTATTAAGGTCTAGTTTTCTGCCCCAAACAAACGACGCAATTCTGGTCAAACCGCTAACTATTAATTAACTAATCAACTAACTAACTGTTTTTGATGATCTGCAATGTGTCAATTCGAGGACGTAGCCAATTAGAAGGTAACAACACTTTTAATTACCCTACACACACACACACACACACACACACACACACACACACACACACACACACACACACATATCAATTGCATCATCGTGTTTGAACCTCTATAAAAAATACACTCCTTCCTCCATTCCTCCTCCTCCTTTCTCTCATCAAGTGTCCTCAACGGCATCCCTCCTTCCTGCACACACCTTGCTTATCACTAAAGAGAGAGAAAAAAAAAACAAACTACTTGGAAATCCTTGTATATATAATAAGAAAAATAAAAAATAAAAATTCAGGTTTAAGGTTTCCCTGGTTACCAATACAAACACATGACTCTTACCTGACCAGAGCACACAGGTAAGGTTAGGTGTAGGGGAAGTGAGGGGGAAAAGGGGGGGGGGTGTAAGGGGGTGGAGGAAGGGAGGGAAGGATAAGGGGACCAGGTAGGAAGTGGACTTGTATAGTGGTTTAGTGAGAGGGAAACGGAAAGTTTGTGTGTGTGTGTGTGTGTGTGTGTGTGTGTGTGTGTGTGTGTGTGTGTGTGTGTGTGTGTGTGTGTGTGTGTGTGATGTCTCACGAGCATCCTCTTCCGCTCTTATCACACACATACACATACACATACATACATACACATACACATACACATACACACACACACGACACAGACAAGCATTCATGAAGCTACATCACCAAATTCTTCTTACGACTAACCACTATTACATCACCATAACTTGACTCACCACCACCACCACCACCACCACCACTTGACACACATGACCAACCTGACGTCACCTCTCCTTGCACCCTAATTAGCAAGCACACACACACACACACACACACACACACACACACACACACACACACACAACCTTAACACCACCGGAAACAAACAGAATCACACACTAATGCAATACAAACTGGCCTTATTGCTTCACCTGACCTCAATTACCTGCTGCCGGAAACACACACCAGACCACTTACTGAAGGCACGTCACTCCACTTCCCTTACATTCCCTTCCACTTACTCTTCTAACCAGTAAAATTGACGTCCACTTCCTTGCTTAGTTACATTCCTCCACCTCTACTCACTCACCATTCCCTCTTCCACCTTTTTCCTTTTGCTATCTTTCACCTCCTCTACTCCACATTCCTCTCTCTTCCACTTCTTCCTTTGGCTATCTTATCACCACTCCTTCTTCTTCCTCTTCCACCTTCACTATTTTTCACCATTACTCTCTTGCACTCCATCTTAAAAATACTCCTGGCCATCTTTCTCTCTCTCTCTCTCTCTCTCTCTCTCTCTCTCTCTCTCTCTCTCTCTCTCTCTCTCTCTCTCTCTCTCTCTCTAAAAGATTCTTTCCACCACATCTCCCTCTCTTCCACTAAAGAAAGTTCCCTAAACCGCCTGTCTCTCTCTCTCTTCCTTTATCTCTCTTTCCTTCTCTCCCCTCGACCACCACCACCACCACCACCAAAAGTACCAGCGCCCAATCAGCTAAGGAAATCGTAAGTACCACTGTGTATATTCTTTCCATTTTTTCCCCTCACTTTTCCCTCCATTACTTACAGAAGAAGGCGACGAAGCAGTGAATTATGATAAAGAGAATGCAAGTATTGATAAGAACAAGGATACGGTATATGGATGAAGGAGAGAGGAGGAGGAGGAGGAGGAGGAAGAGGATAAAAAAGTGAGGACGGAAAAAAGGTTCAGAAGAGGGAAACAAGGGGAGACAGGCTGAAGAGAAGAGGGAAATAGGGAAGACAGCCTGAATGAGGTAAAGTAAGGAATGTATGAAGGAAGGAAAGGGGAAAAAAGTGAAAGAGCAGAGAAAAAAACTAGGAAAGACAGTCTGGAGGAGGAAGTAAAAGGAGGAAGAAAATGAAATGAAGGAATCTGAAGAAGGAAATAAAGGGAGGGAAAAGTAAATTAAAGGAGAGAAAAAAAAGGTTAAGGAAGACGATAAAATAAATTAAGAGAAGAATCACATAATAAAAAAAAAAGCAAAGAAGAAATACAAAATATAAGATAAAAAAAACTAAAAGATCTAAAATAAAGTGATAAATCTTTCCATATAAAACAAAATAAAGAAAAGAGTAGTTACGAAACGACAGAGACAGAGTAGACAGGTAGATAAGTAAGTAAGTAGATAGGAAGGTAAGTAGGTAGGTAGCGTAAGGCCAGATTAAGGAGTTCATCACACTTAACACCAGCAGGAAGTGTGGGGCGTCGGGTGTCAGAGGGCGGGTAGCGGGTGTAACTGCAGAGTATGTTCTTAAAGTTACTGTAGAAAGAGTGGGGTGAGGGGGAAGGAAGGGGAAGGAAGGGGGAAGGAAGGGGAGGAAGGGGAAGGAAGGGGAGGAAGGGGGAACACTCTCGCTTACAGTTACACGTGACAACAGGACTCTGAACCAAATTACAACTTGGATACACGCAATTGACTCCTAACTGGTCTCATCTCCTTTAATATACATGCAAATCTCTTCCTTATGTCCCTTACCGTAACTTCATTATTTAACCTAATTTCTCAATCCCACGTAATATTTTTTAAAACAGATAACACGTCTTTTCTTTACTATTACTAAAATTACATCCATACAGCTTCATTTTCTTGCATGAGGTAATATTGATGTTGTTTCGTGTTGTTATTTTTTTTTTTTCCCTCAGTTGTCGAAGTTAGAGACATTGCGCACCAACTCCATCCGGTCCTGGCGTGTTTGGGATCCCCTCACGCCGCTCTGGGTTGTGTGAGGATCAAGAGAGAGGCATTTGTTTGTGTTCCTGATCCCTGTTTATGGCCGCCCCCATGCCTACACACACACACACACACACACACACACACACACACACACACACACACACACACACACTTAACAAAATACAAGTACCGACTGTGTATCAAGTTTTAATCGTTGCTCTCGAAAGGTGGAATAACAAAAATTGACTCGGTTTAATTACACCTCATTAAGAGTGGAAGCAAAACCTACCTTTGTATCTAATTTCCTTTGATATGCAAATAATGGGTTGTACTCGTCCCCAATGGCTGGCTGTGTGCGCATCGATTTAAGAGATGTCTGAAGGGGGCACACACACACACACACACACACACACACACACACACACACACACACACACACACACACACACACACACACACACACACACACTTTTACGTGGTTTGAAGTGGATTTTATCATATCTAATGTGTGTTGGGTCAGTGCCCTTAGGCTCCTATTATTTTCTTTATCGTCCGTGACCAACTCATTGTATATTTATTTAAAGGGAGGCAAGGGGTGAAGGGGCGCCACGGTGACTCAAATATAAAAATGGTCCATAAGTCTACAAATAAAGCGAGGAAAGCTTCGGACTGGCTAACACACACACACACACACACACACACACACACACACACACACACACACACACACACACACACACACACACACACACACGACACGAACAACACGAATCAGCCAGATCCGAGGGAGAGTAAGAGGACAGGACAGGGAAAGGGAGCAGGGAGGGAGAGGGAAGAAGGGGAAAGGAGGGAGAGGGAAGGAGGGAGAGGGAAGGAGGGTGAGGGAAGAAGGGGGAAGGAGGGAGGTCAGGCATAGTATACGTGGAAAGAAATTACGCTAACAGAGTTTCGTCAGCGAGTGCATCACGACACACTGGGCGAGGGGACAGCGAGGGGACGGAGAGGGGACCGAGAGGGGACGGCGAGGGGACGGCGAGGGGACGGCGCGGGGACGGCAAGGGGAGTGAAGAGAATCAAACAACAGTGACCTCAGTGAGTTGGGGTTTAAGGGCAGTGGATCCCGGGCTGTGAGAGTGAGTGAGAGAAAAAAATGAACAGGATGACAGCGTGAGGGAGGAATAGAGTGACATGGAGGAGTGGAGGAGTGAGGGGTATGAAGGGTGTTTTGGGGTGGATGAATGGAGGGTGTGCATGTGGATGAGGCATGACAACACCGATAACACAAGAGGAGGAGGAGGAGGAGGAGAAAGAAGAGGAGACAATGGGATGCTGGGGTGAATACATAGATGACAAGTATATATGTGTGTGTGTGTGTGTGTGTGTGTGTGTGTGTGTGTGTGTGTGTGTGTGTGTGTGTGTGTGTGTGTGTGTTTAAAACCGAGAAACAAAAGAGCACAGAAATACACACCTACACAAAGACAACACGTACGTACATACATACATTATACAGCACAGAGTTACGTAAGGAAGGGCAAGAGAGAGAGTGGAAAAGGGGAGGCAGAGGAGAGAAACAAAAGGGGGCGACAGACACACAAAGACAGGCAGGCAGATAGGCAGACAGGTAGATTGTATACAAAAAAATATATAAATAAACAAAAACAAAAAAACATGACAGAGGGGATGCATGGGGAAGGGGAGACAAGGTGGGTGGCGAATCGAGAGAGAGAGAGAGAGAGAGAGAGAGAGAGAGAGAGAGAGAGAGAGAGAGAGAGAGAGAGAGAGAGAGAGAGAGAGAGGGGGTGGAGGGAGTTCGTAGGCAGGTCCGGGAAGCCACACCCGAACTAAAATAGCTACCTTTCGTCCACCCTCTCGCCAAATCCTCAAGAGACACAGTATATAGACCCCTCCACCACCACCACCACCACCACCACCACTACTCCACCTCCTCAGCTTCCCTCTTCAGTTAACAACACCGCCCATCCTTCCTCTCTTACATGTCTTTCTCTTATAGTCTTTATCACCTTGTCCTTCTTCCGCATTTATAATATAGCTAGAGGTCTTTTCTTCCCTCCCCTCTCTTCTTCCTCCTCCTCCTCCTCTTCCTCTCCGTCTCTCTCTCCCCTTCTTCCTCATCGCTGACCCGTTCTGTGGTGCCAAAAATACCCTCTTCTCCCCTCTTCCTCATTATTTACAAAGGTAGTTACACGATTTGTGTTCGTTGGTTTCGTTTGTGTTTCATGTCCACGTCGCTGTGTTGTTGAGAATCCCTGTGCGGTAAACAAGACACACACACACACACACACACACACACACACACACCACACACACACACACACACACCTTTCAGCCGCAGGTCAAAGGCAAGAGGATCACCTGTAATCAAACCGTCAATGTTACCTGCCAGAGAGAATTCGACACACTCTCGCCTCGACGGAAAAAATGGATTAGAGAGAGAGAGAGAGAGAGAGAGAGAGAGAGAGAGAGAGAGAGAGAGAGAGAGAGAGAGAGAGAGAGAGAGAGAGAGAGAATTAGGCAAGTCCTGTTCGTAATGGCTGAGTGCAAGGAAAGCATAGAATAATGATATGCAAACCTTGGCTTTAATAACTCACAACACCAACACTAACACTCTGGTCATCTATTATCACCTCCATTTACCAAACCAGTGGCAAAAAGTACCCACCACCACCACCACCACTACTACCACTACCACCAAGCCCACTGAAAGGTCTGCCGCAAGAATTGAACCCAAATACCAAACCAGCAAAAACTCTACATTTCCTACATTCATAAATAGTACTAGTAGGTTAGGTTAGGTAGAAATATTACTTTGTCTCTCCCTTACCACAACTACAACAGCTACAAAACAATCTACAAAGGTTAATATTTACTCATATTTCCGACAAGAACCACCATTCGTTACATAATATCCTGCTTTTTGAGACCACCATAGCGGAAAAGAATGTGGGTGTTGTATATCCTAAGCTTGTAATGAAAAGCAGTTTACGGAAAAATATGAACTAAAAGGGTCCTCAGTTACGTCGTTTTAGTTAATATAATTGTGTCTGTGTGTTATTGTTTTTGTTTCTTCCTTTCATCAGACAGAGGAGAGTAGGGATGCTATTAAAAAAAAAAGTGAGAGATAAAAGAATAAAAAGATACACTTCTACTTTTTCCATAGTGTGACCTCACCTTTTCACACTCACTTGCACCTGTCATCAACCTGTTTCAGTCTACATTTCTCTCTCTCTCTCTCTCTCTCTCTCTCTCTCTCTCTCTCTCTCTCTCTCTCTCTCTCTCTCTCTCTCTCTCTCTCTCACACACACACACACTACAATCGACTTACTCAACATGACGTGTGCTTCAAGTTTACAAAGTCAGGAAGATCTGGCAACTCGCATCACAAATACCAGAGAGAGTATACGAGGGGCGAGTGAATGCCTCTACTTGCCTCTCCAGCGCTCCTCCCTCCCTCCCTCTCCCTGAATTCCTTGCCTCCGTAGCATCAGCGGCACGCGACAACTAGCTCACAAGGATGATCTGCTACTTTTGTCCTTTCTTCCCTCCTTCTACCCTCAATAGGATACCTGACCGTGGCATTTGTGTTCCTTCCTCGTTAAGGTTGATGGTGGTGGTGGTGACGCCCCTGCCCCTGGCGAGGCCCTGGATTAGGTACTGCCCAGCGGGAGATGTGTTGACAGGGGAAGGTCGACAAAAGGGGCTGACGGTACGGTGATAATGGGGTGGATATTTTGAGCAAGTAACACACATACAGACAGACACACACACACACACACACACACCCGTTAGTTCTCTAGTGGGTCACAACACCTGTACAACGTCGCCACTACACCGCTCACCACCACCATCAATAAACATACATCCTCCAGCCATACATACACACATACATCCCTCGGGACATCCATACACCACACACGCACACACACACACACGCACACCCCTTCATCTCCCTCACGGAATCTTTAGTAAACCTCTTAGAATCCCTCCAAGCGAAGTGAAGCCTCGTGAAACCCTGAGACGACCCACGCTTCTCCCGCCCTTTCCCTCCCTCAGGCGCGGCGAGTCTAACCACAACAAGCTACAGGACCAGCGACAGATGACTACCTGGTATGTAATTGACTCAGGCCAGGTGACGTCCAGCAGGGCCAGGTGCGCATGCGTGCTTGTTTGTCATGATGCGTGTTGAGGTATTCATTATATCACAAACGGATGGATAAAACACACACACACATACACTCACTCACTCACTCACTCAAAAACAAACACATAAAACACGGAATTTGGCATAATAAGAGTAATAAAACATAGAAACAGTAAAAAAAAACACGAGTAAATCACTGAAACGTTCCAGATATTAAACAAAGACACACGCACACACACATACACCAAAGAAAAAAGAAGAAAAAAAACTGCCATAAGAAACACACATCAATAAAACAAACACAAACATTCCTTAAAATTTCATCCTTAATGATAACTCAGAGACTACAAAAACACACCCCCCAAAAGTGAAAACAGGAAATCGATGAGCGAAACGAAGAGAAATAAAGATAGAAAGAGGAATAAAGAAAGAGTAAGAGGAAAACCCCAACACCTTGCAAGACTGTGTGGCATGAGAGCATGAGTGTGTAGTGACTGTTTAGTGCATGCTGGTCACAAGTCCTTTCATTGGGCAAGACTGGGTGAACAAACAGAGGCTAATGACTGGTTAATCCTTCCCGAGAGAGAGAGAGAGAGAGAGAGAGAGAGAGAGAGAGAGAGAGAGAGAGAGAGAGAGAGAGAGAGAGAGATAGTTTTACATGACAGACGCATACATAATGGAATGCATGATATACTTACTCAAAACAGACACTGCTTGCCTTCCTTCCTTCCTTTCTTCCGCTAATCCCAAGACCGGAAACCAAGCACGCTCACCTTAAACATCAGTCATCAAACACACACACACACACACACACACAAACAAACACACACACACACACATACCAACAACACAAACGGTCAAACACTACTAAAACACACACAACACAACACAACACAACACTCGAAACACTGCACCACCACTAGTCTCACCTACGAGGGCGGCGCAACACACGGGCAGGCACCAGAGGGGAGGTGTTGCGTCAGGGAGGGTGGGGAGGGAGGGTCACAGGGTTGAGGAAGAGCGAGGGGCCGGGAGAATAGAGGGACGTAACCACACTCAGTGAACGCCAGAGAAACACTGAGACTGTGAGGCGAGGCGAGGCGAGGCAGACGAGATGCGACTCAGCGCCAGTTCGGTTCGGCCCAGCCAGCTCGAGCCTGCTACACCCACGTCCTCTCCTCCCTTCCCCTTCCCCTCCTCCTCCTCTTATATCTCCTTTCCCCCTATCACACTTCTTTCCTTCCTTTCTCAATGTTTTCCTACTCCCATTCAAATATTACTCTCTCTCTCCCCCTCCTCCTCTGTGCCACTCCCTCATCCATCTCACCCATGTTAATCCACACTAGACCCACACCCACACCCACACCCCCATCCACCACCACCTCCTCCTCCTCCTCCTCCTCCTTCCACTTCCCCAATTCTTTCTAATAGTAGTAAGAAAAATGAGAGAAAAAAGAGAGCAATTACTTGTGCCTCACTTTTTTCGCCTCTTTGAAACAAATTACAGCAATTATCAAAAGCACAAGCTGTTCTTTCATGTCCTCTTCCTCACCTTTACTCCTTTAAATTATCGGCTTTAATCTGCACTTCTCTCTCTCTCTCTCTCTCTCTCTCTCTCTCTCTCTCTCTCTCTCTCTCCTCTCTCTCTCTCTCTCTCTCTCTCTCTCTCTCTCTCTCTCTCTCTCTCTCTCTCTCTCTCTTTCTTTGTAACAGATCCGTGAGTGTGATATCATCCTTTTAACCTTTTCTGCACTACAATTTTCAGCTCCTGTGCCATTATTTTGTACTATTTTTTTTACTCTCCTTTGCCGTGTATCATCTTTTCTAATCTACTGAACATTTTTACGAGCACGCAAATGTTTTCTATCTTTCTTTTTTTTTTTTCTCTTTTTTCACAAATAGTATAAATGCATAATATTTTTCTGCCCTCCCGACCCCGTAAATTTTCGCAACGCCTTGACATTTTACATTTCATATCACTTGATTGCATATAACCATCCTTATCTCTCTTCCACGATCCTCTCAATTGATAACGACAACATTGGGAAAGGTCACGATTCCCCCTCTTTTCCCCTCACCCTCCCTCTCCTTCCCCTCACTCTCCCCTCTCCTTATCTCCCTGTCTTTCCCCTCTCCTTATATATTTGAGTGCTGCGTAATATTGAGAGCAAAACGAGAATACCACCACCTCCTCCTCCTGCTCCTCTTCCTCCACCTCCTCCTCCTCCTCCCCTTCCTTTAAGACAAGATCCCCGCTGGCCCAATGAATGAACTCCTCATTAGAAGGTAGTTTCATTAGTGTAATCATCGAGTGAAGTGAATTACAGCCCTTTGTTGCTCCCCCCCAAAGCGTGTAGGAGTGAGGGGGAAGGGGTGTTAGGGAGAGGGAGAGAGGGAGAGGTAGGGGAGACATAAGCTAGGTTAGTAAAGGGTTTGATGGAGAAGAGAAGCGTTAATTAATGAAAGGATGTGATGTTATATGATTGGTAGGTTGTTTACACTTGCCTTTCCTTTCCTTTCCTTTCCTCTCTCTCATTCCGCCGCCTCATGGGTGTTCAGCTCCTCATGAAAGCTCTACCTTTCATTACGTGTGTCACTCATCATGTTCTGTAATGATCTACGACTTCTCTCTCTCTCTCTCTCTCTCTCTCTCTCTCTCTCTCTCTCTCTCTCTCTCTCTCTCTCTCTCTCTCGCTCTCTTTTCTGTGGTCATGTACACGTTTGGGAAATCAAGCCACCTCGTGACCCTCATTATGGGCTGTGACGCATCCACACGCCCCCCCGCCCACCCAAGGAAGGTCTGCCGGGCATCACCACACACTCACATATCCTCCTCACCACCCACCTTCACCTCACATCCCTCATATCCTTCCCCCTTCCCCCTTCCCCTCACACCTGTTCTCCCTCACCTGTGTCCTCGTTTTCTATTAGACTTTAAATTGTTCATAAAAATAGATTAACTTTCGTATGTTATTATTTTTTTCATCTTCGTCTTCGTTTAAATGCACTAGATAACACTTGGAAAACATGTGATATTTTGTATGATGACGCAATGCTGGCTCTCTCTCTCTCTCTCTCTCTCTCTCTCTCTCTCTCTCTCTCTCTCTCTCTCTCTCTCTCTCTCTCTCTCTCTCTCTCTCTCTTAAAACACTCTTATCAAGGCCACTCATATGAACAAGCACATGCAGTCACATCACCTTACTAAACGAGCACTTGTAGATTAACGACCCTCAACTCGCCTCACTTCACCTCACCTCACCTTGTTACCCCCACACTCATCTGTAAATTATCCACACACCTTTACACACTTGGACTAAAGACTTTAAAGTACAGCATCACCTTTCCACACCACCACCACCACCACCACCAGAATCATAATCATCATCATCATCATCATCATCAAGAATAGCTTCCCTTTCTCATCACCCAAACCCACTCAGGAGAGACCATACCATCCATGCCTATACATACATTACCAAGATACCCAATAGACTGAGGGCGTGCAGGAGGAGGAGGAGGAGGAGGAGGAGAAAATTAAATGAATGGAGTGTGCAGAAGGAAAATGTAGAGGAAAAGAAGAGGAGGACAGAAATAGGAATAATATTGATACCTAACCTTTCCTCTCCTTCCCTTTCCTTCCTTCCGTCCTGCTTTCCTTCCTTCCTCCCTACAAAATTTAAGACAGACTCGCACTTGTTGCTTCTGCTGGTCTTGAGGTGTCTCCGGTTCCCGCTGGAGGAGGAAATGCGCCATACACCGCTATTGTTTACGGGACGGTGGAATTGCGTGTGCGTGTGCGTGTGTGTGTGTGTGTCGGACGGTCGGAACGTAGCGTGCAAGAGTTACGTGTCCAGTATAAGAGTTAGGTGTATCGGAGGATGCAAATGTAGTGGAAGTTTTACGCATGAATCTACAAGCGTCGGGACAATTAATATAAACTGCTGATACCTAGCGCGGAGGTACGACACAGAGAGAGAGAGAGAGAGAGAGAGAGAGAGAGAGAGAGAGA
Organism: Metacarcinus magister; assembly: GCA_029783475.1. Lineage (NCBI taxonomy): Eukaryota > Metazoa > Arthropoda > Malacostraca > Decapoda > Cancridae > Metacarcinus > Metacarcinus magister. The sequence continues at coordinate 11,705,689 of JAPQNM010000020.1, forward strand.
GAGAGAGAGAGAGAGAGAGAGAGAGAGAGAGAGAGAGAGAGAGAATAATATTAAAAAAAAAACATAATCTATATATTCAAATGTCCTATGTATTCAGTCAAGCACAGGCAGTAAAGACGTGGGAGTAAGTGAGGGAGGAAAGCAATGTTCTGAGGCCTCGAGGGAATGTCAGAGCTGTCTTCTCCGAGGCCAAGGTCCCTCAATTAGGCTGTTCCTGAGTGACGGCGCTGCAGTTACACTAATGACCGGCTATTACCAAGGACAAGGCTGCAGATGATAAGTCCTAGTTTACTGTTGTGTGTGTGTGTGTGTGTGTGTGTGTGTGTGTGTGTGTGTGTGTGTGTGTGTGTGTGTGTGTGTGTGTGTGTGTGTGTGTGTGTGTTATGGGTGTCATGTGTAGGCTACATAAGACTGTGAGATCTTTTTTTTATATTTTTGTGAAGCAACAATAGCGAGTATTTTTTTTTTCCTCTCTCCTCCTCCTCCTCCTCCTCCTGTTTGTGCCTCCTTTTGTGTGGGTACAGTGGAGGAAAAGGTGTGCCCATGTAGTGGTGTTGAGCAATGGTGGTGTTTAATGGTGTCTGTGGTGCTGTGTATGGAGGAAACGGCTCAACACTCACGCATACAAACTAACTCATTCCTCCTCCTCCTCCTCCTCCTCCTCCTCCTGTGCTTCCCTTCCTTTATGGGTGAAATGGTGAAGAAGAAAAAAAAAGTACACTTTTATTACTATTAACAACACAGCTTCACCAACACCACAACAACAACAACAACAACAGCAGCAGTTTCGTCATCAGCACGAGCGTCATTTGGATATAAGTTAATGGTCACGAGAGTCATAAAACATGATGCACACGTACCCAGTGATAATAATAATAATGTGAAAAAAAACGGTGTGTGTGTGTGTGTGTGTGTGTGTGTTTCTTGATGTTCCCTGCCCACTTGGCGCACACAACACCCGCGCCAAGTACCGCCCGAAGCACGCCTCCGCCACACAGCCAATGGAGGGTTGGCCGCTGGTCTGGCAACACTGCATTCCACCACCACTGATTCCTCGTCCACTTGCTGCCGCGCCCCTGCTGGCTGACTGCTTTTTTTCCCCCGTTTTCGTTTTTTTTTCCTCTGTGATTATCTTAAATGAATGGCAACTGTTAGTTTTTTTTTCTTTCTCTTAGCTGTAGAGGCAATGAGACAGACAGACACACACACACACACACACACACACACACACACACACACACACACACACACACACACACACACACACACACACTTGGCACCCATACATGTTCTAATGGCCAGTCTGGTCTCCCTCCTCTTTACTACTAAATACTCCTTTAAAATCTTACAACACAAAAAATATAAAAAATTGACAGTCTACTGCGCATCCCGCCAAGCCACCAGCTGTGAGGCCGGTTCAGTGGCGCCGCGGTCCACCTTCCCACCAGCTGCCTCCCAACGCCCGTGCACCGCTGAGGGAAGCACCACATACTCATTGATATAAACCTTCCATGTAGCGGCAGTAAGTCTAGTAAGAACAATAATAAATGGTTATCTACACTACTATTAACGTTATTCTTATTATCATTACTGCACTGGTATTATTATTATTATCATTACTATTATTAGCAGTAGGAGGAGTGACAGGAGCGGTAACAGTAGCTCTCTCTAATTTAATGGAGCGAGAGAGTGAGTGACGTGTAGACGAACGACTTTGGACTGTGCTGGAGCAAAGTTAGATAGGAACAGGGGCATAAAACCCTTTCCGCTCGCCTCGACTCGGTTGTCTGAGATCGGGCACGTCACTGGAGGCAGACAGGCTGTGCTCACTACTACTTCTTCTTCTTCTTCTTTTTCTTCTTCTTCATCTTCTTCTTCGGTTAAATGTTGTTGTAACGTCAAGGAATGCGTTGCGGTGTGAGTCAGTTTATATTCGGGACTATTATTGTGAGTAAGGAAGGGGGAGGAAGAGGAGGAGGAGGAGGTGGTACAGGGAAAATGAGAGAGTTTGGGAGGAACACAACAATAAAGAAAAGGACTAAAAGATGCAGTGACAGGACAAGAAAAAAAAAACGAGTAAATGTTTTTCAACGAGTCAACCCAAGCACCATTCCACCGGCGGCCCCCACTCCCCTCCCCATCACCCTTCCCCTCTCCCTTCCCCCTCACCCATCAACACCCTCGTGGCAGTGCAGGGGGAGGAGTGACACCCGGACATAAATACACCCAGGAAAACCCATGTGCTGGCACCTACACCTTTATACCTGAACTATAAACTGAGGAAACTTTCACAGCACGTACAGTCAGAGGTTACAGTGTACAGCTAAAAACAGGTGTGTCTAGCCGTACCTACAGGTGTGTTGGGGTAGGTATGGGCAGCGGCGTGGGTATGGAAGAGTGCCCATGCCAGGTGGAGAGGCTATTTCAACCCTAACCCACGCTGGGCACCATATGTACAACGTCTCTAACTGCCACACACCGTACCATACCATACCACACACCACCACACCCTAACTCGACCTCTACCTTACCCATACTCTGGCACGCGACGTAATGCCACGCCCTCTTGCTGCAATAGCCCACACCACAGCCGCCCACACCATAGTATACCCCGCCACACCACACCACACCACTACCCATTACCACAACAATCTCTTAGAGTTAGCCCTTAAAACTCTAAAAATGAGCGAGGGTGATGGTGATGAAGGTCCAGGGAATAGAAAGGAGGAAAATAAGGAAAGTTTGAGACCGAGATGAAGGAACATTAATAACGAAAGTAATAAAAGAAATAAGCACACACACGCACACGCACGCACACGCACACACGCACACACACACACACACACACACACACACACACACACACACACACACACACACCCATAAAAAAAAATAAAAAGAGAGATAGACGAGAGTAATAAAGGAAGCACAGCCAGGAAAGTCCAGACGAAACGAGGAAACGAGGAAGAGGAAAGTGCGTGAGAAAATAAGCAAAATGAGAGAGAGAGAGAGAGAGAGAGAGAGAGAGAGAGAGAGAGAGAGAGAGAGAGAGAGAGAGAGAGAGAGAGAGAGAGTTGGAAAAAAAATTATATATATATGTTAAAAGTCCCGGTAATTATTTCGCCATCCATTTAAACTCAGACCTCTGGAAAAAGTGGAAGGGAAAAGTCTATTCGGTGACGTCCCTGTAAGTCATTAATGGGACCTCACTCAAGGGAAAGCGTTAATGAGGATGCCCCCGGATGCCCCCTCATGCCCCCCTTGCCCCCCTGTGCCCCCCTGCCCCCTGCCCCCTTTGTACCCATCCTCTGTCATCCTTTGCTTGCTCCTAAAGACTTCTTATTCCTTATGATTCAGCATTCTCTCTCTCTCTCTCTCTCTCTCTCTCTCTCTCTCTCTCTCTCTCTCTCTCTCTCTCTCTCTCTCTCTCTCTCTCTCTCTCTCTCTCTCTCTCCAATTAAGTCTTTTAGAGGAAGCAACAATTAGAAAAATATACATACGTCCACCTTTTCAGTTGACATTTCGTGAATTGTAAATGTGAAACAAGTTAATGTGTTAATGAGGATGAAACATTAGCTTACTGGTGTAGTTAGACGTGGCTGGGGAAGGGAACTGTGTGTGTGTGTGTGTGTGTGTGTGTGTGTGTGTGTGTGTGTGTGTGTGTGTGTGTGTGTGTGTGTGTGTGTGTGTGTGTGTGTGTGTGGCGGTGAAAATTTTTGTAGGTATAAAAAAAAGTGATGATGATGATGATGATGATGCACGATACCTTTACCCTCTGATGACTTCACCTCCACTTTTTATCGCTTACCTGAGGAAGAGAAACAGAAACAGGTTAATAATAATAATAATAATAATAATAATAATAATAATAATAATAATAATAATAATAATAATAATAATAATAATAATAACAATAACAATATAAAAAGGAATAATAAACAAATACACTTACAACAGTATAACAAATATTAAGAAAACACTGAATAATTTGAATAATGTAAATATATTCTTGGAAAAAAAAATAGGAAGGAAAGAAAGAAAGGAAGGAAAGAAAATTGGAAAGAAACATCCTCCTGAAAAGAAAACAAACAAACAAACAAACAAATAAACTAATGCTTTCTTAAACACATGAATGAAACATGAAGTGGTGAGGAAATAAATATAAACTAAGATAACAAGGAAATTAAGATAAATGAAATAAAGAGTTGAAATATTAAAGTAAAACGGTGTGAACTAACGGAAGAGAGAGAGAGAGAGAGAGAGAGAGAGAGAGAGAGAGAGAGAGAGAGAGAGAGAGAGAGAGAGAGAGAGAGAGAGAGAGAGAGAGAGAGAGAGAGAGCATATTTACCTTTCATAATTAGAAATACAGTTAATGCTTTCTTACATTTTTCATCAGCAGAATATTTATGTAAATTTTTATGACGAAGAAAATTTAAATAGACATATATATAGTTTCTCATTTCCATAATTATCTACCTTATTTTCACTCTTGGTTTGTCTATCTATCTGTCTATATAACCGCCCCCCCCCCACACCCACACACCCACACACACACACATCTTATCTCCACCCTCACGTAGTCAATCTCTCTCTCCACGAATATAACCTCTCTTTAATACACCCACGTAGCCCTTAAATCACCCACACCCACGTAACGCACCTGGGGGAGTTACCTGGTCGAACACACACAGCCAATATACACCACCTGGACACCCTCTCATGACAGAAAGTTGGTAGGAATGTTAGGGTCGAGGGAGGTAATGGTAATATAAGATTCAAGTCCTGTTTTTTCATGTTGGGGAGGAAGAAATGGTTGGGGTTGAAGGGGGCGAAGGAAGGTGGAGGAGGTATAGCATTGACTGGACTAGTAAAAGGGGGGAATGAAACCTTAATGGAGGAGGAGGAGTAGGAGGAGTAGGAGGGAAAGGTTAAAGAAGAAGGAGGAGGTGTTGGGGGTAAGGTAGACTGGGTGTACGGTTACCAAGTCGCCCCCCAACCCCCCCAACCCACACCCCCCCATCAGGAGTAAATATAGTAGCCTTCCCTTGAGACATTCATTATGCTACCATGCTGCTACAGAGGCAAAAAGAACGCTGCTGCCGCTCCTCGAATATTAAATACCTGAGGAGAACGGTGGGCCAGGGGAGGCAATGAAGCTACGAGGGAGGGAGGGAGGGAGGGAGGGAGGGAGGGAGGGAGGGAGGGAGGGAGGGAGGGATGGAGGGACAGTAGGAAGAAAGAGGAGAGGGAAGACAATACACGACGAAGGAGAACATTTTTTTTTGAGAAAAGTGAATTAAGGAGGAAGACGTAAAAGAGAATCAGGCTCGCGCTTGCACTTTATGGAGCGTCTGGTGTGTGTGTGTGTGTGTGTGTGTGTGTGTGTGTGTGTGTGTGTGTGTGTGTGTGTGTGTGTGTGTGTGTGTGTGTGTGTGTGTGTGTTCGGGCCACTGCGAGAGAGGGAGATCCAGTTGATATTGCAGATATATATTGCCTAAGAGGACACGTACACACACACACACACACACACACACACACACACACACACACACACACACATCTTCTACCCTTACTGAGCCGCCCCTCGACCCTACCCCCCTCGACCCTCTGCTTCATCTAGATCCAGGCCACGCATGGGCAGCTGCTTCTCTAAGGATACGACTCTATGGTGCCGACACAGTAAACAGAGTGTGTAGTGTTAGGTACATGTGTGTGTGTGTGTGTGTGTGTGTGTGTGTGTGTGTGTGTGTGTGTGTGTGTGTGTGTGTGTGTGTGTGTGTGTGTGTGTGTGTGACTATTGACACACACACACAACACTTAATTTCATCTCCCTTATCAATAGCACTTCACTTGTTTTTCCTGCCGTTATGTGAACACTTTGATTATATGTGTTCCTGCGTTGCCTCCACTTAACAGCATCCGACCTGCATGTGGCCGTTCCGTACACACACACTTGACCCTCGAGTGCAAGATGAGACAGAGGTGATGGAAGAGGTGGAGGAGGAGGAGTGATGATTAGAAGTGGAGTAAGTGAATGGAAAATGAGGAGATAGATTAGGAGGTGGAGAGAAATAAATGATTGGTGGATGGAGTAATAGAGAGGAAAATATGAGGAGGAAAATAGAGGAGTAGAAAATGAGGGAAGAGGAACACCACGTCATGAGTTGTGAGGGAAGAGTTGTGAGTGTATTGAGCGAGTGTATCGAAGAGTAGGTCAGTGGCCTTGGAGGAGTGAGGGGAGAGAGGGGAGCAGAGAGAGAGGAGAGGAGAGGGGAGGAAGAGGAAGACAGGGCACAGAGAGAGAGAGAGAGAGAGAGAGAGAGAGAGAGAGAGAGAGAGAGAGAGAGAGAGAGAGAGAGAGAGAGAGAGAGAGAGAGACAGAGAGAGAGGGGAGGAAGAAGAGGAAGGGAAGGGGTGAGGGCAAAGAGGAAATACGAAAAACAGGTGAGGAAATGGTTAAAAGAGAAAGAGGGGAAATAAAAAAAATTGGAATGTGATAAAAAGATGAAAAAGAAATAAAATGAAAGGAAATAAACAGACAAAAACGATTCGATATTGACACATCCGTTTATTTACACTTTTTTGAGAGAGAGAGAGAGAGAGAGAGAGAGAGAGAGAGAGAGAGAGAGAGAGAGAGAGAGAGAGAGAGAGAGAGAGAGAGAGAGAGAGAGAGAGAGAGAGATATGTTTGGACAAGGAGTGAGGAACAGACATGGGAATGGAACACAACAATATGCACACACACACACACACACACACACACACACACACACACACACACACACACACACACACACACGAGTCAAATACACGAAAGCAAAATGGATAACATAAAAAAAAACTGAAAATGAGAAAATATATATAAATTCAGCACAAAAAACACGGAAAACTTAACTTAACTTAACTTTAACCTAACGTAACCTAACCAAAATCTCACTGCCTCGATGTCCCTATTACCTCCAAAATGACAACCAAATGAGATTAC
>JAPQNM010000020.1:11717672-11735172 GCA_029783475.1 Metacarcinus magister
CTCGTGTGTTGTGAACTTATTTTCTTTATTTCAATTAATCTTCCCTTCCTTTGTTCACTTCCTTTATTCTTTTCACTTACGCCGCATGCATCCCTTCCTTGTCCTTCCTTGTCTCTTCGTTTCCTTGGGTTGTCCCTTGACTGAAGGAAAGGAAGGAAGAGAGGAGGGAAGGGGAGTAGGAGCGAGGGAGGGAGTGACAAAGGGTGAGCAGTGGAGTGGAGTGAAGGGTGGAAGGGTGAAGGGAGGATGGTCTAGGGTGAGGGAGATTATCATTATCATTATCATTATTATTATCATTATTTCCCCTATTACCATCTTTATCATTATTTCCTTTTCATCTTTATCAGTTTTATCACGAATCGGAAAACGGATTATGGTTAAGACTATCGAGAGAGAGAGAGAGAGAGAGAGAGAGGAGAGAGAGAGAGAGAGAGAGAGAGAGAGAGAGAGAGAGAGAGAGAGATCCTTGAAAACTTGGTAAAGATTATGTGTGGTGTGTGTGTGTGTGTGTGTGTGTGTGTGTGGTGTGTGTGTGTGTGTGTGTGTGTGTGTGCAAACCAAGATAAATTAAAGCAATAGATAGAGAGAAAGAAGAATGAAGAAAGACAGAAATTAAGGAAACTGAGCAGAGGAAGGAAGGAAGGAAGGAAGGAAGGAAGGAAGGAAGGAAGGAAGGAAGGAAGGAAGGAGGGAGGGAAGTGATGAGGTAAAGATGCAGCTTCATGACTGGCTGTGGCAACTTTATCTTTAACCAATCAGCAAACAGCACATTTTTACTGAGCTGGAGACGTGCAGGGAAGAGGAGGAGGAGGAGGAGGAGGAGGAGGAGGAGGAGGGAGGAGGAGGAGAGAGGAGGAGGAGGAGGAGGAGGATGGAAGAAGAGAGGGAAAGAAATAAAGAAGAAAGAGGGAAGAAGAGGCACGGATGAAAGTGGGTGAGGAGGGAATATGCTGGAAGGATGCAATAAAAAGGAAGAAGAAGAAGAGGAGGAGGAGGAAGGAACAAGGACTAAGAGAGAGAGAGAGAGAGAGAGAGAGAGAGAGAGAGAGAGAGAGAGAGAGAGAGAGAGAGAGAGAGAGAGAGAGAGAGAGAGAGAGAGAGAGAGAGAGAATGACGCAAGGAAGGAATATGAGGGAGGAAGCAAGGAAAATGAGAAAGAGACGAGTGAAGGAGGAAAAAGGGGCAAGAAATCACATCGGAGGAGGAGGAGGAGGAGGAGGAGGAGGAGGAGGAGGAGGAGGAGGAGGGAAGAGAAACCAATCATACACTTTCAATCACATTTCAAGCAACTTTTGATCTTAACTTCCTTCTTCCTTTCCTTTCAACTCTCTCGTTTGGTTTGTTCTTCTGTCTGTCTATCTGTCTGTCTGTCTGTCTGTCTGTCTGTCTGTCTGTCTGTCTGTATCTGTCTGTCTGTCTGTCTGTCTGTCTGTCTGTCTGTCTGTCTGGCTGGCTGTCTGTCTGTCTGTCTGTCTGTCTGTCTGTCTGTCTGTCTGTCTGGCTGTCTGGCTGGCTGGCTGTCTGTCTATCTGTGTGTTCTGTTAAATTTCCTCATAAATCACTTTAATTTTGTTTTGTCTCTCTCTCTCTCTCTCTCTCTCTCTCTCTCTCTCTCTCTCTCTCTCTCTCTCTCTCTCTCTCTCTCTCTCTCTCTCTCATTTTTTCCCTGCATGCTGATTGGCTGGCTGGTCGCTCTGACATTTCCTTCGTTTTAATTCACCAATGAAATGAAAGGAAGAGGAAAAGTCAGAAGCAGAAGGAGAAATCGAGGAAAAGTCTGGAGGCAGTCTCTCTCTCTCTCTCTCTCTCTCTCTCTCTCTCTCTCTCTCTCTCTCTCTCTCTCTCTCTCTCTCTCTCTCTCTCTGTCTCCAGCCATTCAGGAAAACTTTAGAGGCAGTTTTCATTCTCTTTAACTCCCATTTTCTTTTTCTCCACATTTATATTTTCTTCTTTCCTCTTATTTTCCTATTGCTTCATCTATTTTCCTTTTATTTATCTTTTTTTCCTTGCATTCTTCCCCTTTATTTTTCCTTCCTTCTCACTTATTCTATTTTATCTTCCCTTTCCTTCTCTGTGTTTTCCTTTTTCCTATTTTTTTCCTACTATGATCCTTCTATTGTTTGTTTTTTCCCTCTTTAGTTTCCTTCGCCTTGCTCTCTCTCTCTCTTTTTTTCCCTATCCTCTCAATTCTCAAGAAGGATTCAAGTTGACCTCGAGACATCTTGATCAGTATCGACCGAGAGGAGGAGGAGGAGGAGGAGGAGGAGGAGGAGGAGGAGGAGGAGGAGGAGGAGGAGGAGGAGGAGGAGGAGGAGGAGGAGGAAGACACAGACCTTTTGGCGTGGGAGTAAAGATGACGCTGGTGTAGGTGGGGAAGGAAGGAAGGAAGGAAGGAAGGAAAGAAGGAAGGAAGGAGGGAGGGATGGATGGAGGGAAGGAGGAAGGGAAGGAGAGATGGAGGGAGAAAATACATAAAAAGAGAAGAGAACACGAGTGAAAGGCAGTTGTTTGTGTGTGTATGTGGGTGCAGGTGAGTGAGGTGTGGAAGCCGCAGTGGAGAAGAGGGGAGGGTGGTGGAGGTGGAGTATAGGGAGGAGGAGGAGGAGGAGGAGGAGGAGGAGGAGGAGGAGGAGGAGGAGGAGGAGGAGGAGGAGGAGGTGGAGTGGTGTAGGAAGGGACAGTGAACATGACAGGATGTGAACCAAAACTGTTTGCTTGTTTGTAACCAACATCACAACCACAACACCACAAGCACCACCACTCTAACCCCCCCCCCAAACCACCACCATCACAACACCACAAGCACCACCACCACCACTACCCTAACCACCATCACCACCACCACACTCACCACAAAGAGCAAACACAAATTAGCTCAGTGAAGGACATTACAATAAACTTATAATTAGAATAATGAGAGAATAGACAGGGAGAGAGAGAGAGGGAGAGGGAGAGGGAGAGGGTGCAGAAGGGAGCATGTGGTAGGGAGTGAGGAAGTGAGGGAGTGAATGGAGGAGGGAGTAAGGGAGGGATTGGAGCTGTAACACTTATAACTCAATCATCTGGTATTGATTCAGTCACTCCCTCCACAGCTGGTATGCCTTCAAAACTTTTCTGATGTGTGGCAGGTCCTTTGTACCACCTAGAGGCGTAATTGTAGCTCTCTCTCTCTCTCTCTCTCTCTCTCTCTCTCTCTCTCTCTCTCTCTCTCTCTCTCTCTCTCTCTCTCTCTCTCTCTCTCTCTCTCTCTCTCTCTCTCTCTCTCTCTCTCTCTCTCTCCTATACAAAGAAAAAGCCAAGAAATGAAGTTAAGGAAAGAAAAAACGAAAAAAAATAAATAAACGCAATAAGAAGAGAATAAATGAAGGTAATTCTAGACGTAAAGAAAATAAAACAACAAGTCACTGGAGAGGAAACAAGAAAAATCAGTGAAGGTAAGTAATCCTGAAGCCACGAGGAGATACACACAGGAGGGGAAGGAGGAGGTAGAAGGGTCCAGTGGTGCCCTTCGTGACCTACAAACACTGAGGGCATCGTGGTGTCTAGGGCAGCAGGAGGGAGGTACACACATACCCTCCTCTTCCCTCCCTACCACATGACCCTCCTTCTATTCTCTCTCTCTCATTTTGCTTACTCTCTACACACCTCTCTCTCTTTTCTCTTTTTTTTTATCAGTCATAGTAGTTGTGTTTATATAATATGGTAATTTCACGCCTCAGAATAATCAGTCATAACTTAATACTAATTCCAAGGTTAGACATAATCCTGCTAATGCTACCACTTGTTTTTATAATTCTTTAGTGACTCCTTAAGATGCAGCTAAGGAATAGAAAACGGTGTACCCTCCGTGACGTGAATTACTGAGTGAGTTTATGAGTTTATGAGTTTATGAATCGTCTTGCCACTCATTTATTAAACAGATGATACACAGCATACTTATAAAACCACTTAAATGGCTGCACACAATGTTTACCTCTTATATATTTCTTCTCCAGTGCAATACTAATGAAGGCCGGTGCTTGAGGGTCTCCAAACATGCTATCTTTACCTACCTCTACACTTTGTAATCCACACACATACTTCCCTGTCTACCTGTACACCTGCCACCCTCATCTACACACCTGCACACCGCCACACATATATACATACACCTGTTCAATTCACCCACACACCTGCCCAAGTTAAACACACATGTTATCTTCATCCATATACCAGCCTCATCCACACCCTCCTCCACACGTGTCAGGAGGAAGCAGAGGCAACATTCCAAGAACTTAATGTCTGGTGACCCTTGCTCGTCCACTCCTTTCTTTACCCTCCACTGCCTCCCTCCACCCAGCATTGCAAGACTCATACATGATACAAACTTGATTATTATTCGCTCAAGCCGACTCACAAAAGCCATGCACGCACACATAAACACACACACACATACACACACCACACACACACACACACACACACACACACACACACACACACACATACATACTGGTAAGAGGACAATAGAGAACAGGAAATAGCCAGGGCGGGAGGGTCGTCTTACTACCACCACCACCACCACCAACAACACCAACAACAACAACAAACAACCAACCAAACCGTTCCAGGCTGCCAGTACGGTCAGGCACGAGACATGTCATTGAATACAGAAGGAACATACCAACTTGTGCATGCAGAGGGGCAGGTATAATAAACAGTGCACAGGTAAACACGCCATGAACCACCTCAGGCAACCAGGTGACCATATAGGTACACCTGTGACTCACCTGTGTTAGTTACCTGTAGTTTGAAACCCCTTGGCTAGTATATCACCTGTTCTTTTGTTTTGTTATTGTGTTATATGTTGTTTTATTTATATATATATGACTTAATGAAGCGTTGGATCTATAGTTAATATTAAAATGAATCAAAGCCTATGGAGGATATTTTTGTTTTCATTTTCTTTCTTTCTTCTAAAATCAACAACAGTTTAATTTGTGTTTCAATTAAATTCTTGCTAACTCCTTTTCGTCTTTACTCTGCATCCTTGTAATCTACTTTCAATCTATCTTTAACCTCATGTTGCATCAGTATCTTCAGGAAATTTAATCTTTACAAACACAGTGAGATGATGTTCCGCTCCAAAAGGCAAGGCAGTGGCGGTAGACAGGAAGAAGGAAAATAAAGCAATGAAAAAAGGAGGGGACAAGAGGTATGCAGAGGTCAATGAACACATCACAATCACATGTATCAATAACAACTACCACCACACACCCACACACACACACACACACACACACACCCACACACACACACACACACACACCACCACCACAGAAGCGCCTCCACACACCCTGAACAGCTCCACCATCTGTGTCTTTCCTCACAATACATTCCTCCTCCTCCTCCTCCTCCTCCTCCTCCTCCTCCTCCACCACGCATTCAAATATACCTGTCTGACTTGCATTCACGTGTGTGTGTGTGTGTGTGTGTGTGTGTGTGTGTGTGTGTGTGTGTGTGTGTGTGTGTGTGTGTGTGTGTGTGTGTGTGTGTGTGTGTGTGGCATAGTCTTCTATCTACACCCTTATCTGTATTTTCTTTTTCCTCTGTTTCTTCTGTTTTCCTCTCACTGGAGTTTTTTTTTCTTCCTTTATATTGTGTAGGATGCTCGCTCTCTCGCTCTCTCGCTCTCTCTCTCTCTCTCTCTCTCTCTCTCTCTCTCTCTCTCTCTCACCTTGATTACATTCCTTCGATCTTTATCTTCTTTCCTTCTATTCATTCTCTCTCCCTTTTTACCCATACCATTCTATTTACCTTTCATGTCTCCTGTAAAAGGTTCTCTCACTTTGAACTACCTTATCTTTACCCTTTTACTTTCATCCCTACTGTGTCCTGTTTCTCCCTCTGTTTATTTACACATTACACAACTCTTATCCTTGTCCTTACACCGTCCCTGTCTCCACCAACACACACACACACACACATACCTCATACAGCTTGGTACTCTTTCTACCTTTAAGTTAGGTTAGTCTTCCTTCGCTCACCTACAACATCAAGGTATCATTCTCAAGCCACAGTCGGGTCAGGTTGCCTACTAGCGTCGTGGCGGCTTTACTTCCTCTCTCCTCCCTCCCCCCCTTCTCTTCCTACCTCTCTCTTCCCTCCTCCTTCTCTTCCTACCTCCTGCCTGTCTTGCAATCTATCCACCGCTCTCTTTTCTCTCCATCCTCCCTCTCAGTCTCCTCCATTTCCTTAGTGTCTGAAGAAATCTGGTTTTCTTCTACTACAAATATTACCTTTTATGTTTCTAGTTAATCTCTCTCTCTCTCTCTCTCTCTCTCTCTCTCTCTCTCTCTCTCTCTCTCTCTCTCTCTCTCTCTCTCTCTCTCTCTCTCTCTCTCTCTCTAACTTAGTATGTCTTCCCTTATCGCTATTCACTAGTTCCCTTCCATTGTGCTGTCGTGTCTCCGCTTACACACACACACACACACACACACACACACACACACACACACACACACACACACACACACACACACACACACCTTTATGTAATCACGTGCTAATCAAACTCATCTTCTTCCCTCTACAATTATTAACCTTTTCATCCATGTACTTTCTCTTCCTCTTTTTCCTCTATACCTATTCTTCCTCCTCCTTCTCCCCCCCCTCCTCCCCTTCGCCGCACAGGTAATCACTCCCCCCTGCGTGACAACCCCAGGTAGCTTTGGCTCACCTGGTAACCTAACACGGTGCCCCCCCCCCTCACCCCCTCCCCTACCCCTCCCTCTGTCTCATAACAAGGTCTGCCGCTCATAAGGGGAAGAAGAAGAAGAAGAAGAAGAAGAAGAAGAAGAAGAAGAAGAAGAAGAGGAGGAGGAGGAAAAGGAAAAAGACATTGATGACAACATGAATAAGAATTACGAGTTGGAGGATAAAGAGGAGGAAAGGGAATAAAAGGAGAGAAGAAAAGGAGGTGAAATGATCAATATGCCCATACAAACCTATACAAAGCATCATACACTATGACCTACTGTGCACATAAATATATCACTTTAATGGGCGGTAGTCGCTACCTGTGAGCCCAGTAGAGATATAGCGACTTTGAGAGAGGGCGGTAGAGAGAGACGATGAGAGAGAGAGAGAGAGAGAGAGAGAGAGAAAGAGAGGAAAAAAAAGGGAGAGGGGAAAAATATTGTGAACACCATTTATTTCCACGCCACATCTCACCATCACATCACCACAACACCCCATCACCATCACCACCACCACCACGCCCTCACCACGCCCCCCTCCACCACCACCACCACTGCCAACGCCGCTTCTCCACCCGACCGCTCACCCGTTAACTGTAAACCGATTAGCGATTTGTAACTCTGGTAAAATAACACTTTTTTTCCCCCCATTTTCAAGTTGTCTCTCTCTCTCTCTCTCTCTCTCTCTCTCTCTCTCTCTCTCTCTCTCTCTCTCTCTCTCTCTCTCTCTCTCTCTCTCTCTCTCTCTCTCTCTCTCTTCAAACCACATAATAAAGGAGGAGAGACAAGGGGAAGGAATGATAACAGGAAAGAAAAGGCAACAAGGAGAGATACGAATGAAGGAAGAAGGGGAGACATGCAACAGAAGGGGAATGAGAAAGAGAGGAGGAGGAGGAGGGAGACAGTAATGAATGAGAGAAAGGAAGAGAAAGGGTAAAGGTTAGAATGGAGGAAACAGGAAGAGGAAGGAAAGTAAGGAGGAGGAGGTGGCAGCTACAAGAGGAAAGGGAAGTTGCAAAGTGATTTATGGAAAGGATGGAGGAAGAGAAGATGGAAGAAGAAGGGAGGAAGAGAGATAGGAGGAAGAGGAGATGGAAGAAGGAAAGGAGCACAAGAGTAAGATGAAGTAAGTAAGGTAAGTGGTGAAATAGAAGAGGAGGAGGAGGAGGAGGAGGAGATGCAGCAAGAGATGGAAGGAGATTACGAAGAAACGGGGGGAATTGGAGGAGGAGGAGGAGGAGGAGGAGGAGGAGGAGGAGGAGGAGGAGGAGGAGGAGGAGGAGGAGGAGGAGTCTATATTCATCCACCTTATAAGAGCTTCATAAAGATAACTCACTCATAACAACAGCCTTCCATTCCTCCTTTCCTCCCCTCCCCTCCTTCCCCTCCTTCCCTCCCTTCCTCCCCAACAGTGAGGCTCTGATGAAGGGACCATGAGAGGAGAGAGGGAAGGAGGGGAAAGAGGATATAGGAAGAGGAGAGGTGGAGGTAATGAGGACAACGTGAAGATTAGATCCAACTCATCGTCTTGCACACCATCCCTTCCCTCATCCCTCACCTCTCACTCAGTTGTGTCTTATGTGTATCCTTGTAATTAAATAAGACACCAATACAATAACAAACACAACCACCACCACCACCACCACCACCTCTATAACATCAACAAGTAAAACAAGATTAAAAACAAGCCGTGAGTACAATATTATATTCATGGAAATGTGACAAACTGTAACTTTTTGTTTTTGTTTTGCAATTACTGGTCAATAAAACACTATATTGCTTTTCCCTTTACGTCAGTTTCACGTTATTATTATTTTTTTTTTCCTACCCTAAACCATATTTTTTTTCCTACACCAAACCCTTTATTTTTTTTGTTTTCCTTAATCAAACTTCCTCCTTCATTTACTTACTCACGAACACGTTTCACTTGCCTAACTTTTCACTTGCCTAACTTTATTTTTGCAATTTTCTCATTTCCTTTCATCATGTTTTTACTTTCAACATTATTCACCTACACTCTTCCTATTCCTATTTTCATTTAATTTCCCATCCACATTACCTACTCCAATCCCTACCACAATATTTACTTTACTAACACTGTTTTCCCCTTTCACTAACTATCTAAAGTCACTTACTGCGGGGAAATATTTGAGGGGAAACAACATTATCAGGACAGGTAATTTTGTCAACCATGTGCTAAACTTTCACTTTCCACCTACATTTCCCCTTTGGTCATTTCCTCCCCCCACCTTCCTTCCCCACATCCTCCACCCACACTTTTTCCTCCTCTGCAATCTTCTTTACTACCCACTCCTTCCTTATTTAATTCTCTCTCTCTCTCTCTCTCTCTCTCTCTCTCTCTCTCTCTCTCTCTCTCTCTCTCTCTCTCTCTCTCTCTCTCTCTCTCTCCCCCTTTCCCTTCCTACACCCTTCCCCTCCGTTCCTAATTCCCTTGCTCTCTTCCCCACCTCACCTCACCCGGTAATGAGCTGCAAAACTGCTTAGCTTCACCCCTGATGCAACGCTGGCAAGGTGAGCAAAGGTAAACAGAGGTAAGCCAATTAGTTCTAAGCGGTATTGCGGGGAAGGTGCAATGTTTGTTTATAGTGAAATGCAACCCTTTTACCGTTTTCTTTTTCTTAATTCGCCGCACGCAATTAGGAGACAACCAGTGGCCTCTTTAGAAGTGTAATCTGAGTTATGACTAAGCCGCTGTGTGAGTCAACTAGGTAGAAGCACTATAGTACGATGGTGTGTGTGTGTGTGTGTGTGTGTGTGTGTGTGTGTGTGTGTGTGTGTGTGTTGCTGCCTGAACTTTGTCACTATTACTCATTTGAAGTTTCACCACAAATCACCTTCACTATCATACACAATCACCATCATCATCCTTCACAGTCATTCACTATCACCACACACTAACACAAAACACTGGCTTAGTCATCATCACCACCACCACCACCACCACCACCACCACCACCACCACTCCACAAAAATAAATCACGTCTCATTGAACAAAAGAGAAAGGCAAACGTGACACCTTCAACACCTGCACTCACCGTCTTACTCACCACTTCAATGCTAAGAATACTAAACTAATCGGTAAACAGCTTATACACTATTCAGTTTAAAGGAATTCGATCCCACACACATTTGATCCTTTATAAGCAAAATAGATGGAAAAACAAAGTGCACCCTTCATGAAATAGAGTGAGTGGCAACTTAAGAGGCAGGTCGAGTGTTAGCTGCCAGCCTCCTCACAACCTAAGGCTGCAGTCATCCCTCATTTATCTCACACAATGACGTCAACGAGGCATGAGGCACGTCACTCACACCTATACACTTACATACATACATAACTCTTTGTCTATTTCCTATGCATTTTTTTTTACTTGGTTTCAATGCAATACACCTTCCTCCTTCTTTACCTCCCTTTCTCCCTCTCCTTCATCTTCTTTCAGCATCTTTACATCTCCTTTCTCACCTATTCTTCTTCAACCCTTTCATCCTACCACTCCCTTTTCCCTTCCCCATCACCCTGACACCCCCTCCTCCCCTCCGTCAGTGTGGTTGGGGGGAGGGGTAGTGACGTCAGCCTCTTCGCCGCAGGAACATACAAGGACGTGGTAGAGGGCGTGGGGGTGAAGGCGCGGCAGGAGTGGTAGTAGTAGTAGTCACGGTGGAAATTACCGGGAGGTTTGTGTGGGGCGTTAGGGAGTAAGAAGAGGCGAGTAAGAACAGGTGAATAACGGGAACGGGGAGTGAGTGTTACCTGTGAGATGTTCAGTAGGTGACGTCAGGTAGACCAGGTAATTACGGAAGGTATTTTTATTTTATTTTAGAGTTTTAGTTTTAGTTAAAGAGGGAAACGAAAATGTATATGAAAGGAAAGGATGGATGGATGGATGGAAGATTGAGAGAAAAAAAAAGAAAATATTTGAATACTAACTTTATAAAAAACAGATTGAAAACAAGATAGTCAACACGCACACACGCACACGCACACACACACACACACACACACACACACACACCAAATCCACAATAACATTCAATAAATCCTCCACACTCCAATTATTCCAGACTCTTATTTTTGGTAGATGAAAACAGAAAAATAAAAACAGAAAAAAGCAATAATAATGAAGAGGTCAAAACAGTTCCCTTCCCCTTCACTTCCCAACGGAGTGTCTGTCCTTGGAGGTTACAACGCCAACGTACCTGTGAGTATGTAGCAAGTCATTGGGTCCCGCCGCCACACACCTAACAAAAACCCGATCCACCCAACACTCCACAAACAACACACTGTAACGCAGGTCACTCCACCGTCCATCCACACACGGATACGCTTACAGTTTATACAAGGGGGAAAATAGTACACAATATATAGGTAAATGTATAGATATATGTACTGAATTATTATCGTTACTACTACTACTACTAATAATAATAATAATAATAATGATAATGATGATGATAATGATAACAACAATATAATGTCCCTTTTCACTTCATTTTTTCCCCACTTACGATATTTGTATTTTTTCCTACAGTGTAACATGCCGCGGGAACTTGCTCGATGATGATGATTACAGGGAGGAGAGGGAGGAGGAGGAGGAGGAGGAGGAGGAAAAGAACAAGATATGAAGCCACTACCACCACCAGCAACAACAACAACAACAATGTGTATCAAGGTATAGTAGTACATCATCAGAGAGTAACGCTACCTTGGAGACACGAAGGGAGGCAAAGTGGGGAGGGATGAAGGGAAGTAGGAAGGGAAGTAGGGGAGGGAGGAGGGACTGCATTGCCATCTAGCAGCAAATTTTTGAACCACTCAGTATAACAACTAGTTTGACGACTCAACTACCATCAATCATCCATTTACTGACGAGGCTTCAACACACCCTAGCACACCTTGAGCGGTAGTTCCCAGAAATAATGACTGATATTGGTATTACCTCCTTGACTTTGCATTACACATAACCATGACGACGTACTACTCGACATGGTTACCAATACAACTGGTGACACCTTTACCTGTGTATAGAAACCTTTGTGTGTTTGTTCAGTGTGTGTATGTGTGTGTGTGTGTGTGTGTGTGTGTGGCAGTCACGGGCGTCGCTAAACAAGTAAAGATCTCCCTCCGTCACCATATTTATTTATCCCGCCGCAGGGGTACTCAGACGCTCCCTGAAGTGTGTCAGCTCTCTCTCTCTCTCTCTCTCTCTCTCTCTCTCTCTCTCTCTCTCTCTCTCTCTCTCTCTCTCTCTCTCTCTCTCTTTTCCACCTTATTTTCTCCCGTGTTTTCTTCCTTATCTCTCTTCCTCTATCAGCATCTCCTTTCTCTACTTCATTTCCTTCGTGTCTCCTTTTTCTTTCTTCCTTCCTGCCTCCTCTCTTCTCTCCCTCCACATTCTTCCATTTCTCTCTTTCCCTATTAACCTCCTTTACCCCATTTATTCTTTCTTCCCTTTTATATTATCCCCTTCCTATTCCCTTCACTTTGTCTCCCATTGTCTCCCTCCTTTCCTGCCTTCCTCCTCTTGTAGCGGCGTCACCTGTTTGGAGTGAAAGGAAGTGAAGGGGGATGATTAGGAGGAACCCGTGATATGGTTCTTGTTAGGAGCGACCGTAAGGCAGGAGGACTAAGAACGAAAACTGTGTGTGGCGCTGTGACTCTCCTCTCCAGACGAGGTGTGTGGGTGGATAACTTGATTCTGATTGCGCTGAGAACAGATGGAATTATGGAAAGTGAGTGAAACGAGGACACACAGTTAGGTATCTGGGTCCTGATTCGATGAAGAGTATTCAAATTAATGTCTGAGAATCAAGTGCGTGGGTGTCATGTGTCTGTGTGAGGGTGAGTGTGGGAGGGAGTGTGTGGTGACAGATGAAATGAGGAAGTGGGATGGTGTGGAGGAGAGACAGCTGATGTGTGAAGGAGAGCAAGGCCAGGGTGTGTGAGGACCTAATAGATGCGGGACGTGGAGGAGCACTGGATGGAGAGACAAACATCAAACAGTATAGTGTAAGTGACCTACATAACACACAGCTTTCCACGATTACTTCTCACCGAACAGTCTGGCGAGGTGACTAAGGCTTCCCGATAAGTGTAAGTGTTCACTGATAAAACCCACCCCAGAGCACTTCAGCGTCGCCTTCTGCTGCGAGTGTAAGTCGCAGCCAAGACTTGTTTTACTGAGATGTTATATTGAAGGTGTTCGGAAGGGAGGGGAGAGGGCATGGTATGGCCCCGAGGCTCCCCTGAACGACGCGCGAAATAGAGCAGCAATCTAAAGAAATCTGGAGACGTTCGCGCGAGCACCAACTGGCACACAGCGGAACCATTCAGAGAAAAATGAGTCCCACAACACATGTGCTTCGGCACTTCACCCACCTGCGTCCTGGACACTGGCAGCAGCGGAAGGTTGCTTGTCTGGAGTCAGTGCGAGGGAGGCGGAGACGGAGGTAGAGATAGAGACTGAAGTGATTTTGGAGGCGTTGCTTCCACCACCAGCGGTCCGCTTCTCGCTCAGCCTCGTCGAGATGGACGTTTTGAGAGTGGTGCTTGGTTTCAGGGCGCCGCGGGTCACGGAAGGGGTCAGGGTTTTCTCGGCAACGGTTCCCTCACGCCTGGCGTGGCCCATGACCGCTGCAGCGAGGGTCTCACTTCCTACAGATTTTGGACGGAGGCGATTCTGGGTTCTGGTCGGCCGTAAGGTAACGCTTGGAGCCTCACTCACCCTCACTCCCCCAGGCGGCAGTGATCTGCGCTTTTCAACAGAGCTGTTCGATTTTCTGACCGGGACTCCGGATCTTGTGACAGTTTTGTTCTGGTAGCCGCCCCAGGCACATTTGGTGATGTCTATAGTGGATCTCCTCTTCACGGGAGACTTCCCTGAGGGAGGAGAGGGCTGAGTCCCTACTGAGGATCCGGTCTTCTCTCCACTGACCTTCCTGGTGGGGGTGGAAACGGGGGAGGGGGAGCTGCGAGCAGTAAGGAGTCGTGTGTCTCCACTCAGCAGTTTATGTCTGTTGAAGCCGCCGGCAGAGATGCGCCGTTCCGCCTTTTCCACCTCAATGCTCGCATCAGATTCCACCCGGCGGGTCGCTGCGGGGTTCCTGGAGGTTGGCGATGACTTGACAGTCACTCTGTCTTCCCCTGCAGTCACCTGGGAGAGGCAGGAGGCCATCCTTGATCTCCGGTGCCTGACAGGGGGAGAGGAACTCTGGACAGAGGCTGAGGCGAGCTGCGTCTTCATGGTGCCGCAGGTTGTAGTAATCACGTTGTTGTTGTCTGTGTTGCACTCAACACCCATCACGGCGACAGTCCCGACACACGCAGGAATCACAGTTACGGCAAAGGACAGTATTTGTGTCAGGCTGTTTCTCCCTTGTCCACCTTATATTGCCCGTACACCTCTGTAGCACAAAGGTCGTTACCACACACACACACACACACACACACACACACACACCACTCTCACCACTTAGATTAATGAGCCACACGCCACAGCTGGTGCCGTAAGTGCACCTAAACACACACACACACACACACACACACACACACACACACACACACACACACACACCTCAACAAACACTTGCCGACGAAAAGATACAAGTCTTCCTCAATTACTAGTGTCCCATCCACTCTTCACCGTCACCTCCAACCACTCCTCCGATACCAGCGGCCCTAACACCTTCCCAGCCCATGTCCTCCTAGGCAGGCAAACCTTCAGTGCCACCCTCGACACACCATCAACCTTGCACACATACACACACACACGCCTCGCCTATGCCCCTTACCCGGTACGTGCTCCTGTATGCTATTAAGATAAGCTGGTTCATCGCTGGGAACTAGGAGGGAGAAGGAAGGTAAAGGAGAGGGATGTGACTACACTTCCACCACCACCACCACCACTACCACCTACACACCACTACGATTGCATCCTTCCCAGTCTCTCTCTCTCTCTCTCTCTCTCTCTCTCTCTCTCTCTCTCTCTCTCTCTCTCTCTCTCTCTCTCTCTCTCTCTCTCTCCACACCTCCCTATCTTTCTTCCTCCATTCTAATACTTATTCTCTCCTCTTTCCTCGGCCTTCTAGTACCTCCAACTCCCTCCACGCCCCCTCACACCTCTCTCCCCCTCACCTGCAACGGCCATCACCCCCCCCTTGCCCCTTGCCTTCCCAGAGGTCATCCTAACAGTCAGGTTTCCACTGCGCCACGCGGCTGCACTGTGACCTTGAGGGCTGAATGTTCGGTACAGGCACGACCTTCCTCAGCCCCGCCTGGAGGAGTGACTCACCTCCCTCCCTCCCTCTGCAATGTCGCTGACCTGACCTCCCGAACCGCCTTCCTTGCTGCTCTTTGCTATCCTGCCTGTCACACTCATGAAATTTCTGGTCATTTTAGCTCCTCCTTTTCTCCTCTTCTTCTTCCTCTCCTTCCTCTTCCTCCTCCAGGAATTCTAATGCAATGAGCAATTATCGACCTCCATCACCTTATAACTTCCGAGACTTAAGCTGGATAAGTGTTTATTGACGTGTGTGTGTGTGTGTGTGTGTGTGTGTGTGTGTGTGTGTGTGTGTGTGTGTGTGTACAACAGCTCTAACACCTATCCTCCCCATCATCCTTACTCCCCGCTCCATCCATCTTTCTCCCCATAATCGTCTCTTCAGTAACTGCCACTTTAAGCTCCCTATTTATTCTTCCTCTTCATCCTAAAGATTATATAGGAAACGCACCACTTTCCTCAACTTAAACAGTAGCACACATTTCATTTCCCTCGTCAATTTCCTATGTCACTTTCCCCTCCCGCGTCCTCTGTATGTGATCGTCCTCTTTAACTTCCCTTACCACGGCACAGCTTGCTACTGGCCCCTCTAACATGGCTACTTCCTGACTGACTGACTGACTGATGGTTTTTTAGCGTATCATGGAATAGAAGTTAATATAATCCTCTTTACTGCCACTTAAGATGACATAACAAGCTTGCGGTGATTCTCTCAGGTTCAGATCAGTGTTTTGTAATTAAGCTTTGTCTTGTACGCCTCCTTTGTCTAACTGGCAGCTTTAATTACCGGTTGTTTTCAGCTTGCAGTGAGTGTGGCGTCCTTTGTGTTACAGCCTCTCTGCTTCACACTGTTACACGCAACCCTCGCCTCGTAAAAGTCTGCACGAGTTAACTGGAGACTTTTTTCTCTATTTACACAACTGGTCACAGGCTGAATCAACACGATAAATCCTCGATACTGTCACACTGAGAATAAAAAAAACAACAACGTGCATCACATCACAAAAAGTAACTCTATGGAACGCGGGAGGAATAGTTTTATCACGTAGCTGCACATGTTTAGGAGTCCTTTGATACGCTCCGTTGTTATGATGAAGTGTATGCAACCAGGAAGTAACGCTCCGCCAACAAGTCAATCAAATTAATTAATAACTCCTATTATACCACGGTACATTTTCACTAATTAAGTCTTCCCTGAAACGCCACGCCCTCCCTTCACTCCTGCAGAAGGACTCGGGTTCAGGGAGGACGTTGGTATCCTAGCGGCAGGTTCAGCCTATTCAATGCCTCTCCTGGAAAGCATCGCTGGTATGGCTTCTCTCTCATTAGTTCCTGCAAAATTAGCGTCTCGGTCTGTCCCAACGAGTCCATTTACTGATTACGATGCTGAGTTAATTGGGCGAGGCGGGTAGAGGCGCGTGTGGGGGCGGCAGAGATTGTGGCGTGTGGCATCCCGGCAGGAGGGTCTGGGGGAGGTAAGGCGGGAGGGAGGTGGATGGCCGAAGGTCCTGCTCATGGCATGCTTCACACACTCAACCACGCACCTCGCCCGCCACCAAGGCTCACGTAGCTGTTATCTCACACCCACCCACACTGATTGCACGCTATAACACAAGCACACACACACACACACGCTGGGAAGGTCGAGAGCTGACTATTCCACCGCTAGATGCTATGACGTTCACACACTCAACTACAAACACACACATACATACAGAGTAAAGCACACACACACACACACACACACTAGTGGCCTCATCCGTCACTGGAGCATTCCGGCACCACAGTCACCGACGGGATGAGGCTCCACACGCATCGCCTCGTCCACTTCCCGGGCACTTAAGGTTTCATTCACCGGGCCACTGCGAGCCTCCGTCCGTGCCTGGCGAGTTTGTTTTGGAGGTGGTGGTGCGGGTGCCCAACACACACACACACACACACACACACACACACACACACACACACACACACACACACACACACACACACACACATACACACACAGCAGCATCAATGTTCCCACACCACTCAGATGCCACTCCTGAAGCCTTAACGGGATGCAGCATTAAGCAGTTAAATTCAGCGGCCGCAGCGGCAGTAATTTCATCATTTACACAGCAACCTCAAGCATGACCTGAAGCTTTTTCCTGCTTGTGTTCTCTGCAGCAACACAGGTTTCACTGCACCGAATACACACCACCAACACCAACACCAACACCGCTAACACACTCGATGCACTTTATATCCAGGCGATAAACACGGCGAGGCACGACGCTCAATGGAGGGACACCAGCACACCGGGAGGGCGTGTGCACGACTGGTTGGCTATCCTCCTGGCGGGGATGGCGAGGTGTGTGTGTGGCAGGACTCTCATGTCAAACACACACACACACACACACACACACACACACACACACACACACACACACACAGGCTGGTACGGGCCGCCCCTCAGGCCACACCAGTCCC
>JAPQNM010000020.1:11740172-11777672 GCA_029783475.1 Metacarcinus magister
AGTCTACCACGCACACATTTCAGTCCTCATTATCCTAAATTAGCAATCCTTGATGTCCAATTAGTGGCAACACAGTGCATCCCATTACGCCCATCACGCCCACCAATCACAGGAAGGCAGCAGGCAGCAGGAGCGTTCAACAACCAATAAGAACCCAGATACACACCAATTAAATCACCAATCAGAAGAAAGATAGACATGACTCCGCAGCCAATCACCCAAAACAAACACACACACACACACACACACACACACACACACACACACACACACACACACACACACACACACACATACACACAATACTTTACAAATCAAACATAAGGAATTAAAATTACTGTAAAAATTGAAAGACAGTAAGAAAATCGACACACACACCACACACAGGAAGGCAACGAGTCCTGCTTCCCACAAACAATGAACGCTTGACACACACCATGACCGTCACTAATGCGTGGAAAAATGCTACTCAAGGAAACTTTAGATCGAAGCGGAAAAAACCCCACATGAGAGAGAGAGAGAGAGAGAGAGAGAGAGAGAGAGAGAGAGAGAGAGAGAGAGAGAGAGAGAGAGAGAGAGAGAGAGAGAGAGAGAGAGAGAGGAGAGAGAGAGAGAGAGAGAGAGAGAGAGAGAGAGAGAGAGAGAGTTAATTCACAGCCACCACCACAATATCACAAAACACACACACACACACTAAGTACATTCAACACAATACTTAATCACCTTCATCATATATATTAATAATTTTACGTAACCTTCAAAACAGCATCACAGGAATCACATGCACGAGGCTTTGTAAATTACGTGAACAACCTCCAACGATGCTTTTTTTTCTTCTTTTTTTCCCTTTTTGCATGAATCACAAACTTTACGAATCCCAAATATAAATAAAGTAAAATGGCAATGTAACTTTCAAGGTTAACATACGTATACATATATATATATAAAGATGTCAATTTTCTATTTTCCTTAAAAAAAAATCAGCTAGTGGGTAAAAAATAGTGTCAATTTAACGCTGAAATTCAATACATATTTTTATCCACCTTAATTAACCACACGACCTAGATAACAAGCTCCCAGGTGACCCCTACTACTACCTTCACACACATCCTTAAACCTTACCCTCACTCTCCTCTCCCCTCCCCTCGTCCTCCCCCCTTACGCATCATCTTCCACTCTTTACAGAATAATACAATAAAATAACAAAACCTTGGGGGTCGAGGTTAAAGAAAAGAGAAAGAGAGGAAATATATAAATTGTGGGAGGATTTGGAGATAGAAAAGATGATGATGGAGGAAAGAGAAAAAGATTTAATGTGTAATCTGGAGAAGTGGGAAGGAAGGTGGAAAAGTAGGTAGGTAGGCGGTTATGTTGGGAGGAAGGGAGGGAAGGGAGGAAGGTAATGGAGGGGAAAGAGGAAGGAAAAGATGGAGAGAAGAGTACCAGCAGCCTAACCCATCACACCTGTAATCTTCCTCTTTCTCCTCTTCCTCCTCCTCCTCCTCCTTATACTTGTAATTTGGAGTAACACAGGTGTGGAGAGATGGGGCGCCAGGTGAGGTGAGGGACATGGGGAGAGGGAGAGAGGGGAGGGGAGGGGGGTTGTCTGCTGTCCACTCAGGTGAGATTGGGACAAAGCAGATTATGAAAAGAGTTAGTGAAGCGAAGTGGATTAATGTTATTTGAGAGCATTTGTTAATTAGTGTGGAATGAGCTTCAGGTAATAGTAATGGTGACATCAGGTGGAATTAAGGTGAGTAATGGAATGAGGAGTGAGGTGGATGAGGTGGAGGATGGTTATGACAAGGTGAGTGAAGAGAAACACGTGTACAGGACAATTAAGAAGAAGAAGAAGAAGAAGAAGAAGAAGAAGAAGAAGAAGAAGAAGAAGAAGGAGATAAATATGAAGATGAGAAAAGGAAAAGTTGATAAAGAAACAATAATAATAACACCAACAACAACAAATAATCCTTAAATAAATAAACGAAAACACATTTACATAGTCACGGTTGAAGTTTTATTAATTAATCTATTTATAATTATATTCATTTACTTTTCATTACACCAACAATACATGGGATTAAAAAAAAACCAGAGTGTGTGTGTGTGTGTGTGTGTGTGTGTGTGTGTGTGTGTGAGAGAGAGAGAGGAGAGGTGGAGAGAAGTGAGGAGGAGGAGGGAGAGAAAGATGAGGAGGGAGGTAACCGCTATCCCGTGAATAAAGGAAGAAAGAAAGTGGGATAGATAAGAGAGAGAGAGAGAGAGAGAGAGAGAGAGAGAGAGAGAGAGAGAGAGAGAGAGAGAGAGAGAGAGAGAGAGAGAGAGAGAGAGAGAGAGAGAGAGCAGAGTTATTGTGACCAAGAGAGTAACTGGAAGCAGCCTTTCATTGAGCCCCTCCCCCCTCCCCCCCCCTCCTCTTATTCTTATCCCCCTCCCCAACCCTCCATCTTACTCCTCTTACCCCTTGTCCCTTCCCTCTTTCTCCTCTTACTCTTATTCTCTCCCTCTTCTCTTTCTCTTTCTCCATGTTTCTATTATTCTCTTCTTACCCTTGTTTCCTCTCTCTTACTCCTCTTTCTCTTTTACTCTTTCAACCTTTCCTCTGTTCCATCCCTCTTTTTCCTCTTTCCCATGTTTCCTCTCTCTCTCTCTCTTATATTTATTCCCTCCCTCTCTTTCTCTCTTCTTATTTCTGCTCCCTCCCTCCTTTCTCCTTTTTTTTTCTCTCTTGTTCTCTTCGTTTCTCTTTCACTTCCTCCTTTTACTCCAATTTCCTCTCTTCTCCCCTCCCTCTCCATCTTGTTGTTCATACTTTCTTCTTTCCCGTTCCTCCTCGCTTTCCCTTCTCTTCTCTTCTTGATTGTGTTCCTCCCTTTACCTGTTCTCTCTCTCTCTCTCTCTCTCTCTCTCTCTCTCTCTCTCTCTCTCTCTCTCTCTCTCTCTCTCTCTCTCTCTCTCTCTCTCTCTCTCTCTCTCGTTGTGGCTAATATGATAATCTAATAAATGTAAAAAAAATCAAACGTTAGACAAGACAAGAATGAATTACGATGAGAACGAGACATAAGAGTAAATGTGAAAAGCAAATAAAGGAAACACAAGGAGGACAAAGCAACGCAGGGAGGGAAGAGAAAGGAGACAGACGATGAAGGGGAGATAAGATACAGAAAGAAAGAGAGAAAGAGAGAGAGAAAGAAAAAAAAGATAGAGAGAGAGAGAGAGAATACAGGTGAAAGGTAAGATCACCATTGAATTTCCAGGTGAGTTTTAATTTCGTATACACACCTGTAACTCTTAATCCCTTACCTATCTACCCTCCCTCCCTCTTACCCATACCTGAGTCCCTACCTTACCTTACACTCCCACTCATCTACCTCCCCTTAAGGCACTCCAACATCCCTCCCTCTAATCCACAGATAAGTAAATTCTCCCTCCACACACACACACACACACACACACACACATCTTCCTCTACTTCTTTCCATTCCACATCTGTTTCCCTTCCAGTTCCTTGCTCCCGCCACACATACACGACTTTCACCACACACACACACACACACACACACACACACACACACACACACACACACACACACACACACACACCTCCCCTTTCCAACCCTCAACTGCAAACCTCATTATTTTTTTTTTCCCGTGTTCTCCCTACCTTTTCACCTCCACTAACCTCTTCCCTCCCTCCTTCCCCCCCCCCTCTTTTCCCTCCGTTCACCGGCTGGCTTGTCTCCACCCAAAGAGGGAAAACCCGTACAGTACATACCTCCTCCTCCTCCTCCCTCTCCTCCTCCTCCACCTCCTCCAGTAGGAATGTTGCTGTTTGTTCTTCCTTTGTACTCCTTTATACTCCTCCTCCTCCTCCTCCTCCTCCTCCACATACACATAGGAAATGGGGAAGACGAAATCATGAGGAAATGTTGGGAAAGGGGCGATCCAAGATAATTCAAGGTGGGAGAATGTTTGGGGAGGAGGGAGTGGGGCGGAGTGGTTGCTAGGAGGGAGTGGGGAAGCTTGGAGAAACCCGCTACTGAGAGAGAGAGAGAGAGAGAGAGAGAGAGAGAGAGAGAGAGAGAGAGAGAGAGAGAGAGAGAGAGAGAGAGAGAGAGAGAGAGAGAACAGAACAGGTTAGGAAGGATTACGTTAGTGACTAAGAAGTGTAAGGTGAGGGAGTTACATACCTGTGTTATCCTTCAAGGTAAGCACCACTCACCTTGAATATCCAAAAAGTGTGACAGGTAATGAGCAGACAGGCAAACAAGCGCGAAAAAAAGCTCGCAGACTGAAGATGTTAACGGGTTTCTCTCTTTCTCTCTTTTTTTATTAGTATTATGTTTTTTCTCTCTCATACGGACAGGTAGAAGAAAGGAAAGCAAGAGGGGGTTACAAAATTACCTTGAAGTTAGCGGCGTTAGTGATGCGTTGCTTGTCTAGCTTAGTGTTAGTTTCTGCAAGGCCAATCCACACCTAGAAGAAAGGCATACAGTTAGTAGAGGACCCAGCAGCTCACCTTGGGGAAAGTTTAAAGTTGTTTTGAGAGACTACCAAGAATGAGTTTGATTGAGGCATAAGTAGCAGTGTGAGGGAGAGGGGGAGAGATGACTTGGATGATGATAGAAGGGGTGTAGAAGTGTGATTTGGTAGTTGATGGTTAGTAAGAGTCGTGTGTGTGTGTGTGGTGACTAAGTGTGGTGAAGGAGGTTTATGAGTGATGACTGTGTGTGGTAAGAGAGGAAGGCATGCGTGGTGTGTGTATGACAAATGCAAGAAAAGAGAAGCAGAGCAGTGAAGACACCAACAGTAACTCAATGAACAGCCTGAGAAGAAGAAGAGAAAAAATGTAACAGAAAGGAACTGAAGATCGTACAGTAACAGTCCAAGTAACCTATGATAACCATTAAGCACACCTTTACACCCTACACCTAAACTAACACACCATCATAAATACACCTGTCACTCCCCCCTACACCCCACTACACTTTCGACACTAGTACAATAGAAGCTGGGGAGCAGTGGACACAGGAGCTCCAAGGCCGTGATGAGCATTGACAAGTGGCCATGTTGACGCTCCATCACAAGGAAACAATGGCAGGGTAAGCAGCGGGAGGAAGGCAGCAAGTACCTTTATCAGGTGTATCCGCCGCACCGCACGCAGCCACTTGATGGGGTAATGGGTGGCTATTATCAGTGTGGCTTGAGGGTGGTATTACAGGCACCAAGGTAAACATAACAGGTGCAATTACATATACACTTCAAGGACAACACCTGAGCAATGGGCTAATTTCAGGTGATGTGAAATAGCTCACATATTTGGCGTTGGAACCATAATAGTTTGTGTTTGTATATACATGTGCATCAAGTGTGAATTATGTACATATACATATATATACAAAGAGGTCTGCAGGTATATAATTGTGTATTTAAATCACTTGTGGCTTGTTGTCATCTGTAACAAATTGCAGTTAATTACTTTGTACCCAAATGCAAAAAGAAACCTACATTTGTGTGAGGCATTAACAAAAGAATGTCACATAAGGCCTTGTTTTGCTAACCATCATACACACACACACACACACACACACACACACACAAACACCAAACAAACAAACCCCACCAAAAAAACAAAAAAAAATACACAATTTAAAAGCCACACAACAAAGACGAGCGGTTGGCACACCTTCCCACTACAGTACTTACCAGATCCTTTCACTGCCAGCATCACACACACACACACACACACACAGTCTCATCCAATAAGTATCAAGTAGATGAATATAACTTTCTTATGTCGATGTTGGAAATGGTAATAGTTAAATGAATGTAAAGATAAGAACAGGTTGAGTAACGGAGAAGTAGAAAATGTTAAATAACTTGACTTGATTTCATACTGACACCCTCCCCGTCCCCTGCTTTGAATGGCCTCAGTAAAAGGTTAGATAAATATATAAGCTGTGGAGGGAGGTGGTGTTAAGGAGGAGTTCTCTGTGTTAGAGTCAAGAGGCCTTTTGCCGCTACTCTTGTTCTTGTGCTGCACATTCCTACGGCCTCGTAAATCTACAAGAAGTAATATTTTCCTTATATACACTTTAATATACTTTAACACACACATACACATACACACACAGTTAAATACGTATATACAGTATGAAGAGAATGTACACAGTCTTGAGTAACTTATTTTTCCCTCAAATACACAGGTAATAAACAGGTACTAAAGTCTTTAACCTTACATCACTATCTCTCGCCTCCCTCCCCTTTCCCATCAAGCACAGTAAATTTCCTAATGCGTTACATTACATCATTTTCCTCCAGCATTGTGTCACCTTCCAAAAAGTTTCCCCTGATTACCCTTATCCTGATACACCTTGTCACCTGTATATTCCCCTCCCCGCCGTGACGCACCTGTCCTACTTCTGCGCAGGTAGTTGTAGAGACACCCACTCATGCGGTACACAGTGACGCTGATCCTCCTCTTCTTGGTGACCGAACGCTCCATCCCGCCGGCCTGTCTCTCGCTACCTTTGTGAGTGAAGTTCCCGCCGCCTCACACTACGCCTCACACCTCAATATTAACTTCTGATACTAAAGTTCCCCAACACGACTCGTCCGTTACTTCTCAAATATTACTTTCAACGTGCAAAAAATCGGTAGAATATCACTGTTAACGTAATGATGAAATGCCTCGGTGGTTTGTTGTCATTCTGTTCCACACTGGAATGAACCAACTCAGCCTCGGTCCAGGTGGTGTACAGTACCGCGCGGCCTGGCGGGGGTAAGGACCAAGGGACGGACGGAGGTGTGGTCTGTCAGGCAAATATTTACACGCCCTCTCGCTGGAGTCTGTGGCTGATGGGGGACGGAGGTGATATCACACTCTTTTCCATCACTTAAAACAAACACAATCCTTTCCCTTGCTCGTCCATTACGCTTCTCAAACACGTCCCTGGTGGTGGAGGCGTGCTACACGCTCCCTGAGGCGCGGCGGAGGGGAGGCAAGACAAGCATCCCACCACCCGCGGCACACAAGGCTCCAGGGCGCAGGGGTGACAGGCGCCGGTCAGCTAGGTATATGCAGGGGCGTGTGGCGGGCGCAGCGCACTACTGACACACTCCACAACAGTGACGCTCAACTCCCATGGCCGCCCACGCTCACCCAGCGGCCTCGATACCCAGGGCACCACTCGTTCCCTTCATTAAAAATACCGGAAACATACAGACAACTTGAGCGTGTGACTGTGGCGGTGGTGTGTTTACCCAATCGTGCCTTCGCTTTCACCCCTTGGTAAGCCAGGCTCGACTGGACCCCACGCGAGGCAACCGTGGTGGCCTGACTCCAAAAGGATTCCAGAGCAAGACAGGCCCCAGGAGGCAGCAGCAGCAGCAGCTTGATCAACCTGTGAAAGGACGGCAGGTGTGCACGTCATGGCCAGCAGGGCAGCAAATGGCACCTGGTGTGACGAGCACGAGGGCCTCAGGTGTACTTGAGGAGCCAGGCCCAAGGTAAGGCCTTATTAGGGGCTGCCTGGGGCGCCGCTCTACCTACAGTCACTTTTTTGTATCCTTATTCGGCAGGTGAAGCTAACAGGGTGAGGCGCGGGTCACCCCTGCGATGCTACCTGTTCCTTATGGTCAGTGGATGACGTTCATGGAGTTACTCATCTTACACACAATATTAACATGATGCTGAAAGTGCTCTGTAGACGAGGTGAAGAAGGAGGACCAGTGATCACCTCGTCCCACCTCCTCCTCCCCTCCCTCCCATCTCCTCTTACTCACTCACTCTCCTTCCCGTTATGGCCACAAGCTCAGCACGAGAAAGTTAAGTAAACACGCCTTTTTAAACATATATTTTTGTTTCCTCAATTTCTAACCTTCGCGATTCTTTGTACTTTCTTCCCAGCAGTCCTTCGGCGTGACAACTTTCCCGAGTTACCTGCCTCGACACAACCTCATTAAGATTTCATCCAGGCACGCTTTCTTAACACCACACAAACTCTCTCTCTCTCTCTCTCTCTGCAACAAAACATAACTAAACCTCATTTGTTATGCTAAACTTACATACAAAAAAAAATACTAGCTTCTCACTGCAAACCACAACCACCACCACCACCACCACCACCACCTGAGGCTGTCCCTTGCTTGGTTAATCCTTTAATTGATTTTCCTTAACTACAAATGAAGCGATGATGACAGCGATAATGAAGGTAATTTAAGACTCATATTACCCTCATCAGAGTTTCTTTACCTCATTCCCCGCATGAGAATCGCTTAGTTTGAAGGAAATGTATGACTTAAACACAACCCAACATAAAAATTGAAGTGTATTTTTCCAAGGGAGGTGATTGTTGAAAGGCATTCCATCAGTAATTAAACTGAAGGAAACGACGCAATGACACACCAAATGAAGGCTAAAGTGAAGAAAAAGAAGGAGAGAGATAGAGAAGAAAAAAAATAAAACGTTAAAATGATTAAGTGTTCGTGTGCCTCTATTTGTTTTTCAGTGCCTTCATTGTGGAATCCTGCTCTCTCTCTCTCTCTCTCTCTCTCTCTCTCTCTCTCTCTCTCTCTCTCTCTCAATAAGGATACAGCCATGACTGGTATATTATTGTTTACGCTCCAATCGTTGTCAAAAAGAAAATGTGTGGTAGGGACGTCCATAGAGACCGTCTCTTTTCTGTGGGGACTAAATAAATAATGTACTCTGTGTATTGCTGCACGGGTCCGTTAATGCATAATACAGGACGCTTTAAATGTTGACGATGTTACATAGATTATTACATATACACTAACTCATTACTAATTTATAAGGTTATAGCCCAGTGTGTGTGTGTGTGTGTGTGGTTAATGCTTGAATATATTATATATTATACATTATACAACTCTTGACCGGCTTTCACAAATGCCCGCTGCCCCTTCCCCCTCCACAAGCCTCCCTTTCCTTGCTTTCCCTTCCTCAGCACCACACCACACATACCCCTCACCCTCTACACCCAAGCCAAGCCAAGCCACAATCTAATAAACAACTCCCAGATACAGTCTAAACTATAAGCTCTAGTGAAAATTATCATAACACTAAATTGTTTTCATTCTTTACTACGATTAAGAGAATAAAGTTAATATATACTGAGCATGAGAGGTGAATGGACGAAGCACGTGGCAAAGCTGACGATTCTGGCGCCAAATTCCCCATCTTCTACTCCTCTCATTTCCTCATTGCCTTCCCTCCCTTCTACCGGTACATATCTCCCCCCATCCCCTACCTCACACCCCTCCGCTCCCTAGTTCCCAGTCTACTCCCTTCTAACTTTACTCCCCTCCCACACCTCAAAGTCTGCTAGTCTCCCCCACCTAGCTCTGAGTACTCCATGACCTCTGTTTGTTGTGGCTGCCTTCTCTCTCTCTCTCTCTCTCTCTCTCTCTCTCTCTCTCTCTCTCTCTCTCTCTCTCTCTCTCACACCACACACACACACACACACACACACATAAACACAAGTAATACCACCACATCTATTTTAATGGTATTTTCTTGTTTTCTTTAGACAATAGCTGCCATTTTCCCCCCTCTAAGTACACTTTATTTTTTGTGCATCTCCTGTCTGTTCCCTAAAGTATGTCTCTTTCTTACATTCCCTTACGTGCTGTCTTTTCTCTTATTTTTTTCTTTTCTTTAATACTTTATTTTCATTTTATTTTTCGAGTTATTTCAAAAAACATTATTTCTGACAAAAATTGTAAGGGTGTACCCCAGGAAATTTCATGAAAATTTTGACACCTTCGAATCTCATGAAAATTGGTACATTATGGTTCTCGGTCATGCTGAACACGAATCTTATTACTTATTCATCAATCTAAGTATTACAAACCAATCCTGGGTCTTTTTTATTATTTACATTTGGGAATAAGTTAAAAATAGCAACACTACACATTGATGGTAAGCACCGACCACTCTTTGACGCTTACATGAGCCGCAGGTTACAAAGGACTGACAATCCTCACCCCTCAACACCGTCCTTTCATGTCCCACAAACAAGACACAAAAGCCTCACTTGTGTATCATACAGACACTTTGTAGTAGTTGCCTTTATGGGGGCAGTACTTGATGCATTTGAGAGACACTTACCAAACACCTCCTTTGTGACGAGGGAAGTAAACAAGTCCTGTCTTTTATTAAACTGTGTATTTGGTGATTTCTATATTAATATTATACAGTAAATGTACAGGCATATCACATTTAGGGACACTATACGCACATATACACGCACAAAGACGATATTTGGCACCAAGTCAAACTATATACTCTGAGGGAAGGTTATGTTTGGGCAGTACCTGTGACACCTGCCCAGCGAGTCACCTATCCTGCCGGCCCCGTGAGTCACCTGTGTAAGCCATCTGAGTCACGGTCCTGGCAGTCAAACAGGTCACACACACACACACACACACACACACACACACACACACACACACACACATAGATCAGCATCATTGCAAGGTCATCGGACACTATTGCAAGAGGTGTGAGAGTATACAAGTGAGCAGATGGTTTGTGGGTCCCTTGCGTGCACCTGTGATGAGTGTGATGTTGAGCGACAGGTGAGGCACGTGAGGGGAGGGGAGGGGAGGGGAGGGGCAGTAAGGGGATGAAAGGTTACTTGATACAGAATGTTGTAGCCAAATAAAGTCCACCCCACTAAGTATATTGATTAAGAACGTGTGTGTGTTTGACCTGAGTTTGGCGATGTGTCACGTGAGAATGTTATGACCTTCCTCAGATGCTTAATAGTGTTGACTTTATCTTCATCTTTATCTTTATCTTTAAGTGTCCTGTATGAGCTTCGATGTAGATTAGAGCGATTAGCTATAACAGTGGCTTATGATAGGCAACGTTTGGGAAGCTTTGTAGGGATTAGTAAGCCATTTCAAACCGTGTTATTCCTTTGTTTTAGTTTACAGAATAAAGAAAAGAATACATATAACTTATTCTTAATTTACAGCACCAAGGATTGATTGACTCATGTATTATTTTTTCGGGAGGGATCGCATCTAGGCCAGTTGTGTAAGTTGAATCATATTTCAGTCAGTGAGTGAGTCAAGCGTTAGGAGAGTGTATAATATAAAACACTAAATGATATGTTAAGCGGATATGTGTTTGTGACGCGATTCAGAGGGAGGTGTGTGTGTGTGTGTGTGTGTGTGTGTGTGTGTGTGTGTGTGTGTGTGTGTGTGTGTGTGTGTGTGTGTGTGTGTGTGTGGGTGGGTGCTGTTTCATGCCTCCTGCAGGGCCTGACATCCAAACACCGTACACTCACTCAGCTCGTGACTCGGGATGGCAGGAAGGGCACACTACCTTTAATCTCACTGCTACACAAAGGGAGACAAGGGAGCAGCGTTGATAAGCACAGTATCTCCAGTTAAGTAATCCTGAGAGCGTCTACCTGATAGTAACTAAGCCTTTGGCAGCGAAGGGGACTCTTTCGCGGTAACAGCTTCTTATGTAGGTGTTTATTTATTCAGTCTAACTACATTCTATAGCTACTACGACGCCCTTGGCTGCTGAGTACTGACAGCAGGCGGAATGACACTGAATGAAGCACTTGATATACTGTCTATCACAACTCAGTTTTATGATATCTGGCGCAAAATAATTATCGGTATATTATTTTTATTACATGCTAAAGTTTACAACCTCAGACGGAACATTTGTGATGAGTCTGTAAAGGTTCCCGTTTGGCACTCCCGCAGGACTCACCGAAGGACTCACCGGCCGCCCCGACGCTGCAGGATTCGAAATAGAACATGAACAGACAGGTGTGGGAGCACGTGCGTCAGCCTCGAAGTGATACTCGGAAGAATGAAGTGTAGGTGTGGATAGCAAGCTTGAACCTGTCTTGTGGACGCCGAGGTAATGGTCACTGGTACAAACTATTAGGTTCACAGAGATAAAATTGAGACTAATGTATATTACCTGACCTTGTTAAAAACCACAATCTCTCGCTGAGCATTCCACGCAATGTTTCGTGACACGTTTGCATGAACACGATGATCTGACAGGTCAAAGACGCGTTGAATACAGGTTCATGTTACCCACAAATACATTATGCTACGTCTTCTATGACTACGTATTATGGCGTATGTAACCTGATGGAGCAAGGATGGCATCAACACAGGGTGGCGAGGAGTGCCAGGGGCCGCCGGTAACTTTAAGGGCGGAGGAAGGAGTCTGGTCGAGGCCCAGGACGGCACCGGTGACATCCTGGCGGAGGGACTTATATAAAAGTGAACGTTGAATATCATGAAGCCTATTATGGAAAGAAGTTAATATTTACCAGGAAGTCGCAATATGAGAGACCGAGGCCAACAGCACTGAGGTCGACGGCGCGTGAGACGAGGACAAGACTGAGTCAAGCAATCCCACTACTGAGCTAAACCTTGGCACTCACGGGAGGATACTGGGGAGTCACGGGAGGACTGAGCCACCCCAGCACATGACTACCACAGCCTGGGGGAAGCGTGGTGTGAGGAGGTGGTCACAGAACACCTGACACACCTGCATGGAGGATATGGGTCATTGGGGCCTCTCAGGGGAACCCATTACAGGTGAGGGCCACTGTCACTTGAGCCTTATGGGCGGCGAGTCTCATGGTGGAGTCTCGGTGGGCAGTGTGAGAAGGTGGAGGGAGGCAGGTGGAGGGAGGTAGGTGGGTGTGGAAGCACTGGAAGGGAAGGGCAGAGGTATAAGTAAGGGCTTGAAATAATTCTTTTTTACAGTTACTGAGGTTTATTCAAGGGTAGAGAAAAGGATGAACATGCCTGACGGAGCCAAAGGAAAGGAAACCTGGTGAGTGAAGTCAGAACATGTGCCGCGGAGGGATGCTTTGAGTAAAGGAGGTGCAGGACGCCCTACACAGGCTACATGGCGGCCTCGGACACCACCACGACAGCCTGGACACATGCAGATGGCGCCAAGGACTTAAGTTTGATAATCCAGTCATTTGTTATTGTATGTTTGTCTTCATAACGTGTGAGGGAATACACCTTAATTAAGAGCTCATAATACTGATGTACTGACCATAACATTACGATCACTGGAGGCTGAAGGGGAGGCCGACTTAGCTAGTGTCACGATCAAATGAAACTCATTCAGATAACATTACTAGTTTCGTCCATGATCTGCTCAGTCTATCTATCCTCTTAACCATCCATGGAAAAATACAATCTTGGAGGGAATATTTTTGCATGTACATAATAATTATACATTTGTCTTGAAAGGTTTAGTCACTTCATTTAACACACATAATGCGATTTAGTCACTTGGGATCAACATTACCAAAAATAAAAAAGATTATTGGTTGTGAGCCATGGCAACCCAGGTGCTGAGTGACATCCTGGCGCAGTCGGTGGCGTGTGGGTCCCGCCACGCCCTCCACGCCCGCCACCACCCGCGGCCGGCACAGTGTCTCAGTTTACTTGGCTGTAAATGCATTGTGTCCCTGGAGACAAACTAAGTAGGTTTCAACCTGCCTCAACTTAACTGGCCTGCAGGACGACTGTGCGTGAGCCGCGTGGTGGGGACGGCGAGGCGTGCTGTCACAATAAATACCTTGAGAACACAAACAAACAAATCAGGCAGAATTGGTGATAGCTTCGATGAATTCCAATGAAAGGAAAAAAACATTTTTAAGGTATTCTCTTAAGGCAGGCTTCGTCACCCCGCCACCCCCACCCCCACCCCCACCCCCTCTACAAGAGTGCGGTAAAGCCACACATGTGAGTGTTGGTGAAGGGTGGTGAAGCCTGCCTCGCGAGGCTGCCGGTGAGGACTATGAAGCGCATGAGGATAAAAGCTGAGTGAGGTGCAGGCAGGTGGGTGAGTCACGCTGGGCGTCATCTAGCAAAGGTGATGATAACAGAGGCCATGGCCAGCAGCAGGCCAAAGGCAGCTATCAGGTCCACGCCCGCCAGTTGGGTCACACATGCAAGCAGATAACACGCAGCCACCAGGGACTGGACGCAGGTGCGATCCTGCCCACCAGCGGCTAACTCACCCCGCTCACCTGGAACACAGGACTGCGGCCCCACAGCGCCCACCGCTCCTCCACTCTGATTGACTGTGGTGTCATTAGGTGGGCGCAAGGCGGGCGGTAGGGACTCCGCCCTTACCACACCGTCACACACCTCGCCCTCAGAATCGCTTGCCCTGTTGGCCTGCTGCTGCAGGGGCACACTGGCTCCCCGCAACCGTTGCTCGTCTTGGACCTCTTGCCTCACCTCGCCATCATGCATGGGAGAGGGTGGCCCAGATGGGCGCAAGGCACTGGAGGCCCCGCGCAGGGTCGGGGAGGGCGGGAGAGAGGAAAGGCGAACGGGTGGCGGGGGAGCCTTGACCGAAGACGAAAGCTTGGCGGCAGGGATGTGCGTAGCACCCTCCGAAGGGCTCTCACATTCAACATTCTCACAGGCAGCGCGGACACAAGCGTCTTTGGAGGAAAGGGTTTGAGATACAGCCTGAGTTTCGCATGCAATGGATGTATTTTGATTTGAGCTCATTTGTTGCTTTGAGAGAGGCTGACCCATGTCTGGCGTGACAGTGGAGGAAGAGGGAAGAGAGAGGATTTTAGCAAGAGCATCACTACCTTGCCCAGACAAGGCGAGGGAAGCAGAGACACCGCTCGGATGGACATTAAGCTCCGGGCCGCACTCCACCTCACCATCAGTGGACACTTCTGCTTCATTAATAATTGGTTTGGTAAAGGTCTTACCCAGCAGAGGCGCGGTGTCGACTGTCCTCGGTGAGGTGGGCACAGAGCGGGAGCGCCGGGCTCTACCATGCACCTGCTGTGACACAACTACCATAGACTCTACTCTATCAGTACAGGTGGAAGCCTTGGCGGGGACGGCCTGAGGCGTGGCAGACTGAGAGGGTGTCCTCGGGCCTGCCGTAGCGCCGCCGCCGTCCTCGTTTGCCGGGTTAACATTCAGGGAGGAGAGAATATTAGTTGAAGAGATGGAAGAGTCGCCGTGGGAAGGAAGACTTTCCCGCACCGGCAAGTCTACAGCACTACGCCTACGAGAACAAACCTCTTTACCTTCACTGTTATAAGAATCCAGCGCCATGGACAACCTGATGGCCTTCTCAATATTGGCTTTGGCACTGTTGTATTCATAATCTACACTCGTTTGGGGCTCAGGCACGTTTTCAAGGGCGGGTTCGGATATTTTCAGTTGTTTCATTTCAAAGTCTGTGGGTGAAGTGTTACCTGGACTCTCTGAGGACGTATCGGACGAGTCAGACACGTCGTCAGTCGCATCGATTTTGGAGAGTGTGGAGATGAGGGCGTCCAGCTTGGCAATGTCCACCTGGTCTTGCTGCTGCTGCTGCTGCTCCTGTTTCTGTTCTTGCCTGTCTTCGCGCAGCTCAGTCTCTGAGTTACTTAAGTAGAAAGGTTTGGCTTTGTTGTTGAAGATGGAGTCCAGCGGCTTGTAATGCTTGCTATCCAGGATGACTGGGGACGCCGGGGCGCTGTGGACGGTATGGACTTTGACCAGGCGAGGTACGGTGATGGTGGTCATTGTGACTGAGGTAGGGGTAGCAAGGGAAGTGACGGTGATATGTAGCTTTCCACCAGCCAGGTCCTCAGGGCCTCCAATTGGCACGCGAGCCTCGCGGATGATGGCCTGACGAATGTCTGGCTGAGAGACTGCTCGCATTGAGGACAGCTCCGTCAGGGTCTCAGTGCTAGTGCTGAGGTTGTTGGTGCTCATGTCCCATTTGGGGTCCAGCAGGTGGGCCCGCTCCAGCCAGCTCGGATTGTGGCGCGAACTGACGGAGTTCAATCCAGTCGTGATCTCACTGTCCGTTATGTTGTTCTTCTGAGTGCCCTTCTGCCTTGGCTCGTGCTGATGCTTCACCTGCCGGGGAGCCTGCTGCTTCATCCCTCGGTCAGGATCACCACGCATAGACTGCGCCCTATCAGCTGAGGCGGAGCGTACCGTCCTACGCCGGGGAGAGCCTACCCGAGCCTCACACAACAGCTCGTCCAGCTCGGAAGTGTTGACTTCTTTGGTGCCCTTGTCCTTCCTGAGGTTCCTGAAGGCTAGGTCATCCATTTCGGTGTCTGGCTGCTTCCTGGCGATCATCTTTGGACGGTAGTTCTCTTTGGGTGTCACATGAAGGTAGTCGCTTGGAGAGGCTTGGGTGGTGGGTCCCAGAGGAATGCCAAATGGAGGCTGCGGGTCAATGATCTTAATGGAGTTTGCTTGTTTGATATTCCTGTACGACACGTCATCAAACACCACGTCTGGCTCTCCAACCATCATAGGGTCTTTTGGCAAGTCTTTGTCAAGATCTGTAGGAGTCACGTGGACAGGGGACACAAGGAGGTAGCTGCCAGTCATCTGCAACGCTTTCTGCACATCTGGCTGGTTACGAGTACTTTGCTGACACCTACGGAAGTGCATATCGTCAGCCTTGGCATCAGGCACAACCGACTTTCTTCCCGACAGAGACCGGGTCCGCTCACTGTCATGGAGTGACACGTCACCGTCACTTACGAGGTCCTTCTGGTCGTTCTGTGAGTTGTTCCGCAATGCTTGATGCTGCACAGGCAAGTCACGACGCTCAGCTCCATCTAGCAGGTCTTCACTGTCCAATCTGAGGCTAGCGTAGATTTCCTCTAACTCTTTTAGCGCCTCCTCGAAGTTGTTTGATTTACTGTTCTGAAGCTTCTCCTTCTCCTTCTGGTACATGTCCTCGAACTCCTTCTGAGTTATGTTCTTTTCGGTCTTCAAGTCCAGTTTGTGCTTGACCATCTCCTTAAACTTGCTTTTATTCGTTGTCTCACGTCCCGGAGTTGCTGGCTGCCAGTTGCCCCGCACGGGAGGTTGTGGACGGGCTTTTGGAGTACTTGGTGGTGTTTCTTTTTCCCCGGACTCTGTTTTTTCAAGCACCATGGAAAGTGGTCTGTTCTGAGCCAGTTTCTTCTTATCCCGCGCAAGGCTGCCTTGGCTGGAATCAGAATCTGGACCTCGTGGGCCTGGGCTGGATATGTCACTCTGGCCGGAGAGCGAACTGAAAGACTCAGCCTGCTTGAGGGTGAGAGGCTCTGGCCGGAATTTTTTCGTTTCAATGGTGCCGTAAATACCTTCACCTAGCTGTTGTTGTTGCTGCTGTTGTTGTTGTTGTTGTTGTTGTTGTTGTTGTTGCAGTTGTTGTTGTTGTTGTTGTTGTTGTTGTTGTTGTTGTTGTTGCTGCTGCTGCTGCTGCTGCTGCTGCTGCTGCTGCTGCTGTTGCTGTTGCTGTTGCAGTTGTTGCTGTTGCAGTTGTTGCTGGTGCCTTCCTTGGGAATAAGCAACTCCGTTCTCTAGCTTGGGACTGTTGGAAAGGGAAGAGTCGCTTACCACCGGCGGTGCTGTGCTGGGTGACACAGATATTTTATTTTTAATATCCTGTTCTTTTTGCCTCCAAGCTGTGTTGGCCTGCTGCAGCCTGATGCTGTTGTCACTCATGTAGGAGGAGTAATCGGAGGACGGAGAGGCTGGCACGCTGCTGATGGGCACCGTCTTGATGTGTTGAGGTGATTGGTCTGTATAGTACTGCATTTGTTGGCTCGAATGTTGTTGCTGTTGTGGTCGAGCATAATGGTTCTGAGGTACGGGTCTCGGGGGTTGGTCAGTGTACGAGTAAGGGGAGTTTGGATATCCAGGAGGTGCAGGTCTGGATGGAGGGACTGGGAAGCCACTCTTAACCTCCATCTGTTGTTGTTGTGACAGCTCCAACTCGGAGA
The DNA here is from genome assembly GCA_029783475.1 of Metacarcinus magister. Classification (NCBI taxonomy): domain Eukaryota; kingdom Metazoa; phylum Arthropoda; class Malacostraca; order Decapoda; family Cancridae; genus Metacarcinus; species Metacarcinus magister. Next base: position 11,757,962 of record JAPQNM010000020.1, read on the forward strand.
AAGAGCGACGATTGGGTACAAGCATCGATGGGGGTCCAGGGGGCTGCGTGTTGGTGCGCGGACCCAAGTACGCCGGCACAGACCGCACGCTGGGACTGGGACTCGACCCCTTGGTAAAATTGCTCATGCTGGACTGGCTGGAGTTTGGCCGATAAGCCTCTTGGTTCAAACTCTCGAAAGAGAATGACATTGGCCTTCCATCGGCGGGGGACAATATTCTGCTCCTGTCCCGAGGTGGAGGTGCAGGAGGGGTGAGACCGGACCTGTTTGTCGTCGTCCCACTGCTGTGCATGGGCCCGGCTGGCGGTTGCATAACAAAGGAATTTCTGTTGATATTACTATCATAGGACGCACTCCGGTGGCCCCTGAAGGTGTTATGTACAGGTGAATCGAAGTCCTGAAAGCTTCTCCTCGACGGTGTGACGGACGGCACCGCTAACGAAACCGCTACTGAAGTGTTTAAGGGATGCGGTTTGTTCCTGAGCACAACAGCTTCTTTTGGGTGGCCATCGAACTTGGCTTTCATGTGGGGACTCGCCTTGGGGCTCACCGATGGCGTTCGTAGAAGGACGGACGATTCATACTCACTGGACTCCTGATACACCAGTTTGGCCGACCAGCGCGGTTTGGTCTTGGTCACGATCTGGCTTTTCCTCTCCTCGTTCAGCTTGTTTCTTTTCGCCTCAAATTCACGCACTCGCTGGATTTCCTCGATCCGGGCTTGCACCACCTCCCTATTGCGTCGGTCTTTCTCAGTTTCGTTCCTCAGTGTTTCTAGCTCATAGGATTTACGCCTCAAGAAACGCTCAGTCCGTGCCGCTCTTGACCGCCTACTGATGGAGCCAGTCTTGCTGAGGCTTGACTCGCTGCCGTACATAGAGTGGGAAGACACGGACGCCTTCTCGTCATCAGAGCTGGTGTCGCGAATCCTTTCCCTGAGCCGCTCCACACGAGCTTTTAGAGCCTCACGTCGTTCCTTCTTGCTGATGGTGTCTGTGCTCGAGCTCCGTGTACCCATGCCGCCTCCGGAGTAGTATCCAAGGGAGGCATGCGAGCCACCACCAGTCCATGAACCCAGGCTAAGGGGCAGCGAATCGTGAGAGGCCGACACCCCGAGCCTATTGAGTTGGCCTGGCTTTGGCGCCAGCGTGGGAATGCCGAGAGGTTGGGTCTCCTTTCCTAGACTGCCCGTGCCTGCAGGCACGACCCTCACCCTACGGTAACTGCTGTCCCCTGGTCTCCGCAAATCGTTACCATCATGAAAGTCGCCAAAGCCGCGTCCCAAGCGTTCCTCAGTAGGAGGGAGCGGTGGAGGCGGCGGGAGGGGGTCTTTCTTCTCTTTTTTCTTGCTGCGGCGCCGCAAAAAGTTGCGACGTTGCGGTTGCTCCTCACTGTCGGTGCTGCTACCTGAACTACTGCTGGAGGTGCTGCTGGAACCCTTCTTCCGACGCCTGAAGATGCCACTCAAAATAGATCTTTTGGTCTTCTTCTCCGGCATGGACGGGGCGGGCTTGGGCGGAGGCGGTTCCTGGCGCGGAGGTTGGTGACCTTGGGAAACTGGCGGTGCCATTCCCTGCTGCGGTAATTTTGGTTGTCTTTGTAACTTGGCTTGCTGTTGAGCATTCTGCCGGTAGGTTTCTTGCAGTCTTTGTTGCTGTTGATGCTGTTGCCACAGTTGTTGTTGTTGTTGCTGCTGCTGTATTTGTTTTTGACGCAGTTGCTGTTGTAGTTGTTGCTGGTGTTGTTTTTGATACTGTTGTAACTGATTCGATGGTTGTTCCTGTTTTTGTTTATGTTTTTGCGGTTGCTTTTGTTGTTGTTGCTGTTGTTGTGGTTGTTGTTGTTGTCGTTGATGTCGATGTTGTTGTTGTAGTTTGTGTTGTTGTTGTTGTTGTTGTTGCTGCTGCTGCTGCTGCTGCTGCTGCTGCTGCTGCTGTTGCTGTTGTTGTCGTTGAGGAAGCACAGAGGGAACAGCAACGACTCTAGGCGCCCTGGGGTTGGAGGGTTCCCGAGGCGGCGCAGCTGGAGCGCCATCGCTGCGAGCTGGAGGTGTAGGACTCTTGCTGGTGTTGAAGGCCTCACGGAAGGATGGCTGGTGAAGGGAACTCCCCCGGGAGCAGTAGCCAGGGAGGGAGTTGGCCTTGCGATGGGCGGAGGAGGCTGGGGCGACGCGGGTGTGGGGTCCGCCATCCTCCATCACACCCCCGCCCACGCCCTCACGCCCGCCACCGCTGTGCACGCTCTGTAACAAAACACAATCAACATTAGTGACATGAAGAGGCTACTGCTAATGTCAAAAAGAATTACATACAACAATAATGCATTATAATGACAAATCAATACCAATAACAAAAGATTAATCTAAACACACTCTTGCATTGTCATAAAGCCTTCTAACCCCACAATCCCAGCCTTGCAGAGGCATAACACACAGACACGAATGACACTTAATTTAGAGATGCGATTCAAACACAGAGCGGCACTGTGACACGTGGCACACCTCACACACTATTTCGGGCACATCCAACACACACACACACACACACACACACACACACACACACACACACACACACACACACACACACACACACACATACACACACACATGACTCAGGTAGGATAACAGCTCCAACAAAGGACACCACTACTCCCTAACATCCTAATGGCGTCTATCTTCCCCGTCAGGTCCTTCACAAAAGCATCAATGTTACGTTATATATTGTACCTAGCGGCAAAAATAGTACACACGCGAATCTGTATTCATCCCAAGAACATAAAACAAATTCAATGCATACATGTCAACATTCCTGGGCTTCACGGAGGGTTTGTGTGCTTTTGATATCGACACAAAATTATAATTCTCTTATAACCTAACTTTTCTGGTGGTATTTATGCACGCGTCTGACACTTACTCTTTTCACCTCACAGAGTTACACAAATGTTAGCAACTAAATTGCAGGGATGACTGACTCCTTTACTATTCTGTTTGTGGATCGGAACATTGAAGGCATAAATATTTCACTCCATTTTGGATCTTGATTGTACATGTGGATATAAAGTTGAATATGAAATCAACAGTAAAATAGAAATATATCCCCACACACGAGCTGGAAGCCTCCTCAGTCCACAACCCGGAGCTGCGAAGGGAGAGGGACGGGAGGAGAGGCAACCACCGACGAGGGCCTGACGCGTTGAATTGATTGATTGGCGCAAAGTAGTGCTGGGCGAGATAACGAGGAGGTCACAGACATCGAATGAGAAAATAGCATGGTGGTGATGGGGAGGGTGAGCGTGAGGGAAGAGGAGCAGGAGGAGGGAGGGTGCGAGGAATGAGGAAAGATGGGCATGAGAGGGTGTGGGCGTGAGGGATGACAGTAGGTAGGTGTGAGAGGATGGAAGAGAGGGGTGACAGGTGTGAGTGCCACCCTCCTCATACCCAGCTTCATTCCTCATAACTTAGCGCCTCCAGGTCTCCCCCTTCATCCCTTATGCCTCAGATATAGCAGCGCAAAGGGTATGTGCTTGCCAGACCTGCACACACACACGGCACATCACGCCAAGTCTTCCTCAGCCGTGACAGTGGGTGGCTGATTGATAACCATGCGAAACTACTGCACTGTATAAGTCAGGGAGTGAACGGCTGCAGGGAGAGTTAAGTCAGTAGGAGTCTGCAGGTGACTCAAGGCGACTGGAATGTTAGTCAGACAAGCTACCGGGGTATATTTCAGTCAGGAAGGCCACGTGTGTGTGTAAGTCAGGAATGAATCAAGAGGATGTGCCAGGCAGACTAAGGAGGATGAATCATGGAGATTTTGAAATTAGTGTATGCATGGCAGGGAGTTTTCAGGTGTGTGACTTAAGGATGCTGTGAAGGTGTACGTACATAAACATGAGTGTACGTAATGAACATGAGGCACGGACGATGAAATAACACTTAAATACCATCCGTGCAGCGTCGAGGTCACGGAACCCAGAGAAAGATCGCCATTAAGGTACAAAGGATGATAAAAATGAATATGTGCAAAGCTTAATATAGTCGTGGTGGTGACGGTCAGATTTGGATATAGAAACATTCCTATAAGCACTAGTGAATACCGATTTTAGAGGCGTTTTATACACTATTTATGGTGCATGAAAGATACGATTTTGTCCGGAGTCATTACCATCAGATTCCACAAAACATTGATAGTTAGTTTAGGAACGTAGTCATTAGATCAACAAACGAAGGTAAAAGCTACGTAACAAAGGGAAAAATGTGGACAGGAAATAGTTAATAATTAGTATGCAGAGAAATTCGTATGTGACAATACTGAGTTGCATGTGTAATAAATGGTAATAGAACTTTTATTTGATTGTTGGTTTTTTATCAACTTATCTAGAACAGCCAGATAATATACATGATAACAAATGTTTGTAATCCATTTGAAGAGGAACATAATCTTCATTGGTATAATAGAACCGAATGAACGTCATCCATCCATAAAACATTTCCATAAACATGAAAGCAAAATTCATTCCAGTAAAAAAAAGATCATATAATCAAAGCTCCGGTGCCGACATTTCGAGTAATTTTATGCATTTTCAGAAAAGTCACACGCGGGAGTCAGAAAGAAAAAAAAAGTTATTTAATTCTGTCATGAGAACGAATGGCTTTTCTATTATCATTATTATTTTCTTTTATTTCATCCCACGTGTCGGAAGTGGAAAGTGAAACGTTTATTAATTACATATGGCAGAGCATTACATTAAACACACGTCACCATGAATCAGTGGCTGCCTCGCTCTTCCCAGCCTCAGTTCAAAGAGAGTCTGTGTAGCAAATCATGTTTTATCGGAATGACTGCGCCAACACGACGTATGGACCCAACCATATCAATAATAATAATAATAATAATAATAATAATAATAATAACAACAATAATGATAATGATAATGATAATGATAATGATGATGATAATAATGAAAGGTCACCTGCCACGTGCCAAGTAGCTGCTGCATCATTAAAAAAAATAATACAAAATAAATAAATAAAAGCGTTTTATACAATAACGAAATTTTTTTTTTAAATATTCAGAGCAACGTTTTTTTTCTCTACCATAAAATTGTAACAAAATATAATAAACCAAAATAAAACAAAACAAGTAAACATAAGAAAGAGAAAGAGAGAGAGAGAGAGAGAGAGAGAGAGAGAGAGAGAGAGAGAGAGAGAGAGAGAGAGAGAGAGAGAGAGAGAGAGAGATCCTTTTGTGGTGTGTCGAGGCTGGTTCTGTACGCGGCATTCCTCCTTGGCGCCAGACCCGAGCCTCCCCTCACTCCACCACCACAATGCCTCACACGCCGCTACTCCCCTCTGACCCACGACAAACTCAGCAGGAGGAGCAGCAGGAGGAAACGACTCCAATAATCAATGTCAGCTGAACGAGGACGATACTGAGGAAGGACAACGAGAGCGAGGAAGAGAATGAAAGAAGAAAAAACCTCTCTCATTGTGTTTCATTTCCTTCCCCCGTCAAGACCCCCGGCTCGTCACCACCTCCACGTACAGTCCTCTTCCAACCTCTCCATCACATCTCCAAGGCCTCCACGCCCTCAAGGTCTCCGTCGTGGCTCCAACAGGTGGCTGGATACGAAGTGAATTAAGATACAACACACATACCGTCCCCTCCGTCACTTGGCACTCCCTTCCCTCCTCCCCTCAGCTCCTTCCTTGCCAGGTACAAACGTGATGTACCTGTTTAGAGTGTCAGTACATAATCTCATTCCCCTTACCTCTTTCTACCTTTTTCCTTCCCCTTCTCTGCATCCCTCTTCACCCCACTTCACCTCTTCCCTCTACCTTTCCCCCTCTTCCTTCCTGCACCACAAATGACGTGAGAGGAGGAACAGATGCAGTAGTGAGTGAGGTTCCGCTACAATGACTCACTATGTGCATGATTAAAGATAACAAAGATAACGTTGATGGCGTGCGTGTGCGTGTGCGTGACAGTGGTGCAGGGACGGAGGTGTTCGTGCTATAAACAACTTACCACCTCAGAGGGAGAACAGAGAGGCGGCACCAACGACGACGTGCTGAGACTGATGAACCACTGTCTGAGAGAGAGAGAGAGAGACAGAGAGAGAGAGAGAGAGAGAGAGAGAGAGAGAGAGAGAGAGAGAGAGAGAGAGAGAGAGAGAGAGAGAGAGAGAGAGAGAGAGTATGTGTGTGTGTGTGTGTGTTGACAACCTTATAGCTGTACAATCCCCTCCTCTAAGCAGCACCAGCCTCCCCGGGACAAGTGTGATAAAAACAACGTCAATAACAAGGTTCGCCCCAACAGTCACCCTCGCCCTCCCCTCACACACTTGACTCAGTATCTCGTCCAAACACCACGTTCGACACACCACACAAGAACCTTCACAGCCCAGCAGGCATCCCACCAGTAGCTGCCGCCCCCCTCCCGCCCCGCTACTGCTCTAATACACTCGGCTCACTGTGACCACGAAAACAAAAACAAAGTTGCTCGGGTGAATGTAAACATGAGATGCTTACATCCTCAAAGAACTGCAGCGACGCGGAGGACAGGCGGTTGGGACGCTGCTGCCAGGGGGCGGAAGAGGTCCTGAGGGCTGGCATAGTGGCCGAGCGCGACGATGTGGCGAGCCAGGCGGTGTCACTCATAAGCTGTTTTCTGGGTGCGGTGGGCGACTCTTTACTGGCGCTGCCTAGCGATGAGCGGCGGCCACTACCTTGTGTCTCGTCCAGCTGACCTGAAGTTGATGATAAATCCTGGACACCGAGGGTCGTCTTCTGGACAGCGACGCCCAACGGCTTGTCCTGCAGGGCTGGTGATGATTCAGCGACTGGTCTGACTGGTGGATCATTGATGGCTGCAGGAGACACCTCTTTCCTGGTCCTGGAGGGTGACCCTCCACTAACGCTCCGCCAAGCTCCCTGAGGAGTGGTTGATGGTCCCTCGGCGGCAATGGGTGCTGCCACTTGACTGACGGGGGACACCGCGGCCGAGGTTATTGGAATCCCTAATACTTTCCGACCCGCTCTTGGGGACAGTTCAGGTTTTGAGGAATCATGCTTGGCTGCAGGTGACCAGCGGGCAGCGAGGGTCGGCGACGTTTCAGCTACCTGCCCGTCACCCGTGCTCGTGGCCAAACCCGGCCGCACGGCCCCTTGTGGAGCCGCCGCCCGGCACCGCGAACCCTTCGTCTGGTTCGCCCCGGGGCTGCCCGCTACAGACTCTTGGTTGAGTTTCTTCAAAAAGGCTGGTAAAGGTTTGGTTTTGAACCTGACAGGAGACCATGACGGAACCTTGGAGGCGGCAGAGGGGCTGTAAGGGGTGGATGCCACGAGGTTGTGTTTGGACGAGGGCACTCCGGGGATCCCAGCACCAGGAGCCTGGGGCCGGAGGACGCTAGAGGCGGAGAGAGAGGTGGTTTTGGAGTTCGAAGTTAATGTGGATGAAAACCCCAGCAGGTTTGTCTCCTCGCAGGACGCGCTCCGTCCCAGCCACTGCGGCGAGGGCTGGTTGTTGCTGAGGGTGATGTGCAGGGTGGACACCATCGCCCGCCCGCCACTTACTGTGCTGCTCCTCACACCCTCCTGACAACCACTATCTCGCAGGGTGTAAAGTGTCTACTTAGAATGACGAATTTGCAGACATTCAGGACAGGCAGCCATCAAGTCCGAAATTATGTGCAGCACGTAAGACCAAATCTTTGGTGCCCCACACACGGATGCAAGTGACCTTCCTTCTGATGGGCAGCGGCACGGGGCGGGGTAGGACGGAGCGGGGCAGAGCGGGGCAGGGCAGAGAGGCTTCACCAAGCACACCAAGGGTATCCACAACACTTGGCACTCCAAAAAGCACTCAAGCACCGACCACAACTCACATCCTCACCAGACCACACCAGGACACAGACCCCTTGAGTACCAGGCCATCCTTGAACGTGCCAGGGCAGGCAGAGCTCCTCACGGAATAAACCACCACACACACGCACAAACACACACACACACACTTCACCACCACACTATCACTGCTCGTCGCCCGCCACTCTTCGCGTGCCAAAGCCAATATATAGGATTTCCTGCGACAGTCTGTAATTCCACGGCCACGACGCCCTCTTGACGAAGCTTGACTGGTCCTCACGTGGCCTCGGGCCGCGCCAACCTCCTTGCGGCAAACACTGCGGCTTCTTGCCCCGCGAGACGCCCACTCTCGACACTCCCCTTTGACCGACTGCCGGCCTGCCACCCTCACCACCCGCCTCTCTACTCCCCGCTCCCCTCACACACTCCCCAGCCCTATACTATAATTATCACATCTTAAACTCTCGCACGCCTGTGATCGCAACTCATTGATTCATGTGATAACCTTGAGAGGAATGAGTCTGAATACCACGCCAAGACAGATGGATGAATGGGTGAAAGGATGAAGAGAAGAATGGAGGGAATGAGGGAGGGATGGAGGGTAGATGCAGACAACCACGTGAGGCACTGAAAAGGGAGAGGGGAGTGTCATGGCGCCAACCTGTGAGTCTCGCCAGGGACAGGGACAAAGGTGTGGAAGGGAAAAGAGAAAAAGGGATGGATGAAAAGAAAAGAAAACAAATAAAAAAAGAAACACAGAAGAGCGTAATGAGAGCCAATGGGTACGGGAAGAGAGAAAAAGCGAGAAAGGATACAAGTACCGAATAGAAGGGAGAGAGAAGGGTAAAGAGGGGAGGGAAAGGAAGAAGGAGGTCACGTGAAGAGACTTTGTGAAGCGTACTTGAGACAGACCCCAGAACACAGAACACACACACACACACACACACACACACACACACACACACACACACACACACACACACACACACACACACACACAACGTAACATTCAGAACTTACTCAAACACATGAAACAGCGAAACACACTAAAACATTAACACACACTACATTAAATACATAAATACCTTCAATTTCCAAGCCTGAATGATGATCACATAATAATCACTCAAGCTAAATACACCAACAATAATCGCTATGGAATCTTGACTTATCTAATACAACAAAAATACAGAAAAAAATACAGTATCTTTAAAAACATCACGAAAGAGAGAGAGAGAGAAAAAAAAAAGCAAACACAAACACCCACACAGTATCAAGCAGCGAATCACATCCTTTGAAGACGTACAAAGAAAACGTAATAAGGTCACATCCGGGAGGTAAGAAGTGACTCTGTTATAACAGTAGCCATACCCTGGTGTTGCGTCATCCTTCCCCTCACCCTCCACACCCCGCCCCCCTTTACAACACCTGAATGAGACTCCTGACACCTACGCTCCCCTCCCCTCCCCCTCACACCCCCCATAATCCTTCCTCGAGGCACCAAAATACACTCATTAATATTTTTCTCTCATGTTCAAGATTATAAACAAATGATATAATTGTGATGATAACAAATAATAATAATAATAATAATAATAATAATAATAATAATAATAATAATAACAACAACATACATACATACACGTGACATATACATTCCTAGCCTTTTACTAACCTTTACATCATACATAATTTACCTCCACCTGACGCGCTAATTACGAACAGGTAAAGCTGGAGAGGCCAAGGACACGCTAGGTAAAGCACATTCACCTGTATGCTCAAAGGAAGGAAAAAAGGAAGAGAGAGAAAAAAGAAAACTGTTAATAGCGTTGAGAAGGAAAATGTGTAATATCTGACAGGTGTGAAAAGCGGTGTTGAGGAGAAGCAGGTGTGTAGTGCAGGTGTGTAGGTAGGTGTGTGTGACTAATGAGTGATGTGTTTGCATATACATATTAATGATAGGTATGCTGCAAATACTTATTAATACTTGCTAATGATGCGGCAAGACCAACATATATACAAATAGAATAATATCAATAATAAAAAAAATTAATAAAAAAAACGGTGCATTTGAATAAATAAATAAATAAAAATAATTAAGAAATATACAAATAAACATCTTCAAAAATCCACTTCAACTCAACTACCCCAACCAAGGAGGAGGAGGAGGAGGAGGAGGAGGAGGAGGAGGAGGAGGAGGAGGAGGAGGAGGAGGAGGAGGAGGAGGAGGAAAGAATCACCCATTGAGGTAGAAACAGTGCCAACAGAACAGGTAAGAGAGTGAAGAAGGGAGAGGAAGAAGGAGGGAGAGAAGATGAAGGAGGGAGAGAAGATGAAGGAGGGAGAGTGGAGGGATAACATAAAGAAGCATAAGAAGAAGGGAGGAGAAAGGAGGGTAGTTTAGACAGTGTTATGAGAAGAAGGGAAGAGAGGAGGAGGAGGAGGAGGAGGAGGAGGAAAAGGGGAGAGAAGAGGGCTTGTGAGTGATCTAAGAGGGAGGCTGAGGAGGAGAGGGGAAAGATTAAGTTTATGGAGGGATGTATGGGGATTAAAGGGCAGGGAAATGGGGAAGGGGAGAGAAAATGGGGAAGAAGAGAGAGAGAGAGAGAGAGAGAGAGAGAGAGAGAGAGAGAGAGAGAGAGAGAGAGAGAGAGAGAGAGAGAGAGAGAGAGAGAGAGAGAGAGAGAGAGGTAAGTACCGACAAAGCTTCCTTGTTACGAGCGAAACGAGTGTGACGCTGAGTGAGGAGGAGGAGGAGGAGGAGGAGGAGGAGGAGGAGGAGGAGGAGGAGGAGGAGGAGGAGGAGGGGAGAAAACTAACCCTCCCTCAACCTAACTGATCTTACCCTTCCTTCCTTCCTTCCTTCTCGTATAATAACCGCGCACCTCATCACGTCACCCCTCTCTCCCACACACACACACACACACACACACACACACACACACACACACACACACGATCCTGTTACCCTACGTGATCCGAGGCAGCGAGGGCGGAGTGGGCGGCGGCGACAGAGAGAGAGAGAAAAGAAAAAAAAACACCGAGGGACAGAGGGAATTGAGTGCCTTGCTAACAAATAAACTGAGGGAACTTGAACCTTGTCTATTCCCCTTTTTCCTCTTCCCTACCAAAGTATACCTGCATTTCCTACCCTCCCTCTACCCTTGCCTCCCGCTTCCCCCCCATCAGGACATTCCCTTCAGGTGGCCGTGGGCGAGGCGAGGCGAGGCGTTCCCCAGCACGTCTTGTTATAGTGTCCTGACAGATGATCGCGTTACAGACCCTCACTCCCGTCTGCAGCAGCTATAATAAGCTCCTCTGAGTCACTTCCATTTCTCTGCCGCATCCTCTCTCCTCTCCTTTCTATGTATCTCCTTTCTCCTCTTCTCTCCTTTCTCCTCTCTCTACTTCTCTTCCTATAAGTCTTTTTTTTTAGTTGTATATAAAAGTAGGATGTGAAGACAAGAAGCAAAAAGGACTGCCATCTAAATTGCTTCAAATGGCATCGAAGGACATAGCAAGATAAGAAGATCGAATTCCTTTCAAATGCTATTGTTACTCTCCCCTCTCCTCCTCCTCCTCCTCCTCCTCCTCCTCCTCCTCCTCCTCTCCCTTCGATCGACAGCCAGCAGTCACTTGGTCTGGCGTTCTTTAGGTGGAGTGCTTCTTGGTTGCTACAGACATGAGACGTGCTGCTCCCGCCCCCTCAGGTAACTTTAACCAGACACACCGCCCTCCCCTCCACTACACCACCAATAAACAGGCACACGTAGGGGAGGTAGAAGGGCTGGGGAGGGGAAGAGAGGGGTGTATGAGGGCAGGGAGTAAAAGCTACAGGGAAGGAGGAGGAACTAGAGGGAGTGGGTGGATGGTGCAGAAGGTCCAACAAGCTTTCCTGAGATGCAGCTTTAGACCCTGACTTTAAAGGATCTTAAAGCTGGTTGTTGATCGGTAATAACTTTCGTTCTTATCTGAGTATTGATGGAAACAATAAATAATAGTCTTTCCTACATCTTATAGAACCTGAAAGAAAGTGTGAAATTCCTAAAACACATCAAACTATCAAAAGCAGAAGCGTGATGTGTTTTCCCTTTGTCGTTCACGCTCAGGCAAGTCACCACAGCGTACACTCCCAACAGCAAAGGCCTCGTAGTGCTGGGGTCGACACAGGCCGCACTGCAGATGTGAAAGTGACACCCTGACAAGCTGATGCGGGAGGCTCGGGTTAGATAAACACAAGTGGATCATGAAAACCTCGCAACTTAAGAGCAGCGGATCTATATAGGAGAGGGACGAGAACAGGTGTGGAGACTGATGTGTGGGGAGGTTGGAGGGGTGGGGGGATGGAGGGGGGTGACCGGTTCAAGGGTGCCACACTAAACTTGGGGAGGTGGGTCAGGGTTGTGGGGGCAGCGGGGCACTATGCTAGGGGGTGCGCCATGCCCCTCCGCACACCTTCCTTGAAATACCTGCGGATCTGTAACCTTGTACTAACTTCTCAAAACCTTCACCTACATACCTGCCACCCTGCCAGCCTGTGTTCCGGGGTCATGCATGCTGACAGGTCACTCCTTCAGGCATCTAAGCCCCCTCCTCAATAATGTCACTCCCCCACAACCCCATAGCATCCCAGGCCGGACATGCGCCTCCCCCAGCCTGATAACGCCCCTCACAGAGTATTTATAGAAATGAAGTGCCCACGGCCCCCCCGCACCCACCCTGCCCCTGCTATGTTTAGACGTCAAGGCGGCGGGAGAAGCGAGACGCAAGACTTGAATACACAAGTTGAGGCGAGTCTGTTGTTCCTCAGAGTGAAGCTTCAGTCAGGGTTCAGGGGACGTTTCGAAGCAACATGAAGCTGCATCCTGCGTTGTGGGCGGATGAAACCAGCAGGCTGAAGGGACGGTAATGGAGTGGTGGTGAGAGGCAGAGAGGGAGCTGCCCACTCAGGGGAAGGGAAGGGAAGGGATGTTAGCATGAAAGCAGCGTCCTAAAAAGAATCCCACGACTGAGTGCTTCCCTGGTAACGCTGCACCACCCTTACGTCCTTGGCAACCCTGACCCTCTGCTTTATAATTAAAAGAACAGCCGCTGCAGGACCACCACAACGACGCCACAACAACCAAGAACAACACAAAAAATAGCAACACCAAAAAAATACCCAAGGCAACAATGTACTCAACACATTACGTTCCCAAAATAACAAGAACCTACAATACATTTTATTCACCCCGTAGCATCGTTATAAAAAGTGACAACTCAAATTTTCAAGGTTTCCGTCCTGCTCACGTCAACTGCTCAGCCACAGTAAGCCGTGAGTGCCACAAGCCCGCCATTAGCACGCCCCACACGCCGGTGCCAAGACTCGGTGCCAGAATCGCAAGGGTCTTCATGACGCAGTCCCTCTTATCGCCACCGAGGACCGAGAGGAGAGAAGGAATAGAGAAGATGAGATGGAGGGAGAGAAAGGGAGGATACAGGAAGAAAGGGGAACATAAACATAATAACAAACACGAGGAGAAAAAAAAGGAAAATTATGGAATGATGCGAAACAGGAGAGAAAGGGAAAGGAAAAGGGAGGATGTGTACTAATGAAAACAGGAGAGAGAGAGAGAGAGAGAGAGAGAGAGAGAGAGAGAGAGAGAGAGAGAGAGAGAGAGAGAGAGAGAGAGAGAGAGAGAGAGAGAGAGAGAGAGAGAGAGAGAATAAGGGAAAAACACATGCAAGAATTTAAAGGAGGGAAAGGGTGAGGGAACACAACTCCACTGCCGCAGCTTCCCTCTGGCGGATGAGCTCTCGACCGAATCAGGCGGACATGGCAGGGCAAGGGGAAAGGAGGGGAGGGGAAGGGAAGGGAGGGGAGGGGAAGAGAGGAGCGAGAGGGTTCTTCACTGGTGGCTGCGATGGTGGGGAAAACCTGTAGAAATGTGTGCGTGTGTGTGTGTGTGTGTGTGTGTGTGTGTGTGTGTGTTTTGTTTTTTTGAGAACACCACACACGTCGAACGAGTGTGCTGTGACAATGCCCTTATAACTCACTCTCTCACCCCTCTCTCTCTCTCTCTCTCTCTCTCTCTCTCTCTCTCTCTCTCTCTCTCTCTCTCTCTCTCTCTCTCTCTCTCTCTCTCTCTCTCTCTCTCTCTCTCTCTCGATCGTCATGGCAACCCGGCACCACCTTCAGTCTGGCACCAGAGACTAATTTCCTGCAGTGGAAGGACACAAATTCTGGCGGCAGCGGTGAGAATGGCCGGTAACAGAGCGAGGGTCACAGCCTGAGCTTACCACTCACCCACCCACTCACCCATCTACTCACCCACCCACCTATTTACCCACTTGCAAGTCGGCTGCCATAGCAACGCTGATCAAGCCATAGCTACACCCACTACCCTCAGGATAGACTCATGGCACCTGGGAGTAAGGGAATGTAGGAGTGCCTGGTGCCATAAGTTCGATAATTGTATGGCACTAACTTGGCACCGATGAAGGAAACAGTAATGCTTAGTCGTGGCACTCATATTCACTGTTAAAGAGTGGTGGTGATGATAGTGTCTGATGATGATAGTGATGCTTTCCTATATTCCTTAATTATAAACATACACCAGCCACGTCTTCTAAAATGTAACAAATATAATAGAGATAATAATATAAATAAAATAAATAAAATCAGTGTGCATTTTCAGTACTTGAGAGGTCATGGGGGTCAAGAGGAGAGTAAGGGATCAGGGGTCAGGGACAGATCACCAAGCGGAGGCAGGGAAGGGCTCAAGGTATTTACCGAGTCACACAGCGTCAAGGGAGAAGCCCCACGCGCTGCCTTCTGTTTCAGTCCGCCCTAAACGACACCACAACGTTTTCTCTGGAGGCTACAAACATTTATTTTTCTTCGAACTGATTTCTCGTTTCTTATTCTCGTATTATTATTATTTTCATTATTATTATTATTATTATTATTATTATTATTATTATTATTAATATTAATACTATTATTATCAATATTTAACGTATAGGTGTTATTTGGTTTCCATATCTTGAACTGTTAGCGAATTGAAACTGATTAAAACCGATTAAAAGTTATTAAAAGTACTTTTTACATTCCTTCAACTATACTTACATTCCAATTCCATTTTACTAAAGCTCAATAGAATGCACGTCTTTTACTCTTTCTTGACTATTCTATACATTTTTGACGTAAACCTCATACTTTGGAGTTATTGAAAAAAATATGATTTCAGCCAAGGGGTGGGAAAACGTATTTTAGTTAGTTTTTGTTAATATAACAACACAACTCATGAAAATTGGTACCAAGGGGTTCTCGGGCATGCTGATCACGAATCTGGAATTAGATTTGTCATTACTATAATATTTTGTATTTTCCATTTTGTGGCCCGTAAATTCCACCAGAATTGAGGTCGAAGGAGTTTTTTCTCATTTTACTACGTAAATATTAGTCCTACAGGAAAATTGCACATATATAAAGTCATGGAGTTTGATAATATCTATCTCATACGGTCATCATTTTTCCGATAACTCTAATACTTATGAAGAAAATTTAAATTATGTGAAAGATATTATTGCATAATACTTTACACTGCTACATCTTTAATTACTTCCCAATTTCAATTTCCTATAGCTGAATAGAACGAGCGTCTTCTGTTCTTTCTTTTATATTCCATACGATTTTTACGTAAACCCCATACATTTCAAGTTATTTCAAAATATATGATTTATGTAAAAAATTCTAAGGGTGTACCCTACAAAATTTCATGAAAATTTCCACACCTCCGAATCTCATGAAAATTGGTACAATGAGGTTTTCAGTCATGCTGAACACGAATCTGGAATTAGTTTTGTCATTACTATAATATTTGGATTTTCCATTTTTTGGCCCGTAAATTCCACCAGAATTGAGGTCGAAAAAGGTTTTCCCATTTTACTACGTAAATATTAGTCCTACAGGAAAATTGTAGATAAGTAAAGTTATGGAGTTTGATAATATATATCTCATACTATCATCATCTTTTCAATAACTGAAATACCTATGAAGAAAATTAAAATTTTATGAAAGAAATTAATGCATAATACTTTACACTCCTACATCTATAATTACATTCCAATTCAATTATAGTATAGCTCACTAGAACGAACGTCTCCTGTTCTTTCTTTTATATTCTATATGTTTTTTACGTAAGCCCCATACATTTCAAGTTATTTCAAAATATATGATTTATGTAAAAAATTCTAAGGGTGTACCCTACAAAATTTCATGAAAATTTCCACACCTCCGAATCTCATGTAAATTGGTACAATGAGGTTTTCGGTCATGCTGAACACGAATCTGGCCTTATTTTCTTGATTACTATAATATCAAACTGTATTTCACCCTTGCTTGCCTAATAACAATAATGAAATAACCATTATTTAACTTTACTGGCTAATGCTGGACAAAAATACATAGAGATGACCTATCCTAATTATACACAATTTAACGTAAAAGTGTTATTTGGTTTCCATATCTTGAACTGATAGCGAATTAAAACTGATTAAAAGTTATTAAAAGTACTTTTTACATTCCTTCAACTAGTCTACTACCATTGATATTGTTATTGTTCCCCGTATTCGTCCTTCATCTTTATAAAACTTTTGTAATAGCTTGTAATCCTTTACCTAGAGCTGCTTTTTTACAGTCCACATCTTTTCCATCACACAGAACAACTAATCAAAATACATGTGAGAGGCAATTTCTAGAAGGGAGGCAACACATAAGGGTAGACTGTTATGAAATATAATACTGCTACCTCCTCAGTCCTTCACTACATACAAAAAACCAAACTTCATCTACTCTAATACAAGATACACACTGAAACATGCTACCTACTCGTTATGGTCGTGTATAATAATTCAAACCAAACACGCACACGCTGACATAGCTTAATTGATATTCTCTCTCTCTCTCTCTCTCTCTCTCTCTCTCTCTCTCTCTCTCTCTCTCTCTCTCTCTCTCTCTCTCTCTCTCTCTCTCTCTCTCTCTCTCTCTCATCTGTATTCTTGCAGGTGAGGTTATGTTTTTTAAGACAACCTTCTCATGTGATATTCAATTCCATTTCCACCTGTTTATAATATGTTGGCACCGAGAGAGAGAGAGAGAGAGAGAGAGAGAGAGAGAGAGAGAGAGAGAGAGAGAGAGAGAGAGAGAGAGAGAGAGAGAGAGAATCAACATTAATCACGAGTGAGTAATAACACCATTTGACTCTTCATCACTCACGGTCGTTCTGTCCTATCTTTTACACGCCCACACGCCCCAGCCACGCCCGTACCTCCAATACACCGCCAAAATCCCGTTAACAGATAGTAGATGAGAACAGCAGATTTTTCCTGACATTCTTAATCATCGACAACCTGATTCCGTTCACCTGTCTACTAATTAATGGATATTGAGCTGGTTTTTCAATAATGTATTAGTCACTCTTAAAAATATATGGAGTCTAAAAAAAAACGTAGTCTATTTCTAACATGGTGATCCGTTTTCTTTTTGACTTGATATACATAGAAAATGTGAGGTGGGAGTGAAGGGCAAGGTTAAATAAATGTTTTGCCATGGCCTTGATCCAACAGCTTCTACGTAACACACACACACACACACACACACACACACACACACACACACACACACACACACAAACACCACCAGCTTTCAATAACACCACATTGCTACATCAACTACCAGTCAGATATATTATGGAACATTATATACCTTTAGTGTCAGGAAATGTGGTAAATATGTAGAAGTAGAATCAGCTTACAGTGTTTGTAAAGGACAGGACGAACACGTGAACAGAAAATGTTTTTAATAACAATAATATTATTTTCATTCCTAACAATATGCATTATAATACATTGTTTATATTGATGAAAGGGTGGAGCGATAAGAGTGTTATATTTCTCTCTCTCTCTCTCTCTCTCTCTCTCTCTCTCTCTCTCTCTCTCTCTCTCTCTCTCTCTCTCTCTCTCTCTCTCTCTCAGCTTCCCAAAATCCCCCTGGAACACCCTCAAGCCTACAGGCAAAGGTGTAATCATCCTCACGCCTCATAAAACTGTGAGGCGGCGGCGGCGTCTGCGGCTAACTAGGAGGACGGATATGCTGGTGCCTCTCAGGGTGCCAAAAGACTGTCTAGACAAGGTGGTACAGGAGGAGGAGGAGGAGGAGGAAGGTTTTTGAGTTCTTTCACCCTTCCTTCACATCTCCTAAGCGTCACGCCGTCTCGGGTATGAGTGCAAGATGCTGCAAACGGCGGGGATGTAAGTAAATGAGGTTAGAATATGTTAATTGAATAGTACGTACAATAGTTACCTGTTTTCTTTCATACTATTGTGTTTCGAGTCTGTATACCGTTTTCTTTTTCATGGGTTACTATAGTGAGTTTAGATTCCTTAGTGAATAATGTACTACTAAACCATTATTATTATTATTATTATATTCAGGTGTTATGACAGTGAGCAACGTCAGCAAGTGTGTCTACTAACGTGGCAGGATAATAAACAGAGTGACAAGGGAGGAAGATGATAGATTTTTACAAGGCAAGACAGCAAGCAGCAGCAACACATTCCAAGCTGCACCAACGCATCCCTTCTTCCTCCCGCCTCCACACACCCACTGAGCCTCGCCTATTGAGTCCTTGTTATTTGTAGCTCACAGCGGACTCAGTAGGGATGATAGTGTGCACGTGTGGAATCAACCTCATATCCTTCCCCTCCTCATCCTTCCCCTCCTCCTCCTCCTCCTCCTCCTCCTATTCATCTTCCTTTACCGTCTATTCGTCTATCTGCTAATCTCTGTCGTTACTATGTGAATGTATTGGAGAGGAATCACACACACACACACACACACACACACACACACACACACACACACACACACACACACACACACATTTCATCACATCTAGTCTTCTTACAAATCTGTCTCTAATAGCCACCGAATTAATTTTTATTGTCTCACAGTGTGTATGTGTGTGTGTGTATGTGTGTGTGTATGTGTGTGTGTGTGTGTGTGTGTGTGTGTGTGTGTGTGTGTGTGTGTGTGTGTGTGTGTGAACGTTTCTTACCAGCAAAGGAGGTTATGTTGTTAAGAGCCAGACAGACGCAAAGGAGGAGGAGGAGGAGGAGGAGGAGGAGGAGGAGGAGGAGGAGGAGGAGGAGGAGGAGGAGGAGGAGGAAAAAGAGGAGGAGGAACGGATAGCAAGCATCGGCAAGGCTTTGGTGTGGTGTCGAGTGATAAGTGGGCGGAGTGTGGGCGTGGAATAGGGCGGCCTGGAGGGAAGGAGGACCAGGTGGAGGTAGGGGAGGAGGAGGAGGAGGAGGAGGGAGCCTGGCCAGTCTAACCTCCCCATCTTGACCACATAGTAACGATGGCTTGGAGAGGAGAATGTAGTACCTCCCTCCCCTCCCCTCCCCTCCCTTGCTCTTCTCCTCTTCTCTCCTCACCACACTAATAATTCTCTTCCTCTTCACTCCTCGGCAATATGTAACTCCCCCTCCTCTTCCTCCTCCTTCTTCTCCTTCTCCTCCTCCTCCTCCTCCTCCTCCTCCTCCTCCTCCTCCTCCTCCTCCTCCTCCTCCTCCTCCTCCTCCTCCTCCTCCTCCTCCTCCTCCTCCTCCGCCTTCTCCTCTCCCTTTATTCTCCAAAAGGCATATTGCACTTGAATTCAGGCACAATATTCTCTCTCTCTCTCTCTCTCTCTCTCTCTCTCTCTCTCTCTCTCTCTCTCTCTCTCTCTCTCTCTCTCTCTCTCTCTCTCTCTCTCTCTCTCTCTCTCTCTCTCTCCGTCTCTTTGCCTCGTTATCCTCTGAAGG
>JAPQNM010000020.1:11782672-11797672 GCA_029783475.1 Metacarcinus magister
CGCTGCTGGTGGAGGAGGACACCGCAAGGCAATTCTGGCGGAGTGGTGATGAGTACCTGTGTGACGGGTGTGTGTGCTTCACCGAGACGGAGGACGAGGACAGACTCTTCATAGACGAGGATGAGGAGGACGTGAAGCAGATGGATGAGGCGCCTTGCACCAAGGCACCACCTGAACGCTGCCTCCAAGCGTGGATGGTGTCGCAGGGAATGCAGCACCAGAGGAAAACCCTGCGGCTACACAGTCACCTGGAGCAGAGCCTGAAGAAGAGGGAGGAAGCAAGCCTTACGCTGCTCCGTCACCTGGTGGAGCAGAGCTTGAAGAAGAAAGAAGAGACAAGCCTTAAGCTGCTCCGTCACCTGGTGGAGCAGAGCCTGAAGAAGAGAGAAGAGGCAAGCCTAACGCTGCTCCGTCACCTGGAGGGAACTCTCGGAAGGTGTGATAGTAGCCTCCTGCCCGGCACTCACTACTAGTCACGGTACAAAGACTGCACCTCCTGGGATCAAGGATGGAGTTTCGGGCCTCAGCCGGGAGTCACTTCGTTGAAAAGGCAGGACTCCCCTGTAACCTCAGCTAGGCTTGATGACCTTCTATGTCTAGTCCGGTGTAACAATCTTTATTTTCTGTTGTCACGGTGCTGTGTCCTTCCTTGCTCACCATAAGACTAATAAAATTATATAAAAACAAAAGTCGAGTTTGATCTTCAGTACCTTATGAGTTAAGGAGACGTGTACACCAATCTGAGTCTATAATGGTTGGAAACAATGAATACATCCACACACAATATCACGCAATGCTAATCACACCCAGCCACGTGACTGCTGAGTACTCCCTAGGGTGCAAGGAACGAGGGTGATCAATGGACGAGGAAGTAGAGATTCTTAGGGCATGAGTTGGCATGGTGGAGGCGAGGGCGGGGCCAAAGCATGCCAGGGAAGGCCACCGGGCACGATGGGGGTTGGGGGGATGAGGGAGGGAGTGAAAGGAAGAAAGCAGAGGAGAAAGGGAAAGGAAGGGAGGGGGGACAGGCAAGTGGTAGCCAAAAGATTGCACTGATGGCGCGAAACACCCACTTTCCACCGCCAGAAACATCAAATAAGAAACATGCATTATTTTCCTTTTTTTTTTTTACTTTCTTCCTAAAGCACAAATATTTAGCTGGACGCGGACCATTTGGCTTCGAAAAGTAGACCACTTAAACCCTTACGAACCTTCCCAAGCCACCTGCTGAGCCTAAAAACCCACCCACCAAGCCACCGAGACTCACAGTGGCCGGCTGCTGTCTTCACATACAAAGCCGAGGCCCAACAGACACCTGCCAACCTCAGCAAAGAGCCTGCCGGAAGATATTAAATTAGCTCAGTCAGAATCTTTGGCCGCTGGTAGCAAGGGGAGAAGCTGGGACTCGGGCTAATATAGGACGAGCGGCGGCAAGAGATTCTAGTGGTCGCTCATGCATTGATTTCCGCGTTGTTTACTAAGGACTTAGCTATTACTACCTACTATTGTGGTGGTGATGGTGGTGGTGATTGAGGGAATAGTACTGGTAGATATATTGGACTGTTTGTGGTTATATTACCGTTAATAATAAGGGAAAGTGGTTGTTAGTGCGCTGGTAGTGGTAGTTGTGGTGGTGGCGTGTGGTTAAGTGGTGGCTTGTGATGGCGTTTCTACATAATTAATTCGTGAAGTAGTGAGGAAAGACAGGTAGGCTCAGGTGAGTGGAAAACAATATCTCGTGACGCAGGTGTAAATGACTCGTCTCCACTCCGTTCTCTTTGACCGTGTTGCTGAGACTTGCTAATTCCAGACGACTTGGCGAGAGGGAACAAACATCACCACAGAACTTGTCGCTTTTAATGACAATACTTAATAATGACAACAGATGCTCAAAACTACACTTCACTTCACTTCACTTCACTTTACATCACTTCACTTCTATGCACGTAAATATATTCCTCCTCTAAGAATGTTTACCAAAAGTGAGCAAAAAATACCATATCACTTCAGGTTTTTATAGCTTGAGTTGAGTCAGTAATTAGACCAATCCAGGACAGGTACGTTGGGAATCTACCTGTGCGTGCCAATAAACAGCCTTCTCAATCCTCAACACATTAGTGACATTAGTGTAACGCATAAGACTTAATGATTCCGGTGAGTCATTAACAATATTTACAACTGTGGCCAAGCAGAGACAGGTGCAGAAAGGCGGTAAATGCGCATATAATTACCCTCCATAATCCTGGACATATTAGTGATATTAACATAGGCTAATTAATGATGATGGTGCACCACTGATTGCAAAATAAGATTAAAGGGAGCTGAATAAGAGGAAAAAACCGGGAAGATGTATAGTAGAAAATAACGTGATTTCATTTATTTCCTAACTTTATTTTTTTTTCCCCCGCGTATCAAGACAGGTGTGTTAGTGACTCTGAGGTGTAAGTTCCTGATGCTCAAGTTACGGTGTTTTGCTACCCTTGACCGTGACTGTTAAGGGGTAAAGGGGGTGTGAAGGGGTGAAGGGAGGGAGAGTGTGCTGATGGATGCTGGTATGTGTGCTGACGGCAGTGTTGAGCTTCGCATTCTGCACATCAGCAATTCAGTGATTCTGCAAACGTGCTGACGAGGTGATGTGTTCTGAAGGTGTTATGTGCTTGGCTAACCTCATGTTGTATGTAACTAATACCCTCCCCCTACCTCTCTCTCTCTCTCTCTCTCTCTCTCTCTCTCTCTCTCTCTCTCTCTCTCTCTCTCTCTCTCTCTCTCTCTCTCTCTCTCTCTAATAGGTTTAAATGGAAAAATTATGTCGCACTGAAAGCCGATCCGTAATAAGGGTGAAGCCTCACAGATGGTCAAAAAGGAGGAAGGAAAAAAAGAAAATGAAGGAAGGGAGGGAAAAAAAAAAAAGAGAGAAAAAAAGAGAGCAGCAACATGGCGTCCGCGTGAGGGGAATAACCTCTCTCTCTCTCTCGTCCTGAACGTTCCTTGTTTGTTCAATTCGAACCTTAATTACTGAACAGGGGAGAAAAAACACATTGGAAAAGAAAGAAAAAAACCAAGAACTGAAGAATAGATGTTAAAATGGAGAAGAAAAGGAAACAACAAGGAGGAGTAGGAGAAGGTACAAGATAGAGGTAAGGACTCTTTTCAAGGACTTCTGTGAGTTTCCTGGAGGAGAAGGATAGCTATTAGGACGCAGCATAAAGGAGGAGGAATATGAGAAGGAAGCATAGAGACGAGAAATGTTACAAAGAGGAATATTACAAAGGCAACATTGATATTATAAGAACCCAAGGAAGGAGACTTGTACTTAAAAGTGAACCCAAATTGTACCTTGTTATTTTGTATATTTAGTGAGTATGGTACAGTATGGTACAGTATACTTGGGTGTGAATGTGTATATGTAGTACGCTGGTGGTGGTGGTGGTGGTGGTGGTGGTGGTGGTGGTGGTGGTGGTGGTGGTGGTGGTGGTGGTGGGGAGAGATATATGAAAAAAAGTGAGATGAGTATAGAGAGGGAAAGGAGGCTGTAGGAGGAGGAGGAAGACGAGGAGGAAGAAGAAGAGATGACAGTTTGAGAGGGAAGAGATCGGTGCCAACTTTGAAATAGTCATGGACACACACACACACACACACACACACACACACACACACACACACACACACACACACACACACTCGAGGCTCCCCACAGGCATTCACAACACACACTCATTACCAATCTCTTTCACATGCAATTTTCACACTCTCACCCTTGCCTCCCCTCCTCCCAGGGTGAACTTAGGGTGATGGCAAGCTGGAGTGACTAGGGACCCTTCACCTTAACCACACTTCCACCCTCACTACTCCACATTTCACTCCACATCAACTTCGGGAAACATTTTAGAGGATAACAGAAAATTAGTCACATGGAAAAGTATAGAAGGGAATGGTGGTCAGGAGGGAGACAGTGGAGGTGAAGAAGGAGGGAGGGAGGGAAGGAAGAGAAGGAGGGAGGAAAGTGAGGTAGGCAAGATAACACTAATGGGGGAGGTGTAGCCAGTGCTCAGCCTCAAACCTCTTCCTGATAACATTTGTGGCGAGACTGTGGAGGGAGGGAGGAAAGTGGGTGGCGCAGGTGGATAGGCGTGGTGAGGGGAGTGAAGGGGGCGACGAGGGCGAAAGTGGAAGGGAGGGGAGGGGAGGGGAGGGGAAGGAGGTATGGACTGATGTGGTAATAGCGTAAGGGGCTGTTTATGGTATGGGGTGAGGGGAGGGGGTAATGGGTGAGGGGAAATATGAGAAGAACGAGGGGAGGGGGTGGAGATTGAGTGTTGTGGAGGTGGATGAGGGGAGGGGAAGGGAGGGAAGGGGAAAGGAGAGGGGAGGAGAGGGAGGTATGGTATCGTCAAGCCACTGAAGTATAGTATTGCCTCTCAGCCCACTCACTTCACCTGACTCCCACTCAACACACACACACACACACACACACACACACACACACACACACACACACACACAAACACATCCCACTCAACACTCCATCACACCCACAATCATCGTCTCAACTAAGCATCCCAATCACACACACACACACACACACACACACACACACACACACACACACACACACACACACACACACACACACACCCTGCAGAGGCCCCATGACGTCAAAGGTGCAGGGTTTGAGTAGGTACAGACGCCCTTCCCGCCCCCTGACACCTCCTTACCCTGCCTGCCTCGGGTCATTAATTCTACTCCCGCCCACGTCCTCTACCCTTCACCCCTTCACCCTTTTTTACACCTTTTTTTCACCCTAAAAACCCCAAGACTTGATTTAGGAATTTTTATTTTCTTAATGGTATCACTTCAAGTAAAGATGGCGACGGTTTTTTTCTTTCTTTCTTTCTTTCTCTTTTTTTTCTTTTCCCTCTTCTTTCTTAACACGATTAAAAGTTTATTATTAAAGGTGCCATGTGGCTTATAAATGAAGGTGTGGGTTCATGTACGCACACACACACACACACACACACACACACACACACACACACACACACACACACACACACACACACACACACACACACACACACACACACACGTTAGCCAAACACCTTGATGCAATATTTGGACACATTGGGGGTGTGGACATAGTGGGTGAAGGAAATGACGAAATGAAAAGGGACAAAAACATGAGAAAAACGAGGAGGAGGAGGAGGAGGAGGAGGAGGAGGAGGAGGAGGAGGAGGAGGAGGAGGAGGAGGAGGAGGAGGAGGAGGAGGAGGACAGGAGAAAATTAGATGAAATTAGAATCGTAAAGCAAACACACACACACACACACACACACACACACACACACACACACACACACACACGTTCAAACCACATCAAGTAGCATTGCGTAAAAGCCTGTTGATCTTTCTTCTATATAGTTCATTCACCACCACCACACCACCACCACCACCACCACCACCACCACCACCACCACCACCACCACCATCACCACCATCATCACCATCACCACCACCACCACCACCACCACCACCACCAGCAACACACAAGCAACACCTTCCCACGGCAATACTCCACAACACTCCCAAATGCAGTATATAGAGAGAAATGGAGAGAGTGAGAGAGGGGAAAAGAGGGAATGTATGAATGGATGGAGGGAAGGATGAATGGATGAAGGGAAGAAAGGGGATTTGGATATTTTTCTTAATCCTATAGACAGTCCTTTACCACCTACTCCTACTCCACACACACACTCCACTTTGCACTCACTCCTCCACTTTCTACATCGTATTGAAGAAGAAGAAAAACTAACAGTAGGTCACAGCACGCCATCACCCTCACTCCTCACCACCCTCTCAACTGCACCTACTCCACATTTTCAATTCCACTCACTCCTATCATCCACTACAAACAGAATTCCTCTCTCCCTTCACCTCCACCTCTAGTCCATATGTCCTTTACTTCACCCAGTGTGTCTACCTAAGTCCACGCTTCAATACATTTTCTGTAACTACCTTTTATTTAACCTTTAGATACATACAGCTTTAATAATACGTTTTAAATATCAGGAATTATCATATTTCTCTTAATGTATATGTATAATAAGGCATTAAATCACATGGGGGTTGAATGCCAGTGTTTCCTTAATGTCTAATTATTACCTTTAAATGGCATTGATCGAGTGTATTCTGTTCAGCACTAATTGGGCATCACAAGCACACTCTATACCTATTATTTGGATGTTGGATGATACTAAGCAGCAGTGGTGAATGTGGATGACAGGACTGATGGGTGAAGGTAAGGGTGAGCATAGGTGATTAGTGTGACGGGTGGCAGTGGCAGTGGTAGTTAGTATGAGTAGTAGCAAGAGACATGTGAGGGGAAGGATGTCTGGCAAATGTCCTTCATCCTTACTTCAACCTTAAGGACAACCCAGCAAGGACACTGACATCCTTTTTCCAAGTCCAGTCAGCACCCAAGTATTCCTTATGGCTCGGAGAAGTACCTGCCGTCTACCCTGACACACCTGGACTATACCTGACCTACAATCCAGGTGGTCTGTGTTGTTATGAGTGGAGTGCGTCAGTGAGTGCCGCGCTGCATGGTTAATTGAGTGTGTTGTAGGATTAACGAGCTGTCTCTACACCCTCCGCGACGTTCCGCCACCCTGCCTGCCTCACAATGACCCATAGTTACACCACATTATCAAGGACACTCTCTTAGTTTGGCTCGATATGCTACCCACTAAATGAATGATTAAAACACCTCACCCATCGTCTTACTACATATTAATGATAACCGAAAACCGGCTAAGGATAGGAAAGGAAAAGAATAAAAAGAAAATAAGACAATGAACTTGGAAAAAGACAAACAGACACACAAGAAATGATAATAATACAATTCATGAATGGTATTTTGAAACAGGAAATGACGACACAATAAAAATTAATACGCTGAAGACAAATAGGATTAATAATAAACAATACCACGATTATACATATTCCCAAGACCTTCATTTAGTGCGAGAATTACAAGACTCTCACAGGTATGCCAGATGTAGTCAGGTGTAGTCAGGTAAAGGTGCCGGCAGCGTCCTCGATTCTGATCTCTTCCACCTTTTCATACCGCGGCCTCGCCTCTCACCCGACCATCAAACACGCGTCGCGAGGCTACACGTCCCATGACAACACACTCAATGGACGACACACACACACACACACACACACACACACACACACACACACACACACACACACACACGTCTAAGCTCCTTCACGTATACATAAACATTCTCTTTCCCTCCACATATGTACAAATACAAAAAAAACAGTGTCCCTGAAGACCCCACATGACGTTGACACTGAAGGAGGAGGCGGAGAGGAGGAGGAGGAGGAGGAGGAGGAGGAGGAGGAGGAGGAGGAGGAGGAGGAGGAGGAGGAGGAATACCATATCAAGAGAGAAACTTAACTCAACGCGCTTCAGGCATCTTGGAAGGCCACACAAGGCGAGTTTCTTCAAGAGCAACAAAAAAAAAAAAAAAATTAACGAGAAAAAAACCACACACACACACACACACGCACGCAAAAAGTAAAACACAAACCAACCCAGATCATCATTGTCATCATCATGAAATAAAACATCACCTTGGATTGTGCAATACAACCCCCCCTAACACGTGTTCCAACGGGTGCCTTGCTGACTGGCTCTCTAAACCACCCAGAGGAGAGAGTGTATCTGGCGGCAACTCGGGATGAAAAGAAAACGATAGACAACAAACACCACAAGAGAAAGTGAGAATACCGAGGAGTCTGACCCGAGGTGAGGCTGGCTGACTGGCTGACTGCCTCACTGCCTCACTGGCTCACTGGCTGGCCGGCAAAGGTCGCCTGTTGCAACCTTCTTCTCCACTACCTCCTCTTTTTCTCCTTATACTCATTCTCCCGTTTCTTGTCCTCATGTTTTTGTAATTTTCGTCATGATCTTCCTCCTCCTCCTCCACCTCTGTTGTCTTCACTCCTCCTCCTCCTCCTCTTCTTCCTACGGCCATAGCATCAGGAAGGAGGATCGTAAGGCCGCCTACAGGAGACTCGAGTCCCATTACTACACTCAGGAGAATCACACTGCGTTCTCGGGAAGCTTAAGTAAACACCTGGAAGAGGCTGTTGTGTCTACGAGAGACCCATTAACTGCAGAGAGAGAGAGAGAGAGAGAGAGAGAGAGAGAGAGAGAGAGAGAGAGAGAGAGAGAGAGAGAGAGAGAGAGAGAGAGAGAGAGAGAGATTACCATTTGCTGTCAAGGGTCGAAGAGTGAAATGCTTAGCTGCGGCGACGGCGAGATAGTGAAAGCTGCGACGTACACACACACACACACACACACACACACACACACACACACACACACACACACACACATACATACATACCTAAGCACGCACACACACACACACACACACACACACACACACACACCTCTAACTCTCCCCAGTAAAAAAACAAACCACTTATTCTAATTAAGGCAGCAAGATTAGTGTGGGGACGGTGGGAGCCAAGACTGCTTTGCTACGCCCTCATGTGTGTGTGTGTGTGTGTGTGTGTGTGTGTGTGTGTGTGTGTGTGTGTGTGTGTGTGTGTGTGTGTGTGTGTGTGTGTGTGTGTGTTGCATCAACCTACACCATCATCAGAAGTCCATTAAGAAAATTTCCCATCACAATAAAACACACACACACACACACACACACACACACACACACACACACACACAACACACACACATGACCGGCCACTGAGTGTGTAGGCGCCGTAAGGTCAGCCACTCTACACTCATGGCAGCACCACACTCACCTCTCAGCCAAGGTCACTCAAGCCAAACAGAAACACTTCACAGCTATGACGGGAACAAACTGAAAACATTCCTACAAAACAAGCCAGAGGAAGTGAAGGAGATGGAGGATGTGGAGGGATGAAGGAATGGTGGGATGAATTGATTAAGGATGCTAGGGATGGAAGGATGGAGGTATGCAAGGAATGGAAGGATGGAGGAAGCGAGGGATGGTGAATGCAAAGGATAGAAGGATGGAAGGATGTAGGGATGGAAGGCACTAACAATACCTCTATGTAATAATTAACACATATACGTGAGGGACAATGACGCTTTAGGAAATGGAATATCACATACAGATAACAATTAGGGTTGGGAATAATGGAATAGGTGGCGTTAAGTCCTCCTCCTCCTCCTCCTCCTCCCTACAGCGCCAGCAGGCAACCATACTAAGTGGAATAATGGCCAAGATATGCCACTCAGATCGTAATCATTCATGTGTGTGTGTGTGTGTGTGTGTGTGTGTGTGTGTGTGTGTGTGTGTGTGTGTGTGTGTGTGTGTGTGTGTGTGTTAACTATATTTGAACGGCATTCACTATATTTGCTAAGGTGTTTTCTTTGGCACGTGGGTCTCATTCTGTTTGTTGGTATATAGTGTTAGTTTAGGTGTCAATAAGTGTTATGTTCTGTGTTGCGTAACGTTGTGTAGGCTGACCAAACATTAACATTCTCAATACAAAGATACAAAGTTAGATACATAATATACTATCAGGGTTGTTTCGCCTTATCCAAACAAACTATATCCTGTTTAACTTTCTCTAGGGATACTGTGGTGAGAGAGAGAGAGAGAGAGAGAGAGAGAGAGAGAGAGAGAGAGAGAGAGAGAGAGAGAGAGAGAGAGAGAGAGAGAGACTACAAATAAACATAAAACTGATCGACTGACAAGATGAGATAGAACTTGTTAATAAGATGCACAGACAAACACAGAAAATTAGAGAACTAAAAGAAATAAACATGTTATGCGTATCTGGTATTGAAGTGCGTGTGTGTGTGTGTGTGTGTGTGTGTGTGTGTGTGTGTGTGTGTGTGTGTGTGTGTGTGTGTGTGTGTGTGTGTGTGTGTGTAATATTAGTAGCATGTATAGTCTATGTCTTACAAATCACATACATACCCATTTATATACGTGATGTGCGGTGTGGTGTGGTGTGGTGAGTGGTGTATACTATCTGTTCTGTGTATGATGTGGTGTGGTGTGGTGGTGTGGTGTGGCCTGGAGTGTGGTAACTGGCATGTTCTGTGAGGGGAAGATATAGGCAGTGTGGTGTATTGACATGAAACCAAAACCACGAGGTGTAAACTTAACTGGTGTTGGGTATCTAGTAGTGGTGATGGCATGGAAGGAGGGGAGATTAAACAAAGTCAGGCTACCTCCCCTTCCCCTCACTCCCCTCTCTGTGCACTATCCTTTCTCCTTATGACGTCATCTCCCCTCACTTCCCCTTTTTTTTCCTCTTATCTCCCTTCCTCTACTCTTGTCTTCTGTTTCTATGTTTTAGTTTTTTTTGTAATATTCCTTCCCTTGGTTTTCCCCTCTTCCAGACCTCACATCTTTTACTTTTTTTTCCCCTCTCTCTTCTCTCTTTCTTTTTTATTATTTTATCCCTTCTTTCCTCTCCTATACTTTGCTTCTCCCTTCCTATTCTCTTACTTATTCTCTGTATCTGTACCGATCTATCAAGAATACACACACACACACACACACACACACACACACACACACACACACACACACACACACACACACACACACACACATACATACACCGTGTATGGTCACTTTCACCTGTATGTTGTTACGTCAAACGTTTAGTGCACGAATGACAAACGCACACACACACACACACACACACACACACACACACACACACACACACACACACAAACACACATGCAAACACGATATCCTGTATGGAAGTCACGACACACATGTAGCAAACACACACGACCAGTTACAGGAAGTTATTGAACACACACACACACACACACACACACACACACACACACACACACACACACACACACACACACACACTTTCTAATCCCTCACAATATATTCCTACTTAAGTGAATCGTGTACGTAAGTAAGTCTCCATCTCTATCATGTACGTGAATCTAGTTCATATACGTACACACTACTGTATGCCGTGTGCACATGTCTTCACCTCTACATGTCGGTATCCAGTGAAAGTGTTCCCCCTCCCCCCGACCCGAGTACTTCCCCTCACTCTCCTCCTCCTCCTCCTCCTCCTCCTATCTCATACCCACCACAACCATCACCACCAAATGCCCCTCACCCCCCCTTTTATGCCCTAACCTTTCTCTTACGTGTGACTGCTGGGATGATCTCTCTCTCTCTCTCTCTCTCTCTCTCTCTCTCTCTCTCTCTCTCTCTCTCTCTCTCTCTCTCTCTCTCTCTCTCTCTCTCATACACTGTTACTTATTACATGACAATAAAGTTACCACACACACACACACACACACACACCTGTTAATTAGCCGTCACCACACCTGAGACGCTCGCCACACAGTACATACCTGAAACAAAGAAAAACACAATTAATACCAATATAAAACAAGTACTATGAAGAAGAAAAAACACAGACAAATAATCACCAAATCAAACAATTAAAGAAATGAAAAAACAAACAGACATAATCAACGTCTCATTCACTAAAAGATTAAAAGTAAAACAGAGAGGAAAAAAATAGGGTCAAGAGAGTTCATTTTATTTCACACACACACACACACACACACACACACACACACACACACACACACACACACACAAGTTTCACACGCAACACCAAACAGACTCAGCAAAATAAGTGTGTCAAATCAATGCCTCGTACCAACACTACTACTACTACTACTACTACTACTACTACTACTACTACTACTACTACTACTACTACTACTACTACTACCATAAGCATGAATACAAAGATAATGAACTATATGTGAAATGAGAAGAAATTTACAAAAAAGAAACATTATTTTTTTATTAATACCAAGGAATTATTATTATTGTTATTTGTACTTTTTTTGTTTTTTACCTTTTAGTACAAGAGCAATCTGGATGGAGGAAGGAAGGAAGGACTGTGGGAATGAGGAGTAGTGGAGGAAACAGAGGGGAAAGAAAGGTGTAGAGGAAAGAGAGGGGAAACTAGAGAAAGTAAACATTAAATTCAAAACTCCTTCTACTTCCTCTTTTATTCAATCCACTTTCCTCCCCTCACATCCCCTTTCCCACCCACCTTTCCCCTCACTTCCCTAACCTTTGCCTCCTTTCCTACCTATACCTCACCTTACCCTCTTTCCTCCTCTCCTCTTTCCCCTCAGTTACAGTCCGATCTTTCCTCTTTCCTATATATATTTCCCTGTCAACCCTATTTCTCCTTTCCCCTCACTCCTCTCAGACCCACCTGTGTTCCTCTCTCACCTCACCTGCCTTTCCCATTTACCTGATAAGCACCTTTCCCACTAAGCCTACGAGAAAATGATTACAGTGAATTTATAATACGATAACAATCTTTCTCTCTCTTTTTTTCTCTTTCTCTTCTCTTTTATTAGTTTTTTTTTCCATCCTCCTCTTCCTTCCTCATCACTGTCATCGTCACTATCATCATCATCATCATCATTATCATTATCATCATCATCATCAATCATTTTTTCCTATCTTCATGCCGTGCTATCTCCAAATTTTGCGTCAGATGTGGAAGAGGAAGAGGAAGAGGAGGAAGAGGAGGAGGAGGAGGAAGAGAAGGAGGAGGAGGAAGAGAGAGAAACCATGATAAAGTATACTAAAAACGGTGATGAGGAGGTAAAATATACAAAGGGAGGGAGAGACGAGACGGAGGAAAAGGGAAGTGAGGGGAGGAGAGAGGGGAGAGAGGGGAGGGGAGATAAGGGTTATGAGAGGGGAGATGAAGATAAATGAGATGAAAAATAAAGATAGATGAATGTGGAGGAGGAGGAGGAGGAGGAGGAGGAGGAGGAGGAGGAGGAGGAGGAACTAACCTTTTTCACCTTTTCTTATTCTCTTTTCCTTTCTCTCTCTTACCATTTTTATCAATTTCCCTTTGCCCTCTCTCTCTCTCTCTCTCTCTCTCTCTCTCTCTCTCTCTCTCTCTCTCTCTCTCTCTCTCTCTCTCTCTCTCTCTCTCTCTCTCTCTCTCTCATTATATTCATTCTTTCCCCTCACACAAACTTTTCTTCCCCTTTCATTTTTCCTTCTGTCTCCACCAATTTCTATCCTTCCTTCAACATTTTTTCCCCTCATTTTTCTGCACCACCCATGTTTTTCCTCTTTTCCCCTCAAATTCCTCCTGCCCCTTTCCCCTCACTCTTTTTCCCCCTTTCTCCTTCCCTCTTTCTAATCCTTCCCTTCTCAATTCCCTCAGCGATTTGGTAAACTTAGATTCTTGATAACCGTCCTTGAAATATATAAATAATAAATAATAATAAATAAATAAATTGGTCAATACATAAATAAGTGAAGAAATATAGATGAAGTAAAAGATGCAAATGTCACTTTCAACTAAAAACATCTTGGAAAATACAGCAAATAAATTTAGACTCTCTCTCTCTCTCTCTCTCTCTCTCTCTCTCTCTCTCTCTCTCTCTCTCTCTCTCTCTCTCTCTCTCTTAGGTAGTGGCCTTGGCAGCCTGGCCCTGAATATCTTCTCTCCACCTCCTCTTGCATCCTCTCTCTCTCTCTCTCTCTCTCTCTCTCTCTCTCTCTCTCTCTCTCTCTCTCTCTCTCTCTCTCTCTCTCTCTCTCTCTCTATTCTCCCTCTCTTCGTTCCCAAGCATAGATTCACGTCCTTCCTCTTTTCCTCTTCCCCACCTCTCTTCCTCTCTTCGTCTCTTGCCCTACTTCTTCTTTGCCCTCCCCCCCTCCAATCCCTGACCCCCCTCTCTCTCCCCCCCCCACTGCCTGCCAGGACCTGCCTACCCCACTATTCCTTCCTTTAATCCCTCCGCCAACCTCAACCTACATTCCAGACAATAAGGATGTAAAAAGATGATGATTAATAAGAAAAAATAATGATGGTAGTAATGAAAATAAAATGAACTTCAATTCCTTATGTGTCTAGGTAGAAAGTAGCCCCGGAAGTGTGTGGATAGGCCGTGTGTGTGTGTGTGTGTGTGTGTGTGTAAATATCCTTAGGCCAATGCAGATGGAGCTAAAACTATAATTCTCTCTCTCTCTCTCTCTCTCTCTCTCTCTCTCTCTCTCTCTCTCTCTCTCTCTCTCTCTCTCTCTCTCTCTCTCTCAGTAGCGGCAAGGGGAATTGGGTCACGAGGGCGGGGCGGGGCGGGGCAGGGCCGGTCAATATTGGGAAAGGGAACAGCGGTATCGTGAGTTGGTATCGTAGCTTCGAATCCCCTAGGCGACACCCATGCCCAGGAGGAGGAGGAGGAGGAGGAGGAGGAGGAGGAGGAGGAGGAGAGGAAGATAACAAAGGAAAGCTACAACGGAAAGCGGAATGTTCAAAAGAAATAAAAGAAGATGTCAAGCTTTTTCATTTATTTTGCAAACACACACACACAGAAACAGACACACACACACACACACACACACACACACACACACACACACACACACACACACACACACACAGAGGCAAGTATTCTGCAAGCATCGTAAAAGCAGGTAAGGGCAAGCGGGCGTATTAAAGTCTCAGGTTGAAAGGCACTTCTGGTTTCAGGAATCGGAGTAACAAAGCATCAACATTATATTTCACAACCGTACCTCAGCTAAACATTGACGTTTCCGTTTATTTTGTCTGGCTTTCAGTCTGTTGCTCTCTCTCTCTCTCTCTCTCTCTCTCTCTCTCTCTCTCTCTCTCTCTCTCTCTCTCTCTCTCCTCTCTCTCTCCTCTCTCTCTCTTATGCATCAGGATATTCACTTTCCTTTGTTCAATTTTTTTCCTTTGCAGCTCTTCTTTCAACTCACTCTCTCTCTCTCTCTCTCTCTCTCTCTCTCTCTCTCTCTCTCTCTCTCTCTCTCTCTCTCTCTCTCTCTCTCTCTCTCTCTCTCTCTCTCAATGAAAATAAGGTCATATTTGCTATTTCTTATAAATATATATAAAAATCATACATTTCGTTTACCTGAAGCACACA
>JAPQNM010000020.1:11802672-11805172 GCA_029783475.1 Metacarcinus magister
GGAGAAGAGAGAGAAAGAGAGCCAAAACAAGGATGAAGGGGAAGAACAAAAGAATGGAGATGCGTAATATTGAGGAAGTGAATGAATGGGGTGAGGTGAGGGTGAAGGATAAAAGGAGAGATGCGTCACAGAAGATAAGGAAAGGAAGTCATGAGAGAAAGAGAAAGAGAAAGAAAGAGAGAAAGAGAAAGAGAGAGAGCGAGAGAAAGAAAAAAAAATTGATAAAAACAGAGTACTCATCAAGGTTAACTGTAAAAATAATAAAAATAATAATAATAATAATAATAATAATAATAATAATAATAATAATAATAATAATAATAATGATAATAATAACCTTACCATACAAATCCTGACCTGACCCATATATGTTTGTTTCCCTTATAATTACCTGCTGACCACTAGTAGGTCACCTGGGGCTGCTGTGACCCAGAAAGGAGGAGGAGGAGGAGGAGGAGGAACACATAGGACATAGGAAGAACAAACAGCAACAGGCCTGCTGGCCCTTACGAGGCTGTTTGTGAGTACACTATCTAGTCTAGAGTGAAGGATACAGGATAGTAAGGGTGAAGGCTTCTCTTAGCATAGGTGGAAATTTTGGAAACTTATTATTATTTTGAAACTTATTATTATTTTGAAAACTCGTGAAGGTTATTCTAAGTGTGTTTTAATTGTGTTTTTGTTGTGTTGATCAGGAATCTGGATTCAGTTTTATCATTACTGTCACGGAAATGCATTGTTCAATTTTGGACCGAAATTTTCCACCAGAATTGAGGTCGAAGTCATCTTTGTCATTTTACTACGAAACTATTACTCCTACAGTTTAAATGTTTATATACAAATTTATTAAGCTTGATGAGCTCTATCTAAATATCATATCAGATTTAAAATATATTGAACCGTTTAAGAAAAAAATAATGTTTTGTGTAAGTTTTGTTAAAAACACATATTTAGCATTTTCTCAATAACCAATAGTCCAATTATATTTATGTATAGCTCATTAGAACGGGCGTCTCATGTTCAATCTTTACTAATATATACAACTTTTACGTAATCCTCATACTTTTCAAGTTATTTCAAAAAACGTAATTTCTTGAAAAAAATCTAAGGGTGTCACCTTGGAAATTTGATGAAAATTTTTCACACCTCAGAATGTGATGAAAATTTCTACAATGATGTTTTGGGTCAAAATGAACACGAATCTGGACTTATTTTTATCATTACTAGAATATCAAACTGTATTTCACCACCTCCGAATGTGAATATTATACACTAATATACACTATCTAATCTAGAGTGAAGGATACAGGATAGTAAGGGTGAAGGCTTCTCTCCCCAGCCATGGCTGGCAGGGGAAGGAAGGCCAACCAAGACCAGACTGTCACTACTGTCACTACCACTACTGGTACCACTACTTCCTGGCAAGCGATGTCAGGCCACTAGCGACGTCTTTTGAATCGACATTTCGTAAGTTAGGTACATCAGGATGAACTTACTCAAAGTTTGCTACGTTAACGGATAGTATTTTAGTTGTGGATTGGCTTCTAAATATTAGTCAAGTCTATTTTTGAACGTAGTAATTGTTTTACTGTCGACGACATTGGCGGGCAGGGAGTTCCAAACGTTAACGATCCGATTGAAAAAGAAGTGCTTGGCTTTGTTTGATGTGAATCTTTTACCAGTAATCTTAAAAGAATGATGTCTTCTTGTTATATTTGATCAATCAAGAGTAATGTAATCTTCTGTATTGATATTATCGAATCCTTTGATTATCTTGAACATTTCAATGAAATCCCCTCGCATCCTTCGTTTCGGTGGTAATGGCAGGTTAAACATAACTTATTGCCAGTATTAACCCTTACACTGCCGAGGTCTTTTCTAAGTGTTCGATTTATAGATTTTTAAAAAAATTATGATTTTATTCAAATTTTTCTTATTAATGATAAAAATAAATATTAATGATAAAAATAAATATTAATGATATAAATAAATATTAATGATAAAAATAAATATTAATGATAAAAATAAATATTAATGATAAAAATAAATATTAATGATAAAAATAAATATTAATAAAAATAAATATTAATGATAAAAAATAAATATTAATGATAAAAAATGAATATTAATGATAAAAATAAACATTAATGATATAAATAAATAATAATGATAAAAATAAATAATAATGATAAAAATAAATAATAATGATAAAAATAAATAATAATGATAAAAATAAATATTAATGATAAAAATAAATATTAATGATTAAAATAAATATTAATGATAAAAATAATTATTAATGATAAAAATAAATAAAATTGATAAAAATAAATAATAATGATAAAAAATAAATAATAATGATAAAAATAAATAATAATGATAAAAAATAAATATTAATTTTTATCATTATTATATATTTTTATCATTAATATTTATTTTTATCATTAATATTTATTTTTAACATTATTATTTATTTTTATCATTAATATATATTTTTATC
>JAPQNM010000020.1:11807672-11822672 GCA_029783475.1 Metacarcinus magister
CAACATCAAAGGAGTAAGAAAAAAAATATTAACCTTTCCGAGATACAAATCAAGAAAAAAATCAAAGGTTGAAGCCCACCACCTGTAGAAGGACTCACCAGGGTAGTGCAGTGCAACATGCTAAGTGTCACCTGCAGGAGGGAGGATCAAGCCACCTCCTGCACCAGTCCACTAGGTATGCTTCCTCCTCGGCCCGGCAGGTACTCCCACACACACAAGCAGGTTCACGATCACAGCAGGTAGGTAGGTAACTTCACTTGGTTAGAGAGAGAGGCGCCTTGTTTAAGCAGGATGTATATATTTTCCTGGTCAACGTAACAATGGTCTTCTTTATATCTTGGTAGAGTAAGGTTCTTCACTCTATTGGTCTCTTCAGTAACTTAATGTATTCCTTCACTGTTTATTTCCACGGGTGAGATTATATTTGAAGAGGAAACGTTATATTATCACTTTAATTTCCTCTCTCTCGTGGCGTTGATTGATCCTTTCTGGCGTATATACACACTGTCCTTGCTTGTATGTGTGTATGTTTGACTCTTATTCATCTTAGCACATCACAGTTTTTATATATTTTTTGTTTCCCTGGTGTTAAGTTCCCTCTTGTATTACCGTCACCGAGGAAGGGAACAGGCAGTCTAGTGTTCTTAGGTCATTATTATCTTATTGCTGCAAGGGAAACACGGCTTAATTGACACACACTTAACCAGACACACACGCACACGCACACACACTCACGCTTTTCCCTTGACACGCTAACCCGGTCCGCAACGCTATGTAAGATCCGCAAAGGGAGACAAGATCAATATAAGAATAAGATAAATAAAGGAAGCAGGAAGGACAAGGGAAAGGATTGGATAAGAGGGAGAGAAAGACAGACAGACAGACATAAAGTAATAAAGAAAGGGAGAGAAAAGAAAAAGATAACAGGGAAGATAGAAGAAAAAAGGAAGAAGAGAGAAATGAGATGCATAATATAAGAGGAAGAGGGAGAGATGCAGGAGAAAGGAAGGAAAATGGAGGAGAAAGAAACACGATCATTACGGTTTAGGAGAGGAAGAGGAAAGAGAGGAAAGAGGGGAAAGAGAAGGATGAAGGAAGCTAGTGTGTAATAGGCATCGTTTTCAGGAGGGAAAGAGAAAGGATAGAGGCGGAGGAGGGAGGAAAATAACGAGGGGAAGAGAACACACACACACACACACACACACACACACACACACACACACACACACACACACACACCTTTGTTCCAACGAAATCTAATTACTGGAGAGCAATTAGAAGTCCAATTGGCCTCGCTTGTTACCACGTGCACAGCATTTGGCATCTCATCCCGACCTTCTTAATTCACAACAAACCCATCAACGAAACGAGGACTGTCTGCATTCCTTCCCCCTCCTTCCTTCCTCCCTCCTCCCCTCATTACCCTCCCCAAACACTCTCTTTTAATCAACAAACACGGGTACTAATTGTTACAAACTCACGGATGTAATTTAAGCTTCCAACACTGTTTGATATATAAATGACTAAATTCCTTTGCTTTCTCACTTCATTATATAAGTAAAAGACAAATGATTATCACTATAAATATATTCTTCATTATTCTCCCCTTAGAAAATAAAATTATTACTTCAGCTTATAACACCAGCACTATTCCTCCTTTCCCTTCATCCTTAATTCTTCACGTGTACTCCCCTCCCTCCTTTCACTCCCTGTTACTTCACCCTCTCACTCCAACTCACTCTCACCCATTCCTCTCCCTCCATCAACGCCTCATTTCCATTCTCCTTCCTTCCCACCTCACGCCATTTACAAGTGCACACCTCGCACCTCCATCCTTCACTTTCCTTCCCTCCATCCTTCATCCCCTTCCGCCTCCTTCCTTCACCCCAACCTTCTCCTTCCTTCCCTCTCTCTACCATCTTCCTTCACCCCCTTCCACCTCCTTCCTTCACCCCTTCCCTCCACCTTTCTCTTTCCCTCCTTCCACTTCCCTTCTTCTTTCCCTCTCCAAAGCTTGAAAGGAAAGAACCACACTTCCTTCCCTCCCTTTCCTCCTTCCTTTCTTTCCCATTTGCATAACGGAAGGGCATAAGAGAGAGAGAGAGAGAGAGAGAGAGAGAGAGAGAGAGAGAGAGAGAGAGAGAGAGAGAGAGAAGGGGGGGGGAGGGCATAGTAATAAGAGTTAACTGGACCATTTATGGAAACTTCGAGGGGAAAAGTTATTAAGAAAAAAACAACTCTAAAGGTAATTTCCAGCAAGCAGTTTAATTAATGTGTCTTAAATGAGGGTTCCGGAAAAAAGAGAAGCGCGGGATGTTTGCAATCAGAAGACAGGAGGAGGAGGAAGAGGAGGAGGAGGAAGAAAAGGAGGAGGGAAAGTAAGAATAGGACGGAAAATAGGGAAGAAGAGATGATGAGACTAAAACAAAAAAATAAAAAGAATAAGGGAAGGAAGGAAGGAAGGAAGGAAGGAAGGACAGATTACGACCAACAAACAGGAAAATTAATATATAACTGGGGCGGAAAAAAAATAAATAAATAAATAAAAGGAAAATAAAAGAGTATCACGTAGGCGGGACGGAACGGGGCCGGGGACGGGGAGGGGCGGGGATAGGAGCGTGGGTGAAGGCAGGATTAGTATGAGGCTTGGCAAAAGGGAAGTAGAGGCTTAAGGGGCTTGTCACAGGTAGTCTCCAGCAGATAAAGTGACGGTAAGATGACATCAAGGGAGGGGAAGGGGGAGAGGGGAAGGAGGAAAGGGTAGAGGGGAAAGGGAGGAGAAAGAGGGAGGTAGCAAACTCTATAAATAAGAATAATAATAGAAAGTAAGGTAAAGAAAATCTACGACAATCAATGAAACACAAACCATTTCTACAATAAAAAAAATAAATAAAAAAAAGAGGAAGGTAGACAACTCAAAAACGAAAAAGTAAAGAAGAAAAAACCGAAGAAAATTAATAAAACACAAACGATTCCTACAATGAAGAAGAAAAACAACCCAACTAACAAACAATAACCTAACCATAACAAAAGCATTACAACACATAACAACAATAACAATAACAATAACAAATGAATGAATAGCAGTAGAACAATAACAACATATGATTCAAGATGAGAATTACATTACATTGCATAACTGAACTGAACCTTACAACAAAAAACAAACCTAATTAAGAAAACCAATTACTAAAACAATAAGTCACACAAAACACTCAACAAAGGACACAGGAAACACATTACATAACCCTAATTAAAAGGAGAATTTCGACCTTAAATAAAAGGATAAATAGGACCATAAAACACTAATTAAGAACCTCAAAACAAAAGGTGTGATTAAGGAAATACAGGTGAGAGAAGGAGAGAGAGAAAAAGAGGTGGAGAGAAGGTAGAGAGGGGGTGAGGGAGGAGGTAAAAACAGATAGGTGACAGGTGAGTGACAAGATGGAGTAGGAGTGAGGTTAGGTTAGGTTAAGTTAGATTAGGTTGCAATACTCTCTCTCTCTCTCTCTCTCTCTCTCTCTCTCCTCTCTCTCTCTCTCTCTCTCTCTCTCTCTCTCTCTCTCTCTGCACCACCACCACCACTACCAGCATCCAATCCTCTATAAACAGCATCGGAACCTTTACAAAACATTAATCTTCCTATCAATCCTTCACCCAACGTAGCATCATCAGCCTCGGCATCTCATCTCGTAGCTTCCCACACTCCCACTACCACCCACCACTACCTCCGGGCACTGATAACCCCTTCCCTTCCCCTCCTCTCCTCTTCCCTCCCCTCCCCTTGCCCTCTTTGTGATCAATACTCTAGCTGGCTGCATGACGACCTGCCACGTAGCATCGAGACAGCGTGAAGAGGTGTGGGGAAGGTGTAAAAATAACCACTTGGGCACTGGGTATGTGTGAGAGAGAGAGAGAGAGAGAGAGAGAGAGAGAGAGAGAGAGAGAGAGAGAGAGAGAGAGAGAGAGAGAGAGAGAGAGATGTGAGGGTGTGTAGGGGTGTAGTTAAAGAAAGAGTGAGTGTTTTGGGAGGTGAGTGGGGCTGTGTTAGTCTGTCACGTTGGTTATTGAGAGGAAAAGGTGGGAGGGGAAGGGGAAAAAATCACTTTGGCTCTGACACAAAGGGATGTCGCGTGTCTGGTGTGTGTGTGTGTGTGAGAGAGAGAGAGAGAGAGAGAGAGAGAGAGAGAGAGAGAGAGAGAGAGAGAGAGAGAGAGAGAGAGAGAATCTTGTTTAAGCCGCTCGCTCACTCCCTCACTCCCCTCCTCGCAAACCTTTACAGAGATTGTCATTAGAGAATAGAAGTAAAGTGAAGATCCAGCCTCCCTCCCCCCCCCCACCACACACCAAATCAAAAGTACAAACAAGCTAAATTGACCCTCCTCCGCCCCCCTCCTCCTCCTCTTCCTCCTCCTCGTGCCTCGGTGGGTCAGTACGTTACGTGAGCCTTCAGGGGAAAATGGACTTGGAAGGCGAGGGAGGGAGGGAGGGAAGGAGGGAGGGAGAGGAAGAAGAGGAAGGAGGCAAAGAGAGAGGAATGAGGGAAGGTGGAAGGGAAGAAGGGGAGAGGAGTGAGGGAAGGAGAGAATGGGAGAAGAGTGAGGGGAGGAGGGAGGGGAGAGGAGTGAGAGAGTGGTAGAAGAGTGAGGGAAGGAGGAAGGGAAGAAGGGGGGGAGGGGAGAGGCGTGAGGGGAAACCATTTGTCAACTTCTGAAGTGACGTGATGGGTATGACCGACGAGCCTTGACTCACCTACCCATTTACCCATACCCTTACCCACCTACCCATACCCTAAAACACCCATTCCTATACTCAGTTACCTAACCTTTCTATCTATCAATATTTCTACCTATTTTCCTAACTCTGGCTACCTAATTCGCCCTCCTACCTATATTTTGTTTACGTATTTACCTAAGTTATCTATCTACTCTAGCCACACTTCTACCACTGCTTGCCTTCTTTGCCCACCTACCCACTGCTACCTAACTTCCCTACCCATACCCCAAACCACCTGCCTATCCCCATAAATAAAATAATAATAATAATAATAATAATAATAATAATAGTAATAATAATAATAATGATAATAATAATAATAATAATAATAATACCTTACTTCCTCATCTATTAAGCTTAACAACTACATACAAAAATAAAAAGTACTGGCTATCGAGAGGTATTATCTTAGACACACTACATTTCATTAACAATTTATATATATTTAAGCCATTTACTTCCCCAAACGAGCTATTTTTAACGATGACAAGTTACCATAAAAGTCAAGGAACTGTGTGTGTGTGTG
This sequence comes from Metacarcinus magister, assembly GCA_029783475.1. NCBI lineage: Eukaryota > Metazoa > Arthropoda > Malacostraca > Decapoda > Cancridae > Metacarcinus > Metacarcinus magister. The sequence goes on from JAPQNM010000020.1 coordinate 11,812,975, forward strand.
TGTGTGTGTGTGTGTGTGTGTGTGTGTGTGGTGGGGAGGGAGGGGAGAGAAGGGGGGTGGGGAGGGGGGAGAGCTTAAACCAGTGACATTACTTTATCAGAATATAAACAAAACACTCATTCTCTCTCTCTCTCTCTCTCTCTCTCTCTCTCTCTCTCTCTCTCTCTCTCTCTCTCTCTCTCTCTCTCTCTCTCTCTCTCTCTCACACACATCCTGTTAGTGTTAGGCAATACAGGTAGTGAGAACTAATTAACTACGTGACACAGGTGTATAGAGGTAACCAACCCAACTTCCCATAATCACAGAAACTCGGGCAGGCTTGAGGCAAGGACACTTAGGGAAACGTACCTGGCTTGTGCAACTTTAGCCTTGATAATTAATGTGAATACCATCGATAAGAAAAATGGGTGGCGGCCAGATCAAGGTGTGTGTGTGTGTGTGTCTGTGTGTGTGTGTGTGTGTGTGTGTGTGTGTGTGTGTGTGTGTGGGTGTTATAATCCTATATAACGTTTATTGAGTGATGATCCTTTGTTTTCCCTCTCCTTCTTTCATTCCCTCACTCCCTCCCTCCCTCCCACGCCCACCACGCCTTCACACCCTCACTGATCCCACTCACAGCACGACCAACACGACACCTCTTCACTGAGCACACTTCCGGGGCACGATGGGGCACGTCCTGGGCTAACGTAAGGGCAAGGAGGTGATCTGGGGTGGGTAGCCTGCCCCGCCTCGACCCACTTCCTGGAAAACAGTTGCGTCAGGCACGTGGACATCAGCAGGCAAGGACAGCTGATAGGCATGAGTTTTCCTTCCTGCCTTGGCCTGCACTGCCCCACCCCCTCCACAGCCTGCTCTCCACACAGGCTTCTTAGTGTGTGGTAAGTTCAGGAGTAAGTTCTTGAGTCAACACACACACTCACACACTCACACTCACACACACACACATACACACACACACACGTGGTTTCTGCCTTAGTGTTTTGGGGATACTCCGGCACTCAGGAGGAGCAGGAAGGGGTGCCACGCAGGGCCACCACCGGGGCAGGGCCAGTCCAGTGCCACAACACGCCTCTCAACCCCTAGTATTCAAGGGTCACGCGTCAACGTCTTCCATGACCACGTAAACAACCGAACCGTCGCCTCGTTGGCACCAAACACGCCAAGCCGTCCACCACCTTCACCACCCCCGGCGGGATAACACACCAGGAGGCTGAGTTGAAGCCAAAGCCAGTGTTAGCGGCGAGGGTGTGAGGGTGTAAGGGTGTGAGGGCAGCGGGTGGATGGACGGCAGCCTCCCACTACAACTAACCTTCCCGCGCCAAGGCGAGTAACCGACTGACTGGGGCTGAGTGTCGTGCGCCGCCCGCTGCTGCCTCTGCCCCCACCCTCCTCACTGGGTCACACCTCGGCCTTGACAGGATCCCCTCCCCCCTCCCCTCTCCCCTCTCCCCCCTCACCCCTCATTCCAGGGAAACATTCACCGCCGGACAGACAGACAGACAGACTGGAAAACATCCACTACATTACATGCTCCCAGGTAACAGTGGGTGTGGGCGTGTCACCTGTAGCGCACGTGTACACACCTGCCTCACCCCTGTTGCTTCACCACACGTGTTGACGCCACACACAGGTGATTCATTCCACCCGGGGCTTCACCATCCACACCATCACAACACCATCCCTCACACCGCCCCCCCCACCATCATCCCTCAGCATCTTAACGCATACCCAACTCAGCTTCGTAATCCCTGAAGCACGCTGTACCCTCACTACACCTGCTCTCAAATCATGTCAGTCCCTACACCCCCCCCCCCCCCCCCAAGCATATGCCCGCCACGCCCCACACCCGTGCCAAGCATTACACTCGCCAAGACCAATTAGGGCTTCCTCTGAGCTGCACCCAACCTTATCACGCCCATTGGGACCATTACCACGCCTCCCACACCATGCCACGCCACGCCTCCCTCCACCACACTTCTCCCCCTTCTATAACAGCTACTAATATCCCTGCGGCAGAGATACAGTCAATTTATGTACCCAACTCTATCCCAATCTCCCTCATTTATCTTTACAAATTAATGAAGGTAATTAACATGGATTATGAAGGTATTAATATATGTATTTTTCTTGCATCATATTTTATCATTGATGAGTCAAATATCAACGATGAATAGGGAAAAAAAACATTATTATTGAATTCTTAGTGATGAGTGAGGAGGAAGAGGAAGAGGAAGAGGAGGAGGAAGAGGAGGAGGAAGAGGAGGAGGAGGAGGAGGAGGAAGAGGAGGAGGGGTAGACCTTCAGCCAGCTCCGCCACAACACGGCGCCTCCAGCCTGTGTATACTTGAGGTTTGGGTACACACGAAAAGACCTTCACATGTGTACAGGATAGAAACGAGAGAGAGAGAGAGAGAGAGAGAGAGAGAGAGAGAGAGAGAGAGAGAGAGAGAGAGAGAGAGAGAGAGAGAGAGAGAGAGAGAGTTAAGAAAGAATGGTGGTTACGAAATTATACCATTGATTTACTACTTGCAAACACACACACACACACACACACACACACACACACACACACACACACACACACACACACACACACGTGCAATAACACCATAAACCAATAAAACACAAAAGATAATTAGTATGACCTCTTTACTCTCTCTCTCTCTCTCTCTCTCTCTCTCTCTCTCTCTCTCTCTCTCTCTCTCTCTCTCTCTCTCTCTCTCTCTCTCTCTCTCTCGGTACTAACACACTAATAACACTTCCTAACCTAGTTTCGCAAGGTAAAACAGACGCCAAGGTATACTACATGTACTACAACCTTGGCGGGGTGTGGTGGGGCGAGGCGAGGTGGGGCGGGGTGGGGTTGGGGTGGGGTGGAGGAGCGTCTAGTAAAGAGAGGAAGGAGAGTGGATGAAGGTGTGGAGAGAAGGAGAGAGAAGGGGGAGGGAAGGGGGAGGGGAATGGGGTACAGTTTCACCTAGACGCCAGGTAAATATTTGGTCTGTAGGGCGGGCTCCTGACTCTAATTACTCACTGTTCAAGGTACTGCGACGGTGACCACTTACTGCGATGAGAGAGAGAGAGAGAGAGAGAGAGAGAGAGAGAGAGAGAGAGAGAGAGAGAGAGAGAGAGAGAGAGAGAGAGAGAGAGAGAGAGAAAATAGTAATAATGTGTCTGTTTGGTAGGTTAGATTAGGATATGTTATGTTATATTATGTTAGGTTAGGTTAGGGAAGTTGGATTAGGTTAGGTTAGGTTAGGTTAAGTTAGGAAGGTTAGGTAATGAGAGAAAGAGAGAAAATAAAATAAAGAGAGAGAGAGAGATTATAGTACTGTCTCTCTACAATAGTTAGTCAAAAGGTTGGTAAAAATTGAGTTTTTTTATTGCAACATTCTACCGTTTACTAAAATCATCTCATCACCGACTGTCATCATTGTGTTACGTCATCATCATTTTGTGTTACGTCATCATCATTGTGTTACGTCATCATCATTGTGTTACGTCATCATCATTGTGTTACGTCATCATCATTTTCCTCGTAATCATCCACACACGTCATCCAGTATACGGGGACGACGTGGATTGCAAGTTTTGTTTTTGTTTTGTGACTTTTAAAATATTTCGTAAACTAGATATATTTTGTCTACTTTTGGTCTCTCTCTCTCTCTCTCTCTCTCTCTCTCTCTCTCTCTCTCTCTCTCTCTCTCTCTCTCTCTCTCTCTCTCTCTCTCTCTCTCAGCACCTGGCCTTCCTCCATCACCACTATCACCACCATCACCAAAACAAGGCTACCACTGACCCCGACCACAAGGAAAAGAGAAACAGTGGAGTGAGAGAGAGAGAGAGAGAGAGAGAGAGAGAGAGAGAGAGAGAGAGAGAGAGAGAGAGAGAGAGAGAGAGAGAGAGAGAGAGAGAAATATGTCTCCTCACTACTCTCCCCTCTTCTCCCTTCCCCTCTTTTTTTCTCTTCTTCCTTCCCCATTCCTTTCGTTTCTTAGTTATCTCCTCCTCCTCCTTTGGCATTTTCTTCCCATTTTCTATCTTAGGCGAGAAGATTGAATTCCGTTTTCTATATACATCACGGATACTATTATATTTTATTCTGATTAGTTGTTCTCTCTCTCTCTCTCTCTCTCTCTCTCTCTCTCTCTCTCTCTCTCTCTCTCTCTCTCTCTCTCTCTCTCTCTCTCTCTCTCTCATTTTTCCTATGAATTCAATGTTGTTTACAGACGTGATGTCGAGCTTGTTTATCTATTTCAAGTACCTCCTTCCTCCACCCTTCTCTCTCCTCCACCATTCTCTTTCCTCCATCCTCCTCCACTCTCCACTCTTCATCCTCTTATTCCTCCATTTATAGAAGGATCTTAAACCCTCTCCCTCCTCCTTATCCCCTCCGTTATTACTTTTAATATGCGTATCCTTTTACATCAATTATTTTTATCTATTATTATTATTTTATTATTATTATTATTATTATTATTATTGGATCTTTTTTTGTTTTGTTTTGTTTATTTGAGGTTTGTTTTGTGTTCTTGTTTTGATTTTGGTTCTCTCTCTCTCTCTCTCTCTCTCTCTCTCTCTCTCTCTCTCTCTCTCTCTCTCTCTCTCTCTCTCTCTCTCTCTCTCTCTCTCTCTCTCCTGGCACCACCATTTTTCCTCCTTCCTTTCCTACCTCCTTTAATTTCCTCCTCATATCCTCTCCAGGCATCTCCGCTTCTCTCCCCCCCTCCCCTCACTCCCTCCCCTCACGCCTTATCTCTCATCGTAAACCTAAGACTCAAACTTGTAAACTAAGAGTGAAGTTTGACCCCTGCCGCCCCCTACCACACCCCTGCTTCCCCTACCCCCCCTTGTTAACCCTAGCTCACATACTGCTTTTTTCCCCCTTGGTTTATTAGTCATTTTCTTATGGTGTTGTTTTTTTCTCTTTTTTTCTTTATTTGTCTTTCTTTTCTTTTTCTTTCTTTGAACTGTCATTATTCTATCTCTCCTATTCTTTTTTTTTCCTTCTTCTTCTTCTTCTTTTAGTTAATTTATTTTTCTTGTATATATCCTTTTCTATTTCTTCTCATATTTGTCTATTTCTTCTTCTCTCCTCCTCCTCCTCCTCCTCCTCGGTCAATACCCTCCCCTCTACCCATTTCTTCCTTCTCCTCTTCGCCTTACTAACCTTCCCTTCTTTTTCCCTTTTTCCTCCTCCTCCTCCTCCAAGACGGTCACGCACGGTCGTCCCAGCAGCCTCATTCTTGGCCCTATTCCTATTCCTGAAGTCAGGCCTCATTAATGCCACCACTGGGTCACTTTGCTTCCTGGTGGCACCGTGGCACCCTCCTCCTCCCTTGTATGTCACGTGCCTTCACCCTCTTCACATTCCCTTCCTCTTATTCCCTTTTCCTTTCCCTAATGTTTTTCTGTTTTTTTTGTCTCGGTTAGGTTAGGTTAGGTTAGGTTAGGTTAGGTTAGGTTAGGTTAGGTTAGGTTTGGCTTTTTCTTCATAAATGTCCAAGGTGATTCGATATTAATTAACCTGTACTACCTCATGACACACTGTCTACATCAATCATTTCCTTACCAGATAGAATTTCCATGCAGTAAGTTTCCTTCACGTGGTAATATATATATAAAGGGATCCTCGCCTTGCAGTAGACAGGAGAAGAGGGAGTGAGGGAAGAGCTACATTAATCCAATCCACACTGCCTCCCTAACCACATTATTCTGTATGCAAATCAACGTTACAAAAAGAACTATCAGGTTGCTTATGTAACTGAAAACTTCATTAGACTTTTTATTATTTTAGTGGAACCAGGAACTGTGGAAAATTTGGGGTGACCTAATTCATGTAGCCCCCTAGTTTGCCCTCTCTTACCTTAATGTAGTGAGAGGGAAGAGGGGAATATGGAACAGTATGACCATAAACACATCCAATAAGACACACCATACAGTAACCTTGGATAAGTAAAGTATGACCATGAGGATAAATACCACTATGAACAGCCTACAGTGAAATACCTGGATGCAGACCACAGCAGGCCAGGAACCAACCCGCACAGAGGAACCACACACTTACTATATTGTCCCCTGAAGCGGTACACAGCCTTGCCACTTTCCACTCACCTGCGGGGGAGGAAAGAGAGAGAGTCATTAGCAAAGGACAGGTAAGATGAGGTCACAGGAAGGTGTTTTGTAGTAATTAAAAGTGTTTGTCTACCGGAAGCATTTGAACAGCAGGAATACGGAATGAAACAGTTGAATAGTGTATAGGAATGAACCAAGTTAGATTATACAACTTCAAACAATATAGAAATACATTCATCACACCTCATCTTGTAGAAATATAAACCTACGACGTAATAGTATAGATTCCCTTTCAATTTCTTTCAGTTTTCTTTCCCTTTTAGAACTTGCTTGCCTCCCTCACAGATCAAGCAGTACAAATATAAATGGACATGTGGGTATGAGTGATGGGCAAGCAATGACTGGACTGAAGTGACAAGAGGGGCTGAGGAAAGGGGAAGGGAAGGGGAGGGAAGGGAGGCCGTCAGTGCCAGTGCCAATGATGTCAAAACACAGAGGCATCACAACTCAAAGAAAACGAGTCTGCCGCAGGATCAAAGAGCACGCGGCCACTCTAAGGGGTACTAATGCTAATAAATATACTGCAAGATTTATGGGTATTAGGTTACTATATATTCTACACGTTTTCCCAGGAGTCTTGAGGTGAAGAATATCCGCTGCCCTTGCTATTAACTACACACAGAGAGCTTTGAGTGTGGATATTTGTTGTGTTTCGAACCGTGTGACTGTAGTGCTATAAATACCTATATGGGTTTGCGTTTCAAAGCCAACGAACTGAAAAAACAAATGAAAAACAGTTAACCTTTAGAAATTCCTCGCTAACTATTCACGTCCACTTAGGAAAAATAAATAAATAAAGGAAACCAGTACGGCATATAAAGCATTAACATTATTATTATTATTAACGTTTATTCTTTTTCTCTTTTTAAGGGAGAAAAATATAAGTGCACAGTAAATGTCTCTCTATGAGGGGGAGGTGCTTGCGAAAACACGAGGGGAAGACATTATCAGCAAGGACACGGCGGAGGGGAGGGCATGTAAGGGGAAAATTACATTAAATGGGCACTGATTGTGGGACTGGAGAGGAGGAGGAGGAGGAGGAGGAGGAGGAGGAGGAGGAGGAGGAGGAGGAGGAGGAGGAGGAGGAGGAAGAGGGTTAATCTCCAGCCATAACACGGTCACCCAGAGCCAAAACCAGGTGAAGGGAGACGACACACACACACACACACACACACACAGAGGGAAAAAAAAAGCCAAATAACACCAGTAAGGAGAGAGAGAAGAAAAAACACACACACAGGTAAAGAAGTACAAATCCCCAATATCCAGGTAGTACTGACCCCCCCCGCCCCCCTAGAACACCTGTCCAAAACACCTGAGATACCTGGCGGCAGCGTACCAACAGAGGGGAGCAAGAAAAGCCACCACCTGCCTCCCTAATCCAGGTTAATTCTCTTACCTTGAGGGAGGGGAAGGGACGGGAGGCTTGAGTGAGAGGAAGGGAAGGGAAGGGAGGGTAAGAACGAGGGAGAGGGAGGGAGAGGGGAAGTGAGGGGAAGTGAGGGGAAGTAAATATTATGTGGCAGTGTCTTTGTGGTTTTAATTGAACTATTTGTGTGCGATCTAAGAACTGTATGGCTTTTGTGATCGTTAATTCTGTTTTTCGTTAAAATAATGATGTTAAGTTGATGGTGAGGTTAAGTTGATAGTGAGGTTAAATTGATGGTGAGGTGATGGTGATGCATGAGTTTCCGTGATGGTGATCTTTATCAATAGTGACGTATGTGATTCAAGATCAAAGTGAGTGCGTGAGTGAGTGCACGCAATTTCGGTGAATGCAACTTTTGTGGGATTCTGCAATTTGTGAAGGCAGTTCCATACGAATTGAGTCAGTCAGTCAGTCAGCAGCGACGAAGACAAGTGTGTGTGTGTGTGTGTGTGTGTGTATGTGTATGTGTATGTGTGTGTGTGTGTGTGTGTGTGTGTGTGTGTGTGTGTGTTAAGGGGAGAGGGGAGTGATTCCTTGTTATCATATGTTCTCGTGGGTACGGAGATGAGGAATGGAGGAATTAATAAATGAGAGAGAGAGAGAGAGAGAGAGAGAGAGAGAGAGAGAGAGGAGAGAGAGGAGAGAGAGAGAGAGAGAGAGAGAGAGAGAGATAACAGGATAGAGGGTTGAGATGAAGGTAAGAGAACGAAGGAATCAGAGAAAGGGATAAGAGATGAAATATAGATCAAAATAACTCTTCCTTTTCCCCTTATATTTCACTCACTTTCTTTTATATCTTCCTTAAAACCAAAGCATTAACTCATGAAAATAGACACTGCATTTCCTTTGTTGACTAGATAACCAGAGCTGATCGTCTATTCCAGTTTGCAATACAACCAACACATACACACACATATAATTTAAACACTTCAAGTCTATGAGCAAGACACTGAAGAGCACACTGGCGCCTCAGAGGGGGGTAGGGGGGCTGGAAGGGTATGAGCGTGTGTGTGTGTGTGTGTGTGTGTGTGTGTGCGCTCTTGATCCTGAGCCTCCAGACTTACTATCTTTCTTTCTTTTTTAACCTTTCTCTTTCAGTCAGTGTAATAGACTTTTTCAAGCGCCTCAATCTCATCCATCTCTCCTGGGCACCGATGGATAGTGTGTGTTGTAGTAGTGGTAGTGGTGGTGGTGGTGGTGGTGGTGGTGGTGGTGGTGGTGGTGGTGGTGGTGGTGGTGGTGGTGGTGGTGGTGGTGGTGATGGTGGTGGTCACATTCACTTTATGACTCTCACATCACCTTCACCTGGCATCCTTAAATTACCTAACCTCACACAGACACTTCATACTGCCTGCGTCATGAGTTAATCAGATGTACCGAAAGAGTATGGGAGTGAGGAAGAGATGGAGAGGGGAGAAGAGGTGAGGGGAGAGGGAGGGTGAGATGGGGAGGGGACTGGAGGATGTGGGTAGAGGTAAGGAGAGATGGAGGATGAGGTGAGAATGAAGGAGAGATGGGAATAGAGGGATGGAGAGGGGAGAAGAGGGTGAGGGGAGATGAAGAGGGGAAAAGGAGGGTGTATAAGGTCTCTTGAAGCCCTCAACAAGCACTAGCAATGTAGATATTCAAAGGTTCATGACTCATTCCCAGCGTGGAGTGTCGTGGAGACCCTTAAGAGCCAAGCCAAAACCAGCGACTTTGTTTACTCAGGGATCTGTTGCAAGGATCATGTGAGGCGGATCATTATTCATCACCCTCATCATCATCATTGCTGGTTTTAATGCAGCTGTTACAAAAAAAATAATGATATATGCTTGAATGGAATGAGTGTGAGTCAGTAATGTTGGTTAGCAAATATTTGTGAATCCCTTTCAGTAAAAAACTTTCAAACAAAGAATGTTTCAAAAAGTTTCTTCAAGACTTGTTTTTTTTAGCTTTATCCTTCCCTTCCTTAGTTGTCTCATCACTCAAGTACCACTCCAGTCTTCTCTCCTCCTCCTCCTCCTCCTCCTCCTCCTCCTCCTCCTCCTCCTCCTCCTCCTCCTCCTCCTCCTCCTCCTCACTCCTCCAAACTTGCTATGCTTCGTGTCAGAGTCAAAATTTTGTCTCCACACGTCTCAGTCCACTTGAATCT
>JAPQNM010000020.1:11827672-11840172 GCA_029783475.1 Metacarcinus magister
GAGAGAGAGAGAGAGAGAGAGAGAGAGAGAGAGAGAGAGAGAGAGAGAGAGAGAGAGAGAGATCAAAGACAATAAAAATGATAATTAGATTAAAATAAAGAAAATGAGATATATAAGTGAATGATAAACAGGAGGGGAAGGGTGAGGGAAAGGGGAGGGGAAGGGGAAGGGGGAAGGGGGAGGGGAAGGAATGCAGGGGAGGGGAGACTGCGGTTGGTAGAGGGGAGAAAGAGGGGAATACCAGCTGCTCCTACACCCCCTACCCCCTCTACCTTCCCCTCCACATGTTACATCACACGAGAGGGGAAAGGAGGGGAAAGGAGGGGGAAGGAGGGGGAAAGGAGGGGAGGAAGAATGAAAGGGAAGAATGGCAGACACAAAAGAAGGAAAAAAGTAAGAAAAGAAAGCTAAAAAAATGAAGAAAACAAGATGTGAGAGAGAGAGAGAGAGAGAGAGAGAGAGAGAGAGAGAGAGAGAGAGAGAGAGAGAGAGAGAGAGAGAGAGAGAGAGAGAGAGAGAATGTTGTGACAAGCTATGACCTAACTACCTAAGCACCTGATTCAACTACCCACATCAATATTGCCAAACAAAGGTATACCACAAACAAACAAACAAACAAACAAACAAACAAACACACACAAACACACACACACACACGCCCACGCCTGATAGAAATACACGCCCCTTGAATCATATTGGGCAAGAAAGAGAGAGGGGAGAGAGGGGAGAGAGAGAGAGGGGGAGATGAGAGGAGAGAGGAGGAGAGGGGAGAAAGTGTCAGTGAGGTGGTGAGTGTGTTTTCTGAGGGGAAGGTGCTGGTGTGTGGGGGTGTAAGAGTGAGGGGAGGTGAGGGGAGATGAGGTGAGGGGAGATGAGGGGAGTAAAGGGTGATAATTAATGGTGTTGGGGTGATTAATGGATTTTCAACTTTTACCTTTATTCTCTCCACACCCCTGACACCCCCTTTCCCCTCCTCCCCCCCCTTTCCCCTCACTTCAAACCCCATGGCAGGAAAAACTGTGTGGTGGTTTGGAGTATTTCTCATCTCTCTCTCTCTCTCTCTCTCTCTCTCTCTCTCTCCTCTCTCTCTCTCTCTCTCTCTCTCTCTCTCTCAGTCCCTCATCCCTCACACTTACAAGGTCACTTAAGGATGATATTCAGGATCAATGATATCAAAAATGTCTTTGTCCTCCTCCTCCTCCTCCTCCTCCTCCTCCTCCTCCTCTCCTCCTCCCCTTCTCCTCCTCCTCCTCCATCTGTTCTCTCCTTCGTAACATATCAAAGTATATTGTAAAACACACACACACACACACACACACACACACACACACACACACACACACACACACACACACACACACACACTACAAAAGATCAATCAAAATAAGAGGGAAACAAACTCTTTAAAATAAAAAATAAAAATTTTCTGTAAAAGCAACACAGGCGAGAGGAAAAAAATGGGAAAAAAGGGGAAACTGAACAATTAATTAACAATATCCTCTCTCTCTCTCTCTCTCTCTCTCTCTCTCTCTCTCTCTCTCTCTCTCTCTCTCTCTCTCAACTGTCCTCACCTGTACATATTATCCTTCCTTTATTCCCCTCTTTCCCCCTTCCTCCCCTCATTTTCTTTACGTCATTCCCCTCTCCCTTCTGTTTCCCCTTCCTTCCCTTAATCTTGAACTTTCTCTTATTTCCCATTTATTTCCCCCCTTTAATTCCCTCTACTACACCATCACTGTCTATCTCCTTCTCTTCTTTATCTAACTTTCTTTCTCTTTTCTATTTTCTTGCAATTTTCTTCTATTTTTCTCTATCTCATTTTTCTCTTTGTCTCTAGCATTCTTCCCATTCCCCTTCTTCTGCACCTCCCCTTCCCATACACACCTGTCTTGAGGGGACGAGGTGTTGACAGACAGGTATGAGGGGGGGGGGTAAGTGGGGGTGTTGTGACCGGGTTAAGGTGAAGGTAGAGGTCATTGAGGGGAAGTGAAGGGGAGGGGATGAGGGGAGGGGAATAGGGTGATAGGGGTTGGGGAGGGGGAGGTGCAGTCTCACCAATTGAAACCGAGCTATTTTGATATCTGTGACTGGTTCTCTCTCTCTCTCTCTCTCTCTCTCTCTCTCTCTCTCTCTCTCTCTCTCTCTCTCTCTCTCTCTCTCTCTCTCTCTCTCTCTCTCTCATAAACTTAAGAGATGATAAAATAAAATACTAGAACCACTTGTATAACGGCGCGGTGTTGAGAGGAGGAGGAGGAGAGGAGGAGGAGGAGGAGGAGGAGGAGGAGGAGGAGGAGGAGGAGGAGGACATCTGCCTTACTCATCAACAACACATACAAAAAAGAAATATCAACTACCACATACTAGAAGACACACACACACACACACACACACACACACACACACACACACACTTACCCTACTCCTTCCCCTCACATCTCTCCTCGCCTCATCTTCCCCTCATCTCTTAACACTTCACAACTGTTATCATCTCTCCTTATCCCTCTCCCTTCTCTCCCCCTCCCCTTTGTCCCTCCCTCTGCCCTTTATAACCCTGTAGTACCCCTTTCTGTCACTTCACGTCCCCTTGTCATTTATTCTCTTCACCCCTTAAGTGTCATCCAAGAATTTGACATCAATGCATAATCTTTACCAATATAGTGATGACTTAAACGGTCACTTAAGTTTTCTGAAGTCACAAACAGATATAGATAAATTTTGGTGTGGGTTAATTCTCTCTCTCTCTCTCTCTCTCTCTCTCTCTCTCTCTCTCTCTCTCTCTCTCTCTCTCTCTCTCTCTCTCTCTCTCTCTCTCTCTCACTAATACTAGCAGAAGAATAGGAAGAAGAAAAAGAAGAAGTAGAAGAAGGAAGACGAGGAATGAGATGGAAAGGATTAAGAAAAAGAAGATTTAGGAAATGTTTACAAGGAAGGCGAAGGGAAGAGGAAGAGGAAGAGGAGGAGGAGGAAGAGGAAGGAGAGGGGCGTGATGTTTACTTCCTCCCCACGCCCTCGTCGCCACCCTGACTAGCGCCCAAACAGGTGTAGTTCCATCCTCCCCCACCTTACCTCCACCCACTCCACCCACACCCCCACCACACTCCACCCAACCTCAACCTTGGCACCTGTGACTTCAGGGGCACGCCGTCACAACACACACACACACATACACACACACACACACACACACACACACACTTTCTACCCCACCTTTCAGCACTGTTTAAGAGACATTCCCCCTCTTCTATTCCCTCTTCCCCTCCATCATTTTCCCTACTCCCTCATCCTTACCTCTTACCCCTCGCCTCCCCTTGCCTCCACCTGCCCTTCTCTCCCCTCACCTCACACCTGCCGCCGGAAATATCTGTACATATCAAACACCTGGCAATATTCGAGGACCTCATGAAAAGAGAGAGAGAGAGAGAGAGAGAGAGAGAGAGAGAGAGAGAGAGAGAGAGAGAGAGAGAGAGAGAGAGAGAGAGAGAGAGAGTCTTCAAAAGCCAATACATTGCTATGTAAAAGAGGAAACAAGGCTGGTGGTGGAGGAGGAGGTGGAGGAGGCGGAGGCGGAGGCAGAGGCGGAGACGGAGGCGGAGACGGAGGAGGAGGAGGAGGAGGAGGAGGAGGAGGAGGAGGAGGAGGAGGGGAATGGTCCTAAAATCCTGTGCTCCCGCCCCCAGTCACGCCTCTTAACCCAGTAATCCTCAAGGTTTCATAGAAAAAAACATCCAAGGAGAAAGAGAGAGAGAGAGAGAGAGAGAGAGAGAGAGAGAGAGAGAGAGAGAGAGAGAGAGAGAGAGAGAGAGAGAGAGAGAGAGAGAGTATATACACATCTCCCACGACAAGTAACACCTTTGTAAGTAAGAAAAATGACCAACTTAAAAGAAAAGGAAGAGGAAGAGAGAGAGAGAGAGAGAGAGAGAGAGAGAGAGAGAGAGAGAGAGAGAGAGAGAGAGAGAGAGAGAGAGAGAGAGAGAGAGAGAGATGCAAAAATACGAGCGACGCGTCACTACACACACCGTCTTCATCACCCCATAAAAACAGGAGCAGTAATTTGTAAACACACAGGCGACACACACACACACACACACACACAGTTGGGGCGAGGGGCGGGCGTTACCTTCCTTCCCTTCCCTCCCTCTATACTCCCAAATTTTCCTCCACCTCCTACTCCTCCATTTTCTCTCTTTCTATTTCCTCTCATTCCTTCCTGTGCCTCACTACGTTTCCTCCTTTCTTCCTTTTCTCTCCACGCTTTTCTTCCTTAAATCTCCTTCCTCTCTATGGTACTCTCTCCTCTTTCTCTTCCCCTTCACCTCCCTCCTGTCTGTCCCTATCCCTTCCCTTTCCCTTCCCTTTGCCTTCGTCGCCACACATCTGATGGCTCTGTGGTCCTGTTTATTATTACTATGGCAGCGGCGCCAAGGCCTGTCCTCCCTACATACCCAGCCTTTCACCCTCACACCTTGATGCCCACACCTAACCTAACCTAACCTAACCTAAACTATGTAAGATGTCCTCTCACACCCTCAAGACCATTAAGTAAGTATACCCTGGAACATTAATACTCCTAGACCATTAATTCAACACATACTATTACCCATAACCCCATTAGTAGGTAATTAGCCACATTTTCTCCACAAATACCACAGTTTAGAACACTCGCCACACTCTGAGGACCACTGATAATGTCCAAAATATAATTCACGACCAGTATCTATATTTTTTTTTACCATTATTTTACTGCACTCCACCTTAAGACTAACATGAATCATTATACAAGTACCACCTACACGCCCCCCCCTCCACACACCACCACTACACACCACACACCCCATACACAACCACACTACACTCACTTGACCCTCTAGTACACCCCAGGGCCACCTAACCACACTGCCCCTTCCTTACCTGACCACACCTACCCTACACCACAGCCACACTACACCACCACCACCACCACCAAGCATCCAAGCCTAACCACACCCCAAGGGAACACTCATAAGGGTCGACGGTGTGCTGGAGACAGGTTGAACATTCCCCTGATGCCCTAAACACTACTTCCTTGATCCCTTTGAGGCGTAAGACGATGTAAAGGGAAAAGAAGACGATCCTTAGGAATGAAGGGCAGGAAGGAGGAGGAGGAGGAAGAGGAGAAGGAGGATGAGAAGGAGGAGGAGGAAAAAGTGTAGGAGAAAGGAAAGAAGAAAGACATGTGAAAATTGAAAGCTCGATATATGGTAAAAGAGGAGGAGGAGGAGGAAGAAGAAGAGTGTAAGAGAAAGGAGAGATGAAAGACAGATGTGGATAATTGTAAAAAAAAAGTAGAGGGAGGAAGAACAGATGTCAAAGTAAAGAGAAAGAAAAAAGAAAGAAAAAAGATGAAGGTATGATTAAAACGAAGAAATAAATGGTTTTCAAGAGTAGTGATCAGTTAATTAAAAGAGACAAGCACACACTGAAGGGAAGAATGTTTCGTTACAGTATGTTTGGAAGTGAGGCAATAATAACTTTCCTATGTAGAGTATAAAACATAACACTAAATAAAATAAAAAATAATAATAATAAAAAAATAAATAAAATATATGACTGCCTCACACTTCATAAAATTTCTACACAAATAAGAGTAAAAAGGAAATGTGAAGGAAAAGGAAAGAAAAGTGTGGAGGGAGAAGAGAAGGAGAAAGAGTAAAAGAGGGAGAGCGATAGATGGAGGGTGAGGGGAAGAGAGGGAGAAGAGGGGAGGTGTGAGGGGAAGGTAAAGAGGGGAGGTATGAGGGCTAGTAAGTGACCAGGGCGCCTTGATGCATTGCTAGTGCCACGGTGCCAAGATGAAGACGCTTAGAGTGCCACCTTCACACACCTGGGCCACCACCACCACCACCACCACCACCACCACCACACCACCACCACCACCACCACCACTCATGACTCACGCCAACACCATTCCTCATTTGCAACAGTGAACTCATTGATGGGAGCGTCTCCGTTGTCGCCCCGGGCACGCAAAGGGGGGTGGGGGGGAAGGCCTGGCACCCCTCAACACCCTCCACCTACCTCCATGTACGGCTGTGTGTGTGTGTGTGGTGTGTGTGTGTGTGTGTGTGTGTGTGTGTGTGTGGTGTGTGTGTGTGTGTTATAGAGGGCCGCTGTCGTATCCCAGATAAGGTCACGCTTAACGAGCCACACACACATGATACCCTAGAATCGATCCTGTGTGTGCCCTGCCCCGCCGTGCCCCGCCGTGCCCCACCACACTCACACTCTATCTGGGGCAGCATTTCAGCCTCACCCCCCCCCCTCAGGCACCCAGCAGATAAGTGGTGCCCTTAGGAAAGTGTGAGTGAGTACTTAACAGCCTACTCCCCCTCACCCTCCCCTTCCCTCCATCCACATCTCCCCTCACTGTTACTGCCTGCCCTCTACACGCCCTTACGCACACACTCACAAAGGAGGAATGTACACATGTCCTAAAAACGCACACATGCTCTAGGAACGCACGTACGTTTTCCTGAAGTACTGAGGTGTAAGAAGGTATGCGTTGGAAAAGATATATAAGGGAAAGGCAGACACTAACAAGCCTACTAGTCCTAACGAGGCTATTTCAGGGAACTATTGTAACTACACTATTACATCTACTAGTAAACACGTAGAAAGACAAGGCAATGGTTGACATGAAAAGTTTAGTGGAATGGTAAATGGAAAAAGGTAGAAAGAGAGAAAATAATTAATTTTCTGTGATGAATTAATATGAATAAATGTTTGAGTAGTTAGTAAATTGAAATATTAATGTGATTTGTGTGGATTGATTTGAAGATATTTGTGTAGTCAGTTTGATATAAGGTTTTCAATAGTATTTGTCTACATTCTATAAAAATATGTAGGAAGACCTTTCAAAATATTCACAACGCTAATGCAGAATCGTTTACTTTCACCTGATTTTGAATTGATTACAGCCAAGCTTAAATGTGGTCTTCCTAATGACGTTTGATAAATCGATAGTAAAGTAGATAGTAACGTTAATGGCAGATCCTTAATAAAATAGTTGTAGGAGGATAAAGAGGAAGAGGAGGAGGAGGAGGAAAGAGGAGATATATGGAAATGAGGAAGAGTAATAAAAAACGGTCATAAAATAAATGCTGAAAGTACAAAAAATATTAACTGATAATCAAATAAAATGGAAATGATGAGTGGAATACAGAGAGAGAGAGAGAGAGAGAGAGAGAGAGAGAGAGAGAGAGAGAGAGAGAGAGAGAGAGAGAGAGAGAGAGAGAGAGAGAGAGAGACTGCGAGTAACCCCATCTAGGAGAGACTCGAGATACCAGAGATGCACCGCCTCTTTCACGGTCACTCTCCCCTCACTCATCCATCCCTCCCCTTGTTATATACCAGTACACCCTCACTACACCCACACCCTCACCCACGCCCACACCCACACCCACGCCCACACCCACTGTAGTAATATACACCACAATTAATAGAACCTTATCAATTATCTTACTACTACTACTACTACTACTACTACTACTACTACTACTACTACTACCACAGCTCAGCATGTGGTTACTTTTCCTCCTAAATAAAGATCAGACGCCACGATATGGAGATTCCCACACACAGAGGGAGAAGACGTTTAGGAAATGCTGCTATTCCATCTCTCTCTCTCTCTCTCTCTCTCTCTCTCTCTCTCTCTCTCTCTCTCTCTCTCTCTCTCTCTCTCTCTCTCTCTCTCTCTCTCTCTCTCTCTCTCAAACACGCTAATTTTATTTTTCATTATATTTCCCTAAACAAACAAACATAAATACTAATGCGTGTGACTGAATGAATGTTTACGACACTAGTTTTGCTACGTAAAGACCCGTATGGAGGAGGAGGAGGAGGAGGAGGAGGAGGAGGAGGAGGAGAGGAGGAGGCAGCTAGGTGAACAATTATAGCACATTTGAAAGTGTGAGGCAGCCACTGGGGAGGGCAAGGAAGAGGGGAGAAGAGGGGAGAAGAGAGGAGGAGGGAGGAAGGGAGGAAGGTGACGTCTGGGCCACAACAACGGTTTGAACTGAGTAGAGGTGGAGGGATGGAGGGATGAAGGGAGGGAGGGAGGAAGAGATAAAGGGAGAGATGGAGAGAGGGAAGGAGGGAGGCGTCAGGGGCACGAGTCTTCCGTCAGTGCATAATGAGAGCGAGAACACTGATGGAATGGGTGGAGGAGGAGGAGGAGGAGGAGGAGGTAGTGGAAGAGGTGGTGGTGGAGGTGGTGGAGGTGGCACTAACGGCCTTGGCACAATCGGTTCCTGGCACACGTTCCTTCGTGCAAATTTTATTAGGTGTCGTTTCCAAAATGGTTCTTACTGCATATACTTCTGTACGTCATTGGGTTGCGCTGCATAATGGCTCTATAAATACACATCGTAAGGGAAGTTAATGTAAATAGTGATAAATGTTTTGATGTCACTACCACTACTACTACAACACTACTACTACTACTACTACTACTGAATATTGACAGTCGGTTAGTTATATTTCCAACTCCAGATTAGCATGACCTAAGTGTTTGAAGGCAGCGGTGCCCTTGCCTCTGTACTGCCCAGGTGGCGTGCAGACAAAGGGGCGGAACTCACCTTCGGGATGACGGGCGTGAGGCAGGCAGACGTAGTGGTCACGGCTATTAAACACTCCCCTCACCCTACACTCACATACTCCCCACTCCCCGCCACACGAACACTGCCTTACACTCCTCTCGTCCTATCTATCCTCTGAGCCCCTGACACTACACACGCTCTCCTGACGGCGGCACGGGCGGCACGGGGCGGCACCTTGCACGGCCGCCACACGCTCACACTCACGACTGGGCGACTGGCTGGCTGGTTGGCTGGCTGGCCGGCCCACGAGGGGAGCTGCCCGTCCTCACCCGCGCCCCTCGCCCCTCGCCCGCCTAGGAACCTGCCTGCTCACACCTCTCCCCTCCGTTCCCCTCGCATTCCACTACTTACTCGTCCGGGAAAGCCACGTGTAGCACAGGCCAGTACAGCGACCACACACCACAGGAAACTTACCATCACAAACACCCACTACTACTACTACTACTACTACTACTATCACCTCTACTACTACTATTACTATTGTTGTTGTTGCTACAATACTATTAATACAACACCATCACCACCATAACAACAATCACCACCAGGTATGTTCAGCATCACCTGACACCATACCATCAATACCCAAATTATCCCTTTCTCCTCCTCCTCCCCTCTTCATACCTGTCTTCCCACCTCAACACCTGTACACCTCATCACCACTCATACATCACCACACTCATAAGTACTCTGAAGATCGCCTCACAACTGCTTCTCGGAAAAATGAGGTAAAATCTACGTCCTCTGTAACCCATTATTCAAGACCAGCCGCGGATTAAGCGTTGTTATGCGCCGTAAAACACACACATACACACTCCCCTTCTTAATGCTTTACACCTTAATTGCTAGTTAATACACCCTAAAGAGCAGGGGTCCTCCAAACACGCACTTCCATCCCTGCCACGCCTCATCCCTTTGCCTTACCCTACCACACCCTTATCTTACCCTAAACTACCTCTTCTTCGCCCTACCCTGTACTCCACCCCAACGATACCCTGCCATGCCCTTGTCTTACCCTACACTACACTACCTCCCTCACCTCACTCTTACCCTGCCCTCCATTCTCTTCAGTCTCCCCTTCCACCTCACTCCACCCCAAACCCATCCTTTAGAAAACAGTGGAAGGGAGAGCAGCTATACCACCTCCACTTGGCTTGGCATTCAGAAATAAAACCTTGTGTGTTATCTATTTTTTTGGCGTACAGTCACACTCCGGGGATTAACAACGCTGGAAATGGCGAGGTAATCCAGTTTTACGCCCGAATCCCCTCGCGTTTGTATTGTATATTGTCTATCCCTTGAACCGGTGTACTGTACTGTATAAACTGTTCCTGCCAATTCACTCCGGACTTTATACTATTTTCACTGCCACTTCCACACCATTACCTGCCGCTTCCTCCCCTCTTTTAACATCTCTACAAAACTTCCTAACGATGGAGTTTATTGAGCTATTTACCACCACCAACACTACCTTAACTACTACTACTACTACTACTACTACTACTACTACTACTACTACTGCTACTACTACTACTACTACTACTACTACGCTACTACTACTCCATCTTAGTATGTCTCTCCCCTCATTCCGAGTCTCCCTCCTTTCCCCTCTTTCATTTCTTCTCAACTTCTACTTTCTCCTTTTTTCCCTCAATCTCTCTGCTCTTTCTTCCGTCATATCTTCTTTTACCTCCTCCTCCTCCTCCTCACATGGTGTCACACTAAGACATGAGATGCGCGACGTGTGACGTCTCTCTCTCTCTCTCTCTCTCTCTCTCTCTCTCTCTCTCTCTCTCTCTCTCTCTCTCTCTCTCTCTCTCTCTCTCTCTCTCTCTCTCTCTCACCCCTTCACCCCATCAACAACAGCGCCTCACAGTTCAGGCGATAAAAGTGGGTCCCGTGTATGCCCTTCTTTCACGACCTCATAAAGCGAGCGATGAGGAGGAGGACGAGGAGGAGGAGGAGGAGGAGTGTCTTAACTAAGATGTAGGGATGAAGGTTCGTGCGTGTGTGTGTGTGTGTGTGTGTGTGTGTGTGTGTGTGTGTGTGTGTGTGTGTGTGTGTGTGTGTGTGTGTGTGTGTGTGTGTGTGTGTGTGTGTGTGTGTGTTGACGTGTTTTTATGTAAGGGACAGGCAGAAGAAGGTTAGGTTTCATGGGGAAAGGGAAAGAAAGATGACATTTAAAGTAAGAAATGACGAACTTCGCTTAATTTAGAAAGACCACCCATTAAAACCACACACATTAATACACCTTATAATTACTACCTTTCAAAATGTAATTAAAACACAAAAAAACTCACATAATAATAATAAATGACCTTAAAACACATATCTATATAACTTTATTTCATTTATATTCCTGAATGATAGACAACAGACATTCACGAGCACTGGGAGGAGAAAAAATAAACATAACAAGTGACCCGCGTATCTTTACAGGGACAATTTAGTGCTTCCGTTTCCTGGTCTTAGGTTAGTTAGTATATATATTACATCGAAAACTATATTGAGATGATATAACTAAGGGAGAAGGGAACTGAAAGAAAATAGACTACGATAGACAGATAAACAGACAGATAGATAGACAGACAAAGCCAAAAGCAAAAAATAAATGAAGTATTTGTGACATGAAGGAGGAATAAAGAGAATTAATACAAGAAATAACTAAATACTGGTTCTAGTTGTTTACAGAAGGGCCAAAGGACGTAAAAGGACTAGGAGGAGGAGGAAGAGGAGGAGGAGGTAATAAAGATGAGATGTAAGGAAGGGTAAAGACACGACGGGAAGGGAGGAAGGAATGGAAGAAGAGGAAGAAAGAGAGGGTAAGGTTGCAGGGTGATTACATACAATTATACAGCATTACCCTGGAGACGCAGCTTACGGTACAGAGGGGACGGTTACTCTTATCATAGGGGAGAGGGGAGGAAGGGGAGGGAGGGGAAGGAGGGGAGGAAGGGGAAGGAGGGAAAGACTCATCAGTGTACATAAGAATAGAAGAGAGGTGGATGGAGGGAGATATATAGTGTTTCGTCATATATGTGTGCATGAGTAAATGAACACATGTGGTGGTGGCAGAGGCGTGAGGAAGGGAAGGGATGAGTACAGCAGGAAATGACGGGAAGGAGAGTTGAAGATGCTTGCGGTGCGTCAACTTGGGAGGAAATATTACTGAGGGAAGGGGATGAAGAGGGGAAGAAAGTGAGGGAAAAAGGGAGAGAAGAAAAAAAGGAAAGTGATGATGTTTATAGTAGTAGTAGTAGTAGTAGTAGTAGTAGTAGAAATAGAAGCCTTACCTACTAACAACATTACTACTAGTTCACCACCAAAGTCTACGTTTTCTTTCATGGGATTACAGAAGAAAATTTATTGACCACCCTAACTATAGTAAAAAAAACTCACTGATTCCTCTATGTTTCTTGTACAAAAAAAATATAGACAATATATCTACATTAAATTACCACATGGAGGAAGGAAAATAGCTGTATCAATAGTAACCACCACCACCACCACCACCACCACCACCACCACCACCATGTGCAGTGCTCAACCGCAGGACCATATTTCAGTCACGTCAGTAAAAGTTGCAACCCTCACCCTCCTCCTCCTCCTCCTCCTCCTCCTCCACGTCATGACTTAAATATTTAAGTCTCTTCCCCCACTTCCTCCTCCGGTGTGATTCCTGGAGGAGGAGGAGGAGGAGGAGGAGGAGGAGGAGGAGGAGGAGGAGGAGGAGGAGGAGGAGGAGGAGGAGGAGGAGGAGGAGGAGGAGGTACTGGTCACTCAAAACTTCATGTGGAACAGTTAACTTAATTCTTCCTTCCACCCGCGACCTTCCCCACGTATCCTACACACACACACACACACACACAC
>JAPQNM010000020.1:11845172-11920172 GCA_029783475.1 Metacarcinus magister
GACAGGTAATCCAGCATCGCACCGCCACACTTCCCTCCCCAGGTGACGTAACAGACCCATCCTCGCCCCAAGGAGAAAATTACCGGTAACTACTTCCCTGTAACCAAGGTCATTGCCAAGCCACGGTCACTCTACGGGGGGAGGGAGAGGAGGCGAGGAGAGGGGAGGGGAGGTGAGCAGGTACTGGCGCCAAAATCACTATGGTATAATCACCCTCACTACCACAACTACTATTATGAGAAGTACCACAATTTCTAGCCCCATTACTACTCCTAAAATTGTACACTATAACTATTACCATTTCCAATACTACTACCATTACGTTTTTTATGATCAGAACCAACCCACTATCATTACTACTACTACTACTACTACTACTACTACTACTACTACTACTACTACTACTACTACTACTACTACCACTACTATTTCTACTACTACTACTACTACTACCAGGTACGACCCCTACTATTACGACTACTACCATTACCTGCCCCATTATTAGGAGACGTGATTCTTACTATTACAAATACCACCCATATGTGTATGTGTGTGTGTGTGTGTGTGTGTGTGTGTGTGTGTGTGTGTGTGTGTGTGTGTGTGTGTGTGTGTGTGTGTGTGTGTGTGTATACTCTCCCTTCACCTCCGCCTCGCTGACAGGCTTGACAGGAGAAAGCCAGGACGTGCGGTAGCAACTATGGCGTAGAAGGGAGGAAAGAAAGGGAGTTAGAGAGAGAGAGAGAGAGAGAGAGAGAGAGAGAGAGAGAGAGAGAGAGAGAGAGAGAGAGAGAGAGAGAGAGAGAGAGAGAGAGCATCACCTCCACCCCCACCACCACCTTGTCCTTCAACGTTCTGATCACGTGACGTCACCGCACAATAAAGGTGTCCCTGGCCAGGTAAGATCAGGTAAGGTAGACAGGACAGTGTGTCTTTCTTACCTGCACACCTACAAACTATTACTCGTCATCGTCTTCTTCCTCCTCCTCCTCCTCCTCCTCCTCCTCCTCCTCCTCCTCCTCCTCCTCCATCAACTTTCTTTTTCAATTTCACTAGTTTCTTTTTATCAGTCATTGTTATTCCTCCTCAATAATAATAATAATAATAATAATAATAATAATAATCTCTCCTTCACGGATCACTGAAAACTATATTCAGAAAATGTAGGAAAGCTATATTTTTCTTCTTCTCTCTCTCTCAACTTAATAAATAAAATTCACATAGTTTTATACACAAACCGGAAACTTCAACAAAACACAACATGAATGAAAATAAATACGATTCTTTCTTTCCTACATTCAAGTTTTCCTTTCGTCAGTTTTCTTTTGCAAAATTTAGCGAAAAATAAACTAGTGAAAAATATCAACGCAAAACAAGCACGAAATATAATAATAATAATAATAATAATAATAATAATAATAACAACAACAAATAAGAATAATTTGTTACATCTGACTCCCTAAATATTTCTCTATACAAGTGTACTATCTATCTATCCATTTATTTATCTATATATACCTATCTCTTTAGTGCTTACCTATCTATCTATTTATCATCTATTTACTCACCAATTCTCATTCCTATATAGTTACCCTACCCTTTCACCCCTCTCAAAACACAATCACCCTTTAGTCTCCCCTTTCCACCCCTCACCCCACGCCGCCATCTTCCCTACTAACAGCGCGTGTTTCCGCTGTTTTAATTAAGGTAATCACGCTAATAATCCCAGCAGGTTTATTATTATCATTAGGCAAAACAGAATCACAAATGGTTGGGTGACGACGCGAGGTGCTCAAAAAAAGGGAAAGGATCACGTGCTCTGTAGAGGTGGACCGTGACGGGTACGTGTACAGGTGAGGCGAGGTGAGGTGGAAGGTAATGGAGATATGAAGATGTGTTAGTGAGGAAGGAAGGAAGGAAGGAAGGATGGAAGGAAGGAAGGAAGGAAGGAAAGGAAGGAAGGAAGTGAGAGGAATATCAAATGAGGAAGATAATTGAAAGAGTAAAACGAATAAATCAAATAAAGAAAGTTCACAAGAATTCCGCGCAGGTATTCTTCCAACAAAGCTATCAATGTTCAACAAATACTCTAATGATTATAGTTCAACATTCTCTTGTCAACAGGTAGTCATTCTGTTCACTAATTGACAACACATGCATGCACGTGTTCAGGAAAAATGTAGTACTTATAAAAAACATGAGAAAGAGAAAGAGAGAGAGAGAGAAGAGAGAGAGAGAGAGAGAGAGAGAGAGAGAGAGAGAGAGAGAGAGAGAGAGAGAGAGAGAGAGAGAAAAAAAAATACCCAGGGGCGGGCATAAGAAGAGGAAGAGAATTAACACGAGCAGATGCAGGAACACAAGAATGAATAGAAAAAGTGGAAGCAAGAGCAGGAAGAAACAGAGAAAAAGAAGAGGAGGAGGAAGAGGAGGGGGAGGAGGATAGCCTCACCCTCTCACCTAGCCACACCTGCCTTCCGGTGCACCCGTCGCCTCACTCAAGGTCACACACACACCTGTACACGCGTTCCCTTCCCTTCCCGCCTCCACACCAACACACTAAGAGATGTCATTGTACTCTAAAGTTTTATTTCTTATCTATATATATGAAGAAAAAAAGAAGAAAAAAAACAGTTACCCTCTATCTCATTATCTCTTTATCTATCTATAGTTCCCCCTCTCCACCTGATGCTTTCCATAGACACTTGCAGGATAGAATGAACTCATCCTCCCCCGCCATACCTTATCGGGTTACCTGGTTCATGTTTCCCTGCCTCTAGTTGTGATTCGGAGCCCTGTGGTGTGGTGTGTGGTGTGTGGTGTTGTGGTATAAAGGTTCACTGGTTCTTCACTCCTCCTCTTCCTCCCTTTCCCTTCTCTCATCCTTCTCTTTCCTCCATATACTTTCCCACGGTACTCCACCCTCTCTGTTGAATCTTCCTCCACTCCACCCTTCCTTCCCTTCCTTCCTCCTCCTCCTCCAGCATCACAGGTGAGCATTAATTATGGTCCTTTTCACTTCCTTTCCCCAGCCGCCGAACACCTGTGCTCTCTAGGCTCATTAAGGACGTGGGAATGAGAGACGAGAAGTTTGGGTGAAGACGATTACCTAGGTGGGCAGGTAAGTCTTGCTAATGACCCCAATATAAGGTTTTGTGAGAACTTAAACCCATCATCATCATCAATATATATTTTTTTTGCATCACTAAACCTATTTGTCTGGATAGGTATTGCAAATTGATTAGCATTACCTGTCTGTTATGCCTTGATAATTACAGGTGTGTAGAAGATGGTTTTTTTTTAATGATTATCGTATTCTGTGTTGAGATGAAAGTTACAATGGAATTCTTTATTTAGTCTCGCCGTCTTAGTGTTAATAAATGACAGGCAGACGAAGGAAATAAATAGCAAGGATAATATATGTGATTCTTTCCATCACTCTCTGGCTATATAAGGCGCGCGGCAGGAAGGTTGTAAATAGGTTCTAGACACGAAGGTTCTTATAGACAGAGTTGAAAAATGGCCTAATTTGTATTATTTTATGGTGTTCTAAAATGTACTACACAAAATAATGTATGTAGGTAGAAGCTTTTAAAGTCCAGTTAATATATTAGTTAAATGAGGCAGTGTGTGTGTGTGTGTGTGTGTGTGTGTGTGTGTGTGTGTGTGTGGTGTGTGTGTGTTAGGGTTAGGACACGCAAATGTGTGTCACCAATACAGACAGGTAGCACAGCCTTGACCCTGCCCCCCCCTCCCTTTTAACCCTTCCCATCACCCCTACCCCCCCCACACCAAGGGCCAAAGGGCGGCAGCAATCAAGTCACCAGTATCCCTCACCCCCCTTTACCCACATCCTTCCCCCCTTTCCACTCTCTCAAAACCCTAAAAACTTCCTCCCCCCCAACCCTGATCCCCCACCACAATAACTTCACTTTTCACGCACGCAAAAATAAATACAAATGTTAAATAAAAAAAAATTTGATTAAAAAAAAACGTTAAATGTGAGAATGAGAAATGTTTTTAAAATATACAAATGACACCAGGTATTTCACTACAGGTGTATACATAGGTGTGCGTGGTAATTACTGGTGTTGTCTAAAGGTAAGTAAGTAGGCATGACAGTCAAAATTGGGTCATGCAATATCTATGAATTACCTTGGCCGTCATTGTTACACCTTTCCTATTAACATTAGTGGGTGGAGTTGTGTTATTTACCTTCAGGGCGAAACACAGGAGGAGGAGGAGGAGGAGGTGACAAGTGCGATGAAGACGAAGAGAACAAAAGCTTCCCAGAGAAAACAGACACAGGAAGTAGAAAACAAGATTGGAAAGAATGAAAAGAAGGAAGAAAAACAAGCAAACTCAAGCATATCAATTGTTCTTTGTGTATCAACAACACCACCACCACCACCACCACCAATAACACGCAAAGGGGGTGAGGGGAGGACAGGGGGGGTGGGAGGGTATGACTGTGCAAGGGGAGGGGAAGAGATAAATCCTGGGAGAGAGGGAATGATGGAAAGGATGATAGTGAAGGAAAGATACAACTCTCTCTCTCTCTCTCTCTCTCTCTCTCTCTCTCTCTCTCTCTCTCTCTCTCTCTCTCTCTCTCTCTCTCTCTAATCCATGAGAAAAGCAAGGTCGCACAAAATTAAGCATTAATTGTTGCATCTCAATTTACTTCTAGATAATTAGTTTCCTTGAGTGGTAAAAACTATTATTAGCATTTTATTATCATTATTCTATTCTATTATTATTATTATTTTTCTCCATTTGTCTAATTAACCTATTCTATTCTATTCTCTCAATTAACCGAAATGATTATTAAAAGAAAACATCATTATTATCATTACTACTACTACTACTACTACTACTACTACTACTACTACTACTATAATAATAATAATAATTCGTAATATTTCTTTATCGTTCACTAATTACTTTTCAGAACATTTAGATAACAAGCCACAGATAGTCAGTTATGGGAACACGAACCATACATCTTTAGCACCCTTGGGGGGGGCGCACACCCTTGCCTGCTGCTTCCCCTCTGCCCCCCCTCCAGCCCCTGCCCATAACACGCCTAACATTAACATATAAATAACACCATTAATAATACTTATGTTAAGACGCCATCTTACGCACTCCATAGCTCAGGTGTGTGTGTGTGTGTGTGTGTGTGTGTGTGTGTGTGTGTGTGTGTGTGTGTGGAGGTAGAAACAGAAGACAGGATGCATGCCTCAACGCCCTTTTACACTCCTCTTTTTTTATCTCTTCTTCCTCTTCTGTACCCTCCTCCTCCTCCTCCTCCTCCTCCTCCTCTTCCTCTTCCTCCTCCTCCTCCTTCAGGTGTGCAAGGAAACGACTGCAGGTGAAAGGAGACGCATCATAGGTATCAAGAAGGGCGTGAGGTGTGCCAAGGGAGCCATGTGTTGGTATACAGGTAACACACAGGTAAGCAATGGGTGTGCAGGGGTGATGGGCGTGCACGTGACGGGGGTGCAAGTGGGTGAAGTAACTAGGTATCACAATGGGTTACGAATACCTGATCGTGGGTACACCTGGTGGCACTGCAGCAGGTAATGGTGGAGGTGCAGGTGAGGTAAGGAGTTAGTGGCAGTGAATGTGGTGTAATAGTAATAACTGAGGTAATGAGAGGTGGTAATGAGTAATAGTAGTGGTGGTGGTGGTGGTGGTGGGTGTGGCTGGAAAGTTGCACCACTGTCAATGTGAAACAAGAGGTAGTATAGGCTTTCCACCCTTCTCCTCCTTCTTCTCCTCCTCCTCCTCCTCCTCCACCCTGGCCCAGTGACCCAGCCCGCCACACGACCACCACCTGTCACTCCCCTGCACGAACGGCCACCTGCTAGGGACGGACCTGCTACCTGAAGGACCTCATCACGTGCTGGTCGCGGTGACACTGATGCATGTGTACGACAAGGGACGTACACGCGACCATGAACAAGGAGAAGAAACAAAAGGAAAATACGTACACAAGATCAAGAACAAGGAGATGACAGAAATGAAAATACATACATGAGATAAAAAAAAATAATAATAATAATAATAATAAAGAAAGAAAAATAATCAATATACTTAAGAAAGAAAAAATATATAAAAAAAATTAATGGTTTTTTTTATTCTCACCTGTATTACATTAGCCAGGAACATTGTGCAGGGTGACAGCTAGGTCAGGTGAGGTCAGGTGAGGTCAGGTGAGGCCAGGTGAGGTAAGGCCCTGCCCCTACCACCTCCACTCATGAAGGTGGAAGGGTGTGGATGTGGAGCAAAACATCCACATCATTACAAACAAGTCCACTCCACTCCACACATCACTTCATCTATACAGGTGTGAAGTACAGTGACCTTATAGTAAATAGCACCTGTGGCTCACTATATTACAGGTGTTCACGTGTCACTATTATCGGGATTCACAGTTCACTATATCTCACAATACAGTGATGATCCTCGAGTGTGTCTGTCATTGCCTTAGTCCAGCGAGTGTGGTTTCAAGGGGACAGTAAGTAGTGATACAGTACCACTTGGAGCCTGAAAGGGAGTAGATGCAAGTCGTGCTTAGGTAACGCGTGGATCCTCTTACTTCTATAACGACACAACGAATACGATACAATAGATAAACTTATAACGAATTTTACGCGTCCTTCCATAACTCTGAGTCCAATTTACGAACCACAATAACGCTATCAACTTCACTGTTATATCTGTTTTTTTTATTAATTTTCTGCAGCGGTGGACACGAATTATTTTTTTTACCTCAACCTCAAGCCTGTATCCACCTATCAAATGTTTATTAATAGCACTGAGAGCATTACAATAACAGACTTTATAAACTCAATAGACGAACCAAATAGAACTTTCAAGAATTCCCCTCAAAAAGCACGAATTACATAGGCCTAAGCAGATAAAATATAAAGATCAAGACAAGTATTCATTTACCAGACAAAAAAAAATAAATAAATAAATAAATAAATTCCCTGTGATCAGTACAGAACAAAATAAGTAGGACAGACAGACAGGTGTACTCAGGTATGTTAGCTAATTAGTTACCTACGACCAGTCTACCTGTGAACGTTACAACACACGGATAAACACGGGAAAGATGAGACGATAACAAATGATAAAATAGGAAGAAATGTGAAAAATGCCGGAAACAAGATAAGAGAAGACGAGGAGGAGGAGAAAATAGCACCAAATGGAGGGAGGAGGAGGAGGAGAGGAGAGATACACACAAAAGAGAGGGAGAGATAAGACACAGCAGGGAGAGACGGAGGGAAAACAATACGAGTGAGAGAGGAGACAGCAGTACCTTGTTAGTCTCCCTGTGAGTCTGTGAGGGAGGTGAGACAGTCTCCATTAGTCTCCCTCAACCCTCTGACCACAACCTCAATCCCTACCGCCATCCCTTACCTCCCACTCCATCAATGCCTCCTTCTTTCCTCCATTCCTCATTATCTTTGTTTCCTACCTCCCTCATTTATCTAGATTTCCCTTATCCTTTATCCTCTTCCCCCCCCCCTCCTCTCACCTGTATATCATTAGCTACCAGCCTCACCTGTCCTGTACACCTGCCGATACAACCCTTACCTGTGTGTTAACTCCCTCTCACTTCCCCTCTCACCTTCCCCACCTCATTAAAACTTCCCCTCTCTCTCTCTCTCTCTCTCTCATTTACCACCTCTAACACTCCCTCCCACTCCCCTCCCCCCCCATAAAACTTGTCACACACCCTAAGCTTCTAGTTAAGAGGGTGAGGTGAGGTGGGTGTGTTGGGGGGGGAGGGGGGGGCATACCAAACCCACTACAACAAAGGGGCATCTCACCTGTCTAACCCCCTCCTCCCTCCCCCCCTCCTTCAAGGTGTGGTTTTGAAGATTTGTCGTCCCTTACCTCACCCATCTCCCCTTCACCCACCCACCCCTTCACCCACCTACAGCCTCCTTGACCCCACCCCTTCATCTGGCCTTCCCCCTCCCATCTACTGCCTTTCACCTAAAACACCTCCCCTTCCCTTACCACACCCCCCTTAACTACAGCTCCCCCCCCCTTCCTCCTACCTAAAGTACTACATACCCGACAATCATGAGAGAGAGAGAGAGAGAGAGAGAGAGAGAGAGAGAGAGAGAGAGAGAGTAATAGACAAGTAGACACATACACAAACAAATACAACTTGCAATCAACAGCTTAAAAGAAAAATACACACCTGGCCTTCACCTAATTGAGACAGGTAACCTAACCTAACCACATGAGACGAAGTAACCACAAGCAAAAGAAGAAAAAACAAAAAAAAGTCCTCAGATTTAACACACACACACACACACACACACACACACACACACACACGGATACGTCATATTTACCAAAGGCCGCGAGGATTGTGAATGTAAATAGGCCTAACACCCACATGCAAAAAAGGATAAAAGAGAAATTGAGGAAGAAAAAAAATATATAGAAAGTTAAAAGGAGGTAATGAGATGGCAAGGTAACATGAGGTGAGATAAGGGGGACGTTCACCTGTCTATACCTGTAACTGTTACCCTTATATATACACCTGTCCACCTCACACCTCAGTAACAGAAGGGATGCTAAAATCTGCAGCCTCAGGTGTGAAGCGAAATGAAGGAGTGGGAAGAGGGGTGAAGGAGGGAGGATAGGAGAGATAGAAGGATGAACAGAGAGAAACGGTGATAAAGATGAGGTTAAGGATGATACAAAAATAATAATAACACCTATTCATCATCATTAACAAAACAATGCCAGCGAAATAGGATAATTAAAAAAAAATACTTCAATTAAACTGTTATCTTCCTTCCTCTCCTATTACCAGGCCTATTTCCACCTCCTTACACCTCCTCCTCCTCTCCTCGACCCTTCTCCCTCCCTTTCATTTCCAACCGTACACTTTTTTCCCCTCCTCCTCCTCCTCCTCCTCCCTCCCTCCCTCCCTGCAAATGGCAAAGACTTTCTACTAGCCGTTAATGTTTGCACGATAGGGTCCTCCCCCTCCCCCCCCCTTCCAGTCAACCTCCATGTCTAAAGGTTCAACTAACTCTCCCCTCTTCTCCTCCTTCTCCTTCTCCTTCTCTTCTTCCTTCTAAGTGTTCGTTGCCTCCAGCTATCACGAAAAGAACACTTGACATTTAGTATATATAGCTGTAGCCTCCTTCAGGTATGTTTAAGGGCTTACCTGTACCCCCCTCACCTGTAATAATACCTGGTTAAAACATCCCCTTCGTCGCCTGCCACCTGGGTCAAAATTTCATGCACACCTGTTGAGTTGTAGTGGTGTTGTTTGTTTTTTTTAGTACTCTCTCTCTCTCTCTCTCTCTCTCTCTCTCTCTCTCTCTCTCTCTCTCTCTCTCTCTCTCTGTCAATGAAGAGTCCAGTTACGAGCAAGTAGAGAAAGATGAATATATTAATAGTTTGATGATATGCCGAACACACACACACACACACACACACACACACACACACACACACACACACACACACACAAATACTGAAGTTATCAAAGAGAAAGGAAAGGAATAGCGAGTGAGTGGTAGTGGTGGTGGTGGTGGTGGTGGTGGTGGTGGTTGCAACATCAACTTCCTAAACCTTAATCAACCTCTATTACCACGTTGTTGCCACATTACCAAACACATATTAACACTAATGATGCCTAATTAAAGTAAGATAAACAAATAATGAAACAAATAACTCACTGGAAAAATTCAGGATAGGCCTATAATGTTGATTTTTTTTTTTAGGCCTACGGTACTTACATCACATCACCACAAGGGAGATATTTTATAGGCCTGGTGTAGTGCAAATAGACACACACACACACACACACACACACACACACATATCACACGCACAACACCGTGATCTTGAGTGCAACACCGCAACACCATTACCGCCACTGACAACACCACGCACGTGCAACAATGACGGTAAGGTATGGTGACACTATAACACCATCACCCACGCAACACAACAACACCACAACACCACCACACCACCACAACACACCACAACACAAAATAACAGGTAACACTAAACGAAAATGTGTTTATCCCTGTGTTGCCTTCCCCTCACTCCCCCCCTCCCCCCCCGGCAGGTGAGGGAGAGGGAGAGGCCAGTGAAGGGTGAGGACAATATGGAAGGATACACACCTCACCCTCCCACCTCTCCCAATACACTGAGGAAGAGGCAAAGAAGTTCCTCTCCCTTCCTCTCCCTCCCTCTCCCAAGCCCCGCCTCTGTCCTGTATCCCTCTCCCCCCCCTCTCCTCATTCCTCCATCCGTCCCTCCAAGCCTCCACCGTTTCCTTCTTCTCAGCCGTCTCCCTCCTCCTCTTCCTCCTTCTCCCAAGCCTCCTTTCTTAACCACTGACGCTACCTCCTCCTCCTCCTCCTCCTCCACAATTACCTGTCCTTCCCTCTCACCTCTCTATTTACACCTTTATCCTCTTAGGCTTCATAATCAATACAAACTAATGACCTTGACTTACCTATTTAATAAAACCATCAACCAATAATTAACGAAACAATTAATAAAGATGAATAAAAAGAAGAAGAATTAGGATTAAGAAAAGAAGAAGAGTCAGGATCCTCCCTCACCCTTACCTACCTTCCCTCCCTTCCTCCCTCCTCCCTCCCCATCCCTTCCCTTCCCTTCCCTTCCTCCCTCCACCGCAAAAGCGCCTCATCAAATTTTCCTACCGCGGGACAACACTCAAGGACGCTGTGTGTGTGTGTGTGTGTGTGTGTGTGTGTGTGTGTGTGTGTGTGTGTGTGTGTGTGTGTGTGTGTGTGTGTGTGTGTGTGTGTGTGGAAAAGAAACAGATCACGAACAGGAAATATCTATTTATTTTTCCCCAAGTCTTGCGAAACAAAATACAAGGGAAAAAAAAATAAATAAAACGAGAAAGAGAAAACAAAATAACACAGAAATTAGACAGCAACAAACATTACGAGGAGGAGGAGAAGGAGGAGGAGGAGGAGGAGGAGGAGGAGGAGGAGGAGGAACAGCTGTCGGTCAGTCCACTTAAGAAAGCTAAGGAGAGGAAAGGAGAAGAGGAGGAATGGAGGAAGGGAAGGAGGGAAAAAGGGAAAGAGGGAAGGAAGAAAGGAGGGATAGGAATGGGCGGAAGATTTGGGTCATTAACAAGAAAGAAGAAGAGGAGGAGGAGGAGGAGGAGGAGGAGGAGGAAGAAGAAGAAGAGAAGAAGCGATAAATATATTTAGAAAAGAGAATGAAAAGACAGACATGAAGACGTGTTGAGTATCACACACACACACACACACACACACACACACACACACACACACACACACACACACACACCACAAAGGCATCATTGTTCCATTAATAATACGCTTATCAACAAGGGCCAATATTCAAGCTTTTCACGTAGGGCGATCATCCATAACGGCATTGAAAAAATATCCCTTATTTCTCCTTTACTTGTAATAATAATAATAATAGTAAAAGTGGCTCAGTCATGCACGCACACACAACACACACAACACACACACACACACACACACACACACACACACAAGCACACACACACACAAGCACACACACACAAAAACAATATATATAAATAAATAAATAAAAAAAGAGTAGGTTTTGGCAGTGGACTTGATGTTCATATAGCATAACATAATGGTGGTGACAGTGATGGTGATGGTGATGTTATGGGTGGTGATGAAGGTGCTTATAGGACGGTAATGGTATAGTAATGGTTTATAGGGTATAGTGGTAATGGTGATGGTGGTGGTGGTAGTATAGTGGTGATGGTGGTAGTAGCAGTGGTGGTGGTGGTGGTGGTGGTGTTGGTTTGGGTGGTGGCTGCCTTCCAGGTAAACACAACTTGTGACTTTCCACCACAGTGACGCCGTAAACAAGGCTACAGGATATATACTCCCTTTTGACACACACCACAAACACCACAAACACCACACACCATTTTAATATATATACATAACAAACACTTCACTGTACAAAAATAATCCTTAACTCAAACAAACAAACAAATTCACAGCAAAAAAAAACGTCAACATATAAGTTCTTTCTTTTATAAACTAAAAACATAACAAAAATATAATCATTGAACTTTTCTTTTCGTTGCACACAGGAATTATTTAACGGCAAGTAGGAAAAATATATTCTTTATTTATATTTACACCTGCACATAAATATAAGTAAATGTTTGTGTGTTTGTGTAAAATTTTGAGGCTTCCCAGACCCTCCCTTCATCTCATCCCTTAATTTTGATCTCAGGTGTGGCCCCCAACCCCCTACCTCCACCCCCAACCACCCCTACCTCAACCCCAACCCTCTACCTCCACCCCAACCCTCTACCTCCACCCCCACCCCGCACCTGTGTACTATCTTAAGGCAGATTTAGCCCCTCCCTAGTGTACGTAAGAGTGTGTGTGTGTGTGTGTGTGTGTGTTAACCTCAGATGCAAAAATATAGGTAAGGCTTTTCACAACACACACACACACACACACACACACACACACACACACACACACACACACACACACACACACACACACACACACACACACACACATCTGGTCAAGTGGTCCCAGCTGCTTACTGGTATTCGTTAATCACTTTGGCTATTCTGACCATCTCTCTCTCTCTCTCTCTCTCTCTCTCTCTCTCTCTCTCTCTCTCTCTCTCTCTCTCTCTCTCGCCTCGTCGACCTCTTTTTGCTCTACTGCTATCACTACTACAACTATTACTACTATTCATCTCTCTCTCTCTCTCTCTCTCTCTCTCTCTCTCTCTCTCTCTCTCTCACTACTACGAGTTTTCACCGCAGTGCTATCAATGGAGGAGAGAGTTGGGTGGCCGCGGGCACCTGAGGGAGGGAGGGAGGGAGGGAAGTGGCGGAAGTGGTAGTGATGCGTGGAGTGAAGTGGGAGATTTAGTGAAGAGGGGGAGAGAATAAATGGTAGAGGAGGAGGAGGAGGAGGAGGAGGAGGAGGAGGAGGAGGAGGAGGAGGAGGAGGAGGAGGAGGAGGAGGAGGAGGAGGGAGAAGTGAATGGTAGGTGTGGTAGATAATAGATAAGGTAGTGTAGAAATTGAGAGTGAGAGAGAGAGAGAGAGAGAGAGAGAGAGAGAGAGAGAGAGAGAGAGAGAGAGAGAGAGAGAGAGAGAGAGAGAGAGAGATGGCATACCATACATAACAATTACTACACCTTTACAATAACATAAATAAATCAAAACCAGCAACACTATGGAAGGATAATGCTAAACAAATACGACTCCTACTCAATGCCATACCACATTTTCTTTCAACCAGTGACTCTCAAGTATTTTAATGTCCTGTTACTATGATTGTGATGATGATTGTGGTGATGATTGTGGTGATTGTGGTAATGTTGACAATGATGTGTAAGATTACTAATGACATCATAGTATTATTTAGATATGCAAAACATTCTCTTACTTCTTGCTTCCTCCTCCTCCTTCTCCTTCTCCTCCTCCTCCTCTTCAAATCTCCCCAGACAAGGTCACAGCACGCATAGAGTCTCATTAATTAAGTCCACTGCTACAGCCTCACCCCTTCCTCCACCACCTTTACCACCCTCCACCTCACCACACTATACCTACCACTGTTAACCACTACACTATAACTATCACACTTTGTTTATTTAGTGATTACTGTGATGTGGAATATAGCTTCATCATAACCACTATACTATTTTTGTTTATTGTTATTTGTAGTGATTAATGATACACCTGTCTGCTACACCTGAGAATACTACACACCTGTACTACACCTGTTAGTACTATAACGAATACGTGTGGAGTGTGGCGCCTTTCTCATGCCTATTGTTAAGAGTTTACCATCATAATTATAGTCAGTCACAACACAACACAACGCAACGCAACACAACACCAGGAATCAGTCTGGTTGAATGGGTTAATGCAACACCATCACACAACACAACTAACACTGCAACCATTCTTCAACCTACCCTCTTATATGACATCAGATGAAGGCCTTTTTTTGTCTTAGTTTTTTTCTTCTTCTTTTTTTCGTACGATGTCTGTTCTTACCCTCTTTTCCATTTGCCTTTGTATTCCATCCCCTCTCTTCCTCTCTCTCTCTCTCTCTCTTTCGTTATTTCTACGTAACCGCTGATGCAATCACTCAATTTCATGCCATTTTCTTAACTCCGCTTCATGACCACTTGTAAGCGTAATATCAGCATGACTTTCCCCCATGACTTCCCTAGTTCACACGGCATACACACACACACACACATACACACACACCCCGCCCCTGCCTGCACTCCCCAACACTCCCACACTTTGCGACACCCGCGAGATGTTAACACACACGCCTCCACGCCACGCCACACTGTCACCACTGCCTCAGGGTTCCACAGGGCAACACCAGAGCCTTTACACGACTCTGTAATGCAGTATATGACCAGGAATCCCTCAACACACGCCCCCTTCCCCCTTGACACCCGCCGCAGCTACGGGTGTCATTAAGACCGAGTTTGACGATGATTAAGGGTTAAATAAGGACACTCCGGTTGGACAAGTGTAGCAGGACACTTAGGTAGTGATGTCCCACGTGCGTCCCTTCCTCCCCTCACACGCACTTTTAAGCACAGTACCAGATATTTGCACTTCGCACGCACTTTTGATTTCACACTTGAGCACCGCAGGACAGGTCAACAGGTACTAGCACGGCCCTTGGGGAGGATAGGGAACCAGGCACAGTGGCAGGGGCAGGGGAAGGGGCTGAGGCAGGGCGCTCCGTCCACCGCGGTATTGGATATTAACACAGAAGGCGACGCAACGCAAGGAGACGGACGCGGGGAGTCGCCACGCCGCGCGGAGAGAGACTGAACCTGCCGCGCGTCTGACTCTGGTTCAGGCCGAGAGCCACGCTGAGGTGACCCAGAGAGGCAGACAGGCTGGACGGTGCCAACGGATGTGGTCAAGGGGAGGCAGGTGGAAGTGACACCCATTTACCTCAGTGGGTTAAGCGGTGTGATGGGTTATGGTGTGCGTGAGTGTGTGTGGAGTGAGGGGGATGGGGGGGGAGGGGGGAGTGATAATCTTTCCTAGTGTATATCCACATCAAAGCGGAATATGGTGGGTTAGGGCAGCTTGCAATAACTGTTACCAACGACATCATATTAATAAACATTATGACATCAACATAAAAATAATATACCACTGTCCTGAGCATCCCAGTCCATCGTCCCTCTCTCACACGAAGTAAATCCACCTTGACTCTCCCACCCTCTACTCTATCCTCTCCACTTCCAGCCTTTTTCATCCCGGCAAATCTGAGGGTGGACACGCCTTCCTTCCTTCCTGTCACCCTCCCTTGCCCACACCTTCGTCAGACACGGCATGTAGTTACCGTCGCGTTACCTGCGTCACCCTTTATGAACCCAACATCCTCGTGCCTCTATATACACCCACCTGATCGATGCTATGTGCGAGGCGGTACAAGGTCACAGAATAAGGATAAAATAAGTCAAAACAAACATAAATCTTGAATCTTACACTGAAAACACGAGACATTTTGACCTCCACGCAATGAAAGACAGTTGGTCATTTATCATCACGCTTTCTAGTTAACTAAGGCATCAAGAACCACCCTCAATCAGCCTCCAGACGTGATATTACTAAGCACAGGAGACATGAGATTCACACACGGGCCATTAGAGGAAGGACCAGGGCCACCAGAGCGTAGAAAGGAGGGTGGGAGTGTGCATACAGAGCAAAACATGGATAGCCACGCCGATGCACAGAAAACCTAGACCAACAGCGGATGTCAGATTGGCTTAACAGAATGTAGGTCTTTCTCAGGTCACTTAGGGTCAGGATGAGACAGGTATAGTGTGTCTTGTGTACATGTTTTGAACGTGAATACATATACACAACATTAGCGTTACGACTCATATATATTTTTCTTTTTTTGTACGTTACCTTCTTTGCCTCGTCGATCCTTCCTCCTCCTCATACTTCATGTGTCGCAGCATTCCTGACACCACCACCACCACCACCACTACTACCTCCATGCCCCTCAAGAATACAAACAAACTGTCACTCCACTAAGCCTCCTCCTCCTCCTCCTCCGTCATGAGTCATCAGATAATGGGGAAAGCAAAATGGTAATAGCAAGCAAGCATTAAAAGAACAATACCCGGCCGTCTTCCTGTGTGTGTGTGTGTGTGGTGTGTGTGTGTGTACTGAGTAGCCTATGATCAGTTTTCCTTTTTTTACCCTTTTAACTCCCCCTTCCCCTCATCTTTATTCCCGTATCCATCTCTTACTCTCTTTTTTTTCCTTTTTCTTAATCTTTAAACTCCCAGTCGCTTTCTTTTATTTTTTCTTCTCTCCTTTCTTCAGCTTCTCACTTTTTTCTTCTCCTTTTTTGTTCATCCCCTTCAGTTCTTTCCTTACTCTTACTTATCCTTCTTTACTTACTCCTTCCTGTTATTATTTCCTCCAAATCCTATCCTTCCTGTTCCTTCATTTTCTCCACCAATTCCTCTCCTCTTCCATATCCTTCCTCCACCTCCTCATCCTTCAATCCTTCCTCGTCACACCCCCCCCCTTTCCACCACTCTCAGCGTCACGGTTTCATTCCCACCACGCCTCCTCCTCCTCCTCCTCCTCAGTGTTTTATTTCTTCTTCATATTTTCCGCAATGTATCTAGACTTAAAGACCTCAATTTTAACATGAAGTTTAGTTTCCACAACACTAGAACAGTTACGATAATATACTCCTCCTCCTCCTCCTCTCCTTTCCCCTCCCTTCCCCCGTCAAGGCCACATGCTTCCTCCCTCCCCCTCCGACCCCTCAAAAAAAAGTTATGTTCTACTGTATATTGTATATTTTTGTGTGTTTTTTTGTGTTACTAAATCGTTGGTGATATGCAAGACTATGACAGGGAAATATATGCAGGGAAATAAATGACTGGAATGAATGTAGACTCGCCAGATGTTGCAAAAAAGTAAGACGTGGAGGAATGAAATGAAAAAAGGGAAAAAGAAAACATAACGGTGCACAACAGTAACGCAGCGGAGACAAAAGGAAATAAAAGAGAAAGAGAAACAAAGAAAATTATGAAAACGGTGCCAGCTTGGAGTAGCGATATAAAATCAAAGAAATAACAAAAAATAATAACAAAAAAAATAAAAAACATATATACGTAATAAAAAACAATGAAGAAAATAAGAAATCAATTAATAAGTCAACTAAATAAATATCTCAATAAATATATAATCCATTAAATAAATAAATAAATAACAAACAAAGAGAAAGAGAGAAGGGTGGTAGAAAGACAACTAATGAATTAATGAATACTAACACGATTAAAATAAATAAATAAATTAATAAACACACACAACCACTACTTACACGCAAAGAAAGTTGCGTGCACGTGCGTTGCGGCGGCGGCTTAGCGTGGGAAGGCGTGAAGGGAAAGCTGCCAGACGAGGAAAGCGAAGAGAGGATGTGACGACGAGGAGAAAGAGGAAAAAATCTAGTATGCACGGAGACAGGAGAGAGTAACTAGATAACTCTCTCACTCACTCTCTCACTCACTCACTCTCTATCTCTCTCTCTCTCTCTCTCTCTCTCTCTCTCTCTCTCTCTCTCTCTCTCTCTGTTGTCAATGCAAGGACTGTTATGCACACGGGGCACTAAGAGTTGTGATGAGGTTAGGTGTGCAAGGCTGACACTTAACAGCACTTCATTAACTTCACTTTACTTAACACTCCTTCAAAAGCATGAGAACCTACTTTACTACTACTATTTTCAGTGCCAATGTAGTAGTAGTAGTAGTAGTAGTAGTAGTAGTAGTAGTAGTAGTAGTAGTAGTAGTAGTAGTAGTAGTAGTAATAATAATAATAATAATAATAATAATAATAATAATAATAATAACAACAACAACAATACATATCAACACACGTAGTCACAGAATTTTATGGATTGTTTTTTTTTTAATACACTGAACGGAAGTGATTCTGCAAATTGGAATGCCGCTAACAGGCGTAACGGAAACTTATTTATTGTGAAACTGTTTAACTAGTGTGTGTGTGTGTGTGTGTGTGTGTGTGTGTGTGTGTGTGTGTGTGTGTGTGTGTGTGTGTGTGTGTGTTGTGGTGGTGGTGGTGGTGGTGGTGGTGGTGGTGGTGGTGGTGGTGGTGGTTTTGTTTTTTTTTTTTTTGTTTTGTTTTTATTTGGGGGGGGGAACGTCTCCACCAATATTTATTTCAATGGCATCACTGAGGGTGATGGCAGCCTGCCCCGGCCTCACCGCAGGTTGCTGTGACGTTCAGCCTGCTGGGGAAGGAAAAGTAGAGTGTTTGTGTATGTGGGTGTATGTGTGTGTGTGCCTAAGGAGCGTCGGGGTCTAGTGCTTGGGGGTGGTTGGTGATGGCAGCAGCATTGCCTCGCACCACAGCCAGGCTGACCCTCTGTCGCAGCCAGCAGGTTTCCCGTGTGTCTCCTGTCTCTGCTGCTATCCGCTTACCCAGCTCCTGCAGGATCTTGCGAAACGCTGGGCCCAGCACTCCCGACGTCTCGACCGCCAGCGGCTCGAAGCGGTAGCGTGTTGAGAGTGCCGCGTAGCGATGCCGTTTGCGCTGTTCAGCTGCTTGGGCTGCGGCACCGGGTTTTGTGGCGCAGTTGGTGACGTGCGTGGTGCCAAAGGTGTTGGTGCACGTCACGTCCCACAGCAGCGATCGGCCTCCACTGAAGGGGTAAAGGGTCACTCCGTCCGGTCTTCGTCTGTCACCCCGGTCCAGGCCCCGCAGTTCGAGAAGCGCTGGTACCCCAGCGGCAGCCAAGCCATGCCGGATCACATCGTTGAGGGCGGCATGGCGTGGCAGTCGGCCGGGGTCGTGGTGGCAGGACAGCTGGTGGTGGCCGAGGTTGTCCGTCATAGCGCCGCATCTGCAGCGGTGCAGTATGCAGACCTGCGTGCCGAGTCGGAGGGCGACTCCAGCTCGGACAGCATCGTCTGGCAGGAGGAGGCCAAGGCTCAACACTGGTAGGGCATCTAGCCAGGCTCCGCTATGAGGCTCGGCTGCTGCAAGCAGACGTGCACGGTCTACCTGGTTGCTGCGCTCCAGGAGCACATCCAGGCGACGTTGGCTAGCGGCTTCATCCAGCTGTCGTTGGCTGATCTTAGCCGCATCGTTGAGTGACAATGGATCGATGTCTGGGCATTGGCGTTCGGTGCAGTAACCTGGTTTTCCAAAATAACCACAGGTGTTGACAGGGAACGAATATGTATAAGGAAGCTACAAAAATACACGTGGTAGTTCCTGTTACTCCCTTATTACCTACACCCACCTCTCATCCCGATCCATAAAGCCGTCTAGTCTTCTTTTAAAACTCCCTATCGTCTGTGCACTAACTACCTGATGACTGAGTCTATTCCAATCATCCATCACCTTATTTGTAAACCAATTTCTGCCTATCTCTTTACTAAATCAATTTTCTCACATTTTGAAATATTCAGTGTTACCTTGCTTATGTTGTGAGGATTTTCCCGACAAACATTCATTACTCTACACTTGTCATGATTAAAATCCAACTGCCACCTACTTATTTAACCTATCTAAGTCTCCCTGCAGATCCTTTACGTCAGACTCTGATCTAATAATCCTACCTATCTTAGAATCATCAGCGAATTTACTAATATCACTACTAATCCCACTGTCTAAGTCGTTAAGGTATATCAAGAATAGTAATGGCCCCAAAACAGATCCCTTGTTACTCACCATAATAAGAGTTGTGTGGTGTGGGCGTTGTCAGCATCCTACACCTGGCTCCTCTTGGCACTCTCTCAGGCACTCTTCAAAGGATGTATCTCACCTATCTTCTCTCACAACTTTTTTTCAATATATGTTCAATACACTTCACTGTTTTTACTTTCCTTCTCATTCATTAATTTGTGTGACTTTCAAATGACTTATTCTTATGATTACTATTGATTTTTCATTGTTCTTGTTTCCTTTTTTCATTATTCCACTTTTCATTGAACTTTTTCCATCAGATAATATTTATTCACTAACTTCATACTGTAACATTTTCTGCACAATCTTGATGTAGCAATTTTCACATATTTTCCTCAAGCACATCACCAAAACAACTTTCAAGGGAATCGCAACACCAGCAACACCACACGCTGCCTCTTTTTCTTGACGCCAACAAAACACACTCAGCACAAACACAAACACTGAGACCAGCAACACGCCACACAAGGAATGGCTACACATGAAAACTATCAAAGTAGTTGTATTATACGCTAGGAAATTAGAAAAAAATCCATCATTCTATATAAAAAAGAGTCCTCAACTGGAATCATGGAGGCTGATGATTAAGATAATGATAAGATGATAAGAATATAAGGCAGCTACAAAAGGTCCGGAGGCGTGCACTAGGTAGTTCCTGTTAATCCTATCTCCTTATTACCTACACCCACCGCCTATCCCCATCCATGAAGTCGTCAAGTCTTCTCTTAAAACTCCCTATTGTCTGTGCACTAACTACCTGCTGACTGAGGCTGTTCCAATCATCTACCACCCTATTTGTAAACCAATTTCTGCCTATTTCTTTATTAAATCTACATTCTTCTAGTTTGAATCCGTTATTTC
Source organism: Metacarcinus magister (assembly GCA_029783475.1). NCBI lineage: Eukaryota > Metazoa > Arthropoda > Malacostraca > Decapoda > Cancridae > Metacarcinus > Metacarcinus magister. Next base: position 11,865,841 of record JAPQNM010000020.1, read on the forward strand.
TTGTTCTATCCTGACTACTGATCGTAAGAAGTTTTCCTACATCCCCCTTATTTAAACCCGTCACCCACTTAAATACTTCAATCAGATCTACGCTTACTCTACGTCGCTCCAGTGAGTGCAATTTCAAAAGCTTTAGTCTCCTTGCATAGCTAAAATTACGAATCCCTTCTGTCATTTTGGTCACCCTTCTCTGCACTGACTCTAACAAAATGATATCCATTCTATAATACTTGGACCAAAACTGCACTGCATAGTCGAGGTGAGGTCTGACTAACGCTAAATACAACTTCAATATAACCTCACCACTTCTACTTTTAATACTTAACCTGAACACCCAAATCCCTCTCACATTCTGACCTATTCAGCATTACCCTGTTTATATTGTACCTGTTTTGAGAATTTTCCCAACCAATATTCATTACTTTACACTTGTCAATATCAAAATCCATCTGCCACTTAACCACCTACTCGTTTAACCTATCTAAGTCTCTCTAATCTAGGATACCTTCCGTTCCCTCCTGCAATGTATCCGCCTACCTCACTGACAACTCAAAGTACTAACCATGTTCACCACTTAGTACACGCCACCAAAATACTATAAATATGAACAGAAATATTTCACGAACGCCTGAATCAAATGTTTCGTGAGTTGGGTAATAATTCTAACATCTAACCCCTTAAGATGATTGAAACTACAGGAGGCTTGGGATTAAAGTGAAAAGTTAGAAATAAAACTGCATGACCTCTTAAGAATGGAATGCTATACAACTAAATAGGTAAAGAGATGGATGTGTGATAAGATGCAAATATGTGTTAAAGAGGAAAGGTGTTATGGAGAGATATTTTTGTCATGGATTTACTGTGGGTTGCTCAGAGGGACAAGGAGCATCAAAAGTGTTAAGAGTGATAGTAGTAGTAGTAGTAGTAGTCTTGAAACTCTACCTTTGTTGTGCAGCACATCAGAGACTAACACAATCTGAAACAAAAGAGAAAAATGGTATAGAAACACTCTCCCACACCCACACACACACACATACATACATACACACCCCCCCAACACACTGTATGCTAGCTCAGTGGTAACGTCCCAGCCTATCACTTGTCAGGGTAAGGTTCACACTTCGTTCAGGTTGCTTGGTTGCCAGTGATGAGCGAGTAGTTATTGTGGTACGGGTGTGTGGTGTTGTTTACTCCCCTGGTAGGCCACTCTAACCTGCAATAGACTGACTCGATCACAAGGAGGTATAAGTAGGTAGCCCCGAGATGCTGCCACACCGGCCCACCAATAAACAGACAACAGTGTGACGTGTGCTGTGGGTAGCGGGCAGAAAAGTGTGCCGTATGCAGATTGATGTTATCCATTATGTATTGAGTTACTAGCTACTAATGGGATAACATGTATAGTTTGAGTTAAGTACAGTTTGACAGCTAGGTAATACGACATGTGTTCATAGTTAGTCAGCGTAGACATGTGTCCTTAGTTAGTCAGCGTAGACATGTGTTCATAGTTAGTCAGCGTAGACATGTGTTCATAGTTAGTCAGCGTAGACATGTGTTCATAGTTAGTCAGCGTAGACATGTGTTCATAGTTAGTCAGCGTAGACATGTGTTCATAGTTAGTCAGCGTAGACATGTGTTCATAGTTAGTCAGCGTAGACATGTGTTCATAGTTAGTCAGCGTAGACATGTGTCCTTAGTTAGTCAGCGTAGACATGTGTCCTTAGTTAGTCAGCGTAGACATGTGTCCGTAGTTATGAGACAAGGAGTAAAAATAATCAATACACCGCATACTAAAAAATGTACCAAGAATCTACTACTGTATAAGGTTTGATGGTTTAGTATCTGTGGTGTCTATAGTATTATTAACAGTTTAGACAATGATCTCCAGGCTGGCTGTCTCTGGAAGGGTAATGGCTGGTGATCTCTACAAGGGACCACTAACCTCACCAAACCCCACAACCTCATAGCAGGGAACGACAACCTAACACCTGTTGTAACCCCATAACATAACATTGTATCCCAGTTACTTACATCACTATGAACCTTTGTAAATTTGATTACTCTACATAGTGTGTTGTGAGGAAACATTACCTCCATAATAATTAACCTGCCTCAATTAAGGGTTGCAACTCCTACCTTTCCCTCGGTTTTAATTACATTAGCACCACTGATTACCCTGACGTAGTGCCACAGCCATAATGAACTGAAATATTAATGATGCTGATAAGTTAGTCAATAACTTAACCTTAAATCAATACTTGTTGGTAAAGGCACTTCAGATCAGCGGGGAACCACCTTCACCAGTGCCAGGCCAACGAGGCACCATTAGACACACAACACACCTCACAGTAACCAAACCACGAGTGTTATTTAATCTGCATTACATCTACTTCCATATTAACAAAATCACATCAGTAGCAAGCCTCACTAAGGTGTTACAACGATGACAACCCTTGAGGTGTATTGGTAACACAACACACGGCCTTGTTACCACGTCAACTGTTAACGTTCATACACACACCCAGACTAACCGAACCTAACAAACAGCTGATCAAGGAGTACTATGGGGTAGTTTTGGCGCCAAACTCATAACTAGTAATGGTGTTCATGTCTCCCTTCTCCCTCACATACTTTTCTGCATCTTGTGTGATGAGTATCCTGGTACGATAAGCACAGTTAAGGGTTATATAGCAAAGGAATATAACCATAACACTTTATGTTTGTTGGTGGTGTTTTAGGGCTGTGACAGTCTATTAAACCCTATTCGCCCTGGTGGTGTCCTGCGAGGTGATCACAGGCGTGGGAGCTGATCAGTCTTCCTCCCATAACACTTTATAAACACGGGACCACTTGGCGCCTCACACAGTTTGAAGTTGACGTCCGAGCCGAGTGTAAACAGTAAGCACATTTATATACCGTCATTGAAATAGTATGGAAATGCATTATTCTTATCTTAAAAAGCTTGTAAAATATGTGAATAAATATAAAGTTCTATATTATGTACTTATTATTGGTTGTTAGACAATGTATGCATGATTTACTTGTAGTTAAATGTTGGTGCAGTGTTGTGAGGGGAATACGGCTTGGCGGGCTTTTTGAACCTGCTACATCAACACACACTAGACACCCCAATACTAGACGCAGGTCATATTTGGATAATGATTATATAACTATTTATCCAGTCCATTAGTGACCAAACTAAAGACATTTCTAGATACCTATAATAAGTATCAGAATTTTGGCATAAGTAGAATTAATTTAATTTAATATTTCATAAGTATTTTGATGGTAACCTAATCCAAATCACTACCTCTGTAAACATACCCTTTCAAACACACTATATTCTATCCCATATAGCTTTTCTAATTTGTATTTTTTTCTATTTCAGATATTTATGCTAAGGTTTATAAAAAGGTTATTGTTTTGAGGCACAGTGTGTTTGTGCAGGTGTACAGTCCCCTGGAATCTGTACAAGGCTCTCCCTAACCTTAACACTGGTCGCAGGGAAACTATACCAGGCTCTTCCTAACCAAAATACAAAATATAATCAAATTCAATTGGAATGTAGTAATGGATGTAGGAGCGTAAAGTATTATGCGGGCGGGCGGGCTGGTGGGCGGGTGGACGGGCAGGCGGGCGGGCGGAAGGCCGGGCTGGCTGGGAGGGAGGGAGGAAGAGAGAACGAGAAAGAGCGAGAAAGAGCGAGAGAAAGCGAGCGACCTACACAGCAAAGTTCTCGAATAATTAGAAAAACGAAAGAAAAAAAATCACCTTACTATAAATTTCTTTCCTCCACACGTACAAACATACAAACAGAAACACATAACTACCTTATAATCCAAAGGGGGCGGCGTTCCCTCGGTGGATGTTCTGGTAGGGTGGTGGGGGCGCCGCGCCACACACACGTGACAGGGGCGTGGAGAGATCCCTGCCCGCCCTCTGCCCCCCACCCATCCCTGCCAAGACAAGGATGGGCAGGAGGCATAATGGCTACAGACTCCACGCCCCTGCCAGGCTGTGACGCAACGACCCTTTTAGTAGTAGTAGTAGTAGTAGTAGTAGTAGTAGTAGTAGTAGTAGTAGTAGTAGTAGTAGGAGTCTAATGGCGGCAGCTGTAATATAAGAACAATCACATTAATACCACAATCAGAGAGATGGGAGGAGCAGTGTGTGTGTGTGTATATATATCCTGCAATGCTCCACTAATTGTTCTCTAAACCAAGCAAATAAAATAACAAATAAAAGTGTAATAATGTCAATAATTACTCTGATAAATTGTCGTCATGGAGTCTTTTCCATAATGACACAATGTGGTCACCTTATCTTGCTTCCATTATTACGGTAATTCATTATTCACAACACATATTCTATACTCAATCTGATCACTAATTACTCACGATTATAATGGCGGTGTTAATAAATATGTGAATGTCTTCATGGCGCCGATGATTGGTGATTAAATAGAATATATAACTATTTCTCAAAATGGCGGACATTCGACGCGACAAAACGTACCTCAAGACGTATTGTCGTACTTGTGAATTTTAGTTTATTTATTTCATTAATTATTTAGTTCATGATTTAATAAAATGTTTGTATATATTGATGAAATATAAAAAAGATAATAGTTGTAGGTAGTTTATTTTCATAATTCAATTTAATATTAATTCATTTACTTTCTGGAACCCGTGCACGTGGCCCCGTAGCGGCGACCACCCCACCACCACCACACCACCACCACTTATATCACCCTTATATCACCCTTATAACACCCTTATATCACCCTATCACCCTTAATTAACACACAAATCAGTACATAAATAATAACGTGGAAGTAATCTCAATACACCAACAAAATAACAGATTACAAGGTTATTAATTAAGGTGTTACAATTACCTGCCTGCCTGCCCGCCACCATCTTCCATATAAATCCCTAATTATCACTATCATCCGCCTTCCCCCCGCACTAAACACACTAATCATCACTTAAATTAACCTTTTTTACATCTACAATATGTTATAATAACCTAGAAGTCATTATACTTATGTAATGTATAACAACGTGCAAATTGTCTCTACGTACCTAAACAGATCCCGCCTTCATGAAGTCTCGGCTCCAAGTGGAATTGGAATGGCGGGATTGAACGCCACTTTCGTACGCTTCAAGAACTAGTGTCGTACTTGACTTATTTCATTAACTAGTTAGCTCATGATTTAATGAAAAAATTTAGTGCATATATATTAATAAAACAAAAAAAATAATAAAAATAGTTAAAGATCATCTATTTTCACAATTTAATCTAGCTAAGCCACCACCACCACCACCACCACCATCACCATCACCAGCACCACTACCATCACCACCACCACCACCACTACCATCACCATCACCACCACCACCACCACTACCATCACCATCACCACCACCACCATCACCATCACCACCACCACCACCATCACCATCACCACCACATTCCTCTTAGCCTGCCATCTCGATATATACTCACACTCTCCCCTAACACACGAGGCTGGTCCGGGCTTTATCTCACTTCAGGAATAATAATAGTGTCGAAAGAGAGAGAGAGGAGAGAGAGAGAGAGAGAGAGAGAGAGAGAGAGAGAGAGAGAGAGAGAGAGAGAGAGAGAGAGAGAGAGAGAGTGTGTATGTGTGCGTATTTACCAAGTTGTATTTACCTAGTTGTAATATACAGGGCCTGAGCTACACTCGTGTGGTCCTGTCTCCGTATTTACTTTTGTCTAGTTTTTCCTTTAGTTGATTTACATTCTTTGCCCTGATAACACCCCAGGAAACAACACCCAATTAGTCATGTGAGAATTACATGATCAAATTGAACTGGCAAGTGTAACCCTGGATCATGCTTAAACTTATGGCTTTCAATATCTTAGGTTAAAGAATCTCCTCTTCCTCTCGCAACCTTCCTTTATGGTCCTTTATTGTAAATGGGAATATAAACTATATTACTTAATCTTTAGAAACTATCACTATAGTCAGTAATTTTGTCATCCACGTCTGATGTTTGTTCTCCTTCGTCATTAAGCTCAACATCAGACTGTTCATCATTTTCTTCTTCCTCTTCTTCCTCTGCATTGTCATCCTCCTCAGATCTCTGCAAAGATTAAATTATAGATTTGTAGGATTTCATTAGTGCGGAGTATTGTGTATAAACTATACTCTGTTCACTTCTGAGAGCTTCATTCTAAATGTGAAAACTAATTCAATGGATCTCCTTTCACAATGTATGTATATTCCTTAAATGTTGGGAAAAAAACCTTACACAAAAATAAATCTGACATATTTTCATGCATTTTATCACCTTTACTGTTTACTGTTTCTAAAATATGTCACAGACCTTTTTGATCTCTAATACCAAGTGTCAACACCCATCAAGGAGGTGCCGGTAACAATGCAAAAACTCTCACTCTGTCCCTTTTGGTCGCATTTTACCAGCCACAAGTATGTGGTGATGGTATTCTTGCAGCCCCCACCACAGGGTTCAATATATAAACATATATATGTATACACATACCTGAGATAATATTTCTTCACCATGCAAGTCTCTGTTCTTGAGGACTCCCATCCAGAAGGCTGTATGGCATTTGTTGAGGGCCAGCATTGCTTTAACCCGATACACCAGTGTTTCCAAAGATTTCCTCAGAGGCGGGACAAACCGAGTAAGAGTTGTGTCTTGTTTAACCTGTTGAAATCAAAGGAAGAGTGACAATCTATCAATATACCTGACTTATATCCCCATTAAAAGGGGTAGGGAGACTTGCCTCGCCCCTTCACTCCTGTGCCCTGTCTTTTTATAGGATAGAATACAGAGGAGAGGCTTCCCAGACCCTTTGTTCCAACCCATTTTGTCACCTTTTACCATCTGCAGGGAATACGATGGTAGTATTCTTGCAACCCCCATCACAGGGCTAAGGGAAGAGTGACAATGTTAAATACAACTTGACATTTCCTTATTAAACTAGACTTCTATTAAAAAGTAACCAATAAACTAATATTCTGTGTAGAGGACTGAGAACAATGTTATATGTGCCTCCTGACTCTATCAACAGGTGACAAAGACTGACTACATACACAAGGGTATCTAACAGCATTTGTATTTATTTACCTTTGAGTGAGTACATAAATTTTGCAGGAATCTTGTTGATCCTTGGACACTCTTGAGCAGCATCACCACATCTTGGTTATGCTCACGGAAGCAAGTGTCCATCAAGGGCATTGCGCTGCGCAGGAACAGTTCAAGAAAGGGCCGAGCAAACTGCACACAATAGTTTGAGGTGTTGGAATGAAATATTTTATAGATACAACCTAAAACAAATATAGATAAAACACAAATCTTTTAACTCTTGTACCAAATAACAAAAATACAGGTTAAAATTTTTCAACTATGTTAAATACAGTATACTTTTTTTCAAGAAAACTCTATTTTCATGTATTCTTTCACTTGAAAGAACTACACAGTTTATATATCTGTATACTGTCTCTTTGTAACAATTTCATATTAAGGCTTATCTTATCCTAGTTGTAGATATGTGAGTCAATCATGAGTCCATCCCTACCTTCAAACACGTGCTTAACATTTGCTTGGCGTAGTAATACTTGAGCATCATTACAAGGGTGTGCAGGATCTTGATGGCTGTGTTCCATACAAGCAAACGCTTCCTGTTGTCATCCGATGAGGATGAGCTTATGGTTGACAGTGACTTATTGGTCCCACTAACCATGAAGGACATGATGGCCTTGTAGTACACTATCAAAGAATTCCTGTAAAATAAGTATGAATTAATAATGAATACTTTCATGAACCTCATGTCTGTAGCTGTAAAAATAATGTAATGATCTTTAACATCCAATTGTCTGAGCTCTAAGTACCTTATTTTGTTTTTGTATAAGCATTACTTGATTCACATCAGATGTAATGGGACAAAATGAACAAATCTTTACAAAGCATTCTGTACTACTAGAGTGACCTACTTGTTGAGAGTCGGGAAGGTGTCAGAACGTTGGTCTTTCTTGGCATCTGCTTGGAATTGTGCAAATCCTTCACTGCATATGTTTTCAATCTGTTTCAAAGGCTCCTTGCTGTGTTTCAAGTATTCCTGCGGCAAATTTTTGCTGAATTACGTAACAAAATTTACACAAATGAAGGTATTCATATTTGTGTTGTGTGGTGATGTGTTATTTCAAATAGAACACTAGCATATAGCATCACATCTTTTTGTGCTAATCAGATTTCAATATAAATGCACGGAACTCTTAAACATCTGATCATCATTCACTATCATAATAATTTTGCATCCCATGATATTCTTCTTTCCCAATATTAAAAAAGATGTCTGAAAAAATAAAAGAGAGCATTATAACTTAACACACACACACACACACACACATGCACACACATACACACACACACACACACACATGCACAACTACAATAACTGTAACTTCACCTTAATCCCTTGAATACTATATATAGTATTACCTGAAGTAAGACATGAAGGTGTTGGTTGAAGAGTGCTCCTTTCTCCTTCTCACCTCCTGTTGTGTACCACTCCCTCTTCAGAAGCTCTTCAATCACTAACACTGTAAAGACCAGTGTGTGTGTATTCAATTATCACCATCATCATATCAACTAAATCAATACTAACGTGTAGAAAGAAAATTGCTCCAACATGTTTCATAAAAAATATTAATCACTTTCTCGTCCAATATGCTAAAGTGATTCCTTCATAAATTCCATATTTTCAATCCCTAGTTCTGTTTTTCCACCTTCCTATGCCTTCAATACTTTCAAGAGAAGAGTATCAAGACACATACATAGGTTACTGTCCTGACTCCCAAAAGGTGTCCGAGGATCTTACACAAGCTGTTAGTGAAGTCTTCATGGTGTGGGAGAGCTGTGATGGCCACCAGTGTCTGCACCAGCACTGTGGCTGTCCCTAGATCTATTATTGTACCACTGAAGTTTGACAAGTATCTGAACACAGTTGAGGTAAGTTCCTCTTGATCCATTGTGTTGACAACATCTCCTTCAAGCTTCTTTGCAATAACACGAAGAATTGCTGAAAATAAAGGACAACAAATATTAATAAATCAAATACAATTCAATGTAGCACCATTTATGGCTTTATTATTTTTCTTGGTGTATGATGCTACTAGCATGAAATATTCAACAAAGATAATAGTACACATAATATGAATTATGTTTATGAAAATTTAATTAATAAGTGATTGAAAAAATTCTTACATAGAAGCAACTGTTTGTTTCCTTCCTGCTGAAAGCCATTCCAGGAAAGAAGGCCATACAGAGTTGTGAAGAGCTGCAGGTTCACTTTGATCACTGGTCGGGTGTTCTCCGTGAACATGACGGGAGCGTCCATGATGCCGTCATTGTCAGCAATCATAGTCTTCGGGCAGAAAAAATTATTATCCAAAATTAATATAAATAAGATAAAGGATACAAGATGATGACAATAATGAAGATAAACATAATGTTCAGGATACTGGAATGAATTTACATATCTGTACATTCACTTACAGAAATAGAAATGATCATGAATGGAAGTCAAATTCTATGATACCAGTAACAGAGTGAGTATGAGTTACATCACCATACTATATGCACATAACGTATACGTAAAATAGAATTTCTACAGAATGATCACAAAACACTCACATGGAACAATGTGCTTATTTTTTCCATGTGGACACACACAGGCTTTATAATCTGCATAATGTGTTCAGCAATTTCAGCAGGTGAGAAGAGATCCAAATGAGAGTGACCAACACCTGCAACATTAAAATAGTTATTAAGAATTTTTTTTTATTACAAAATTGGTGCCAAAAACATATAACAACCATTCGTTCATCCTCACTTTTACAGAAAAACATTATATATTTAAGCTTCCGTGTTGACATTTCAGCCGGCCTATCCGTACCTCACACACGATGACAGAGGCCTGGCCAGCGTACACAGATGATACCTATTTTGACACCCAACAAAATGAGAAACAATTCCTCAGAGTGAGCAACTCATAAGAATAAGTGTGTATACATGTGCTTTGATTTGCAAGCATAATTCGTTGTGAACAGACGCTCACAACCTAAAATGCTCGTAACCCAAAGCAATTTTTACCATAGGAAATAATGGGAACTCGCTCGATCTGTTCCAGTCCCAAAACTATTCATATAAAAATTACTTACTCTTTTCCTGAGAGTTTCCAAGGAATGAGACTCGCTTGTTGCTGGTTCCAAAAACATGCTCCAGTTTGCAGTTTAGATCAGTCAACAGAAATTCAGCCTCAGGAAGACTTAATTGATCCTCAGTCTGAAAGTAGGTATAGAAGCATATGTACACACGCACACAAATATCCTCATTACCTCGCTTATCAATTCTCTCCATGTGACTAAGCCATCTTAGTGTACAGCATTTCAATATTTCCACAATACATTCCTTCTCTCTTACCACACATGACAAACATTACCAATGCAGAAGTGAATTTTCAACATTTTCGTCATCCAATGTTCTCAAACAGTTAATTTCTACTACTTGAATATAATATTTTCTTAAATTATTGTCAAACAATTATGCTTGGTAGCCGAACACTCACAGCTACATCCAGGTGCAGAGCCATCTTTCTAAACAGCAGATTAAAGACATCAAAATGAAGTTCACGCAGGAATGAACGCAAGGAAGCTTTGTCTAGTGTGGGTTCAGATGCAGTCTGCCAAGAAGAGAACAACATCATAAATCTGAGCATACAATGGAAGGCATTTCATAGCATAATATGAAGGCATTTCATAGCATAATATGAAGGCAGAAAGGGTATTCTTTATAATATGCAATATTCCATACATAAATTAAGCTTCATGATGACAAAATGCAATTTTACATTTTTATCAGCAGAATCTTTGTTAGCCTGTGTCTGTGTGGCCAGAGTCAGGGGCAGCTGGCTGACAGGCTGGGAGCACGCCTGTGTTCCAAGCTCAGTTGCCTCTATGTTGGTATTTTTTCCTTTTGATTTTGCACCTTTCCTGAAAAATAACCATGTTTCTCATTTGATAGTTGAAGTATTGGTCAGTTTGATGGATTCTATAGAATTATGCATCGGGATACCTGATTCTGTTCTTATTTTCATGTGCCACCTCACCTATTGGTTGGTTGTATGAGAAACAAATAACATGAAAAGGCATCTATCTATCTGTATATCAGGGTGACATCCCCATAACGGGGAATAGCTGAGACAAGATGTACTAACACACACCCCGCTCAACACTATGTGTAGGGTCAGTCAAGCCATTAGGGACCAGGCTGAGGCTCACTTCCACAGCAGGACACAAATGGTTTACCCGTCACTTCATATATGATGCAGACCGTCTGACCCCCAACGTCTGATCTGATCCACATATCACATAAGCATGGAATTGAGTTCCTCTATTCTGCTGTTTTCCCACATGCCATCCCACATTTGGAAAATGTCCAGTTGTGAATTAATATATATCAGGCTGACAAGAACAAATAAGTTTACATATATATACGTGACTTGTATTCCCTTTGAAGGGGGAGGTGGCCAAGACAAGAGGTCTACATACGTACAACCAGATGCATCTCCTTACATCATAAGAATAAAAAATTTATAATCACAAACCCTTTCCCAGATCCTGGCTTTCTCCCTCTTTTTGCTTTCTTGGTGTTGTTCAAAGTTATTTTTGGCATAGCTGCAGTGTCTAAATCAAACACTGCTATTGGAGGCACATAGTTGGGACACTTTGGCAAATACTTAGCAATCGATTCTTCAATCTCTATTACTTGTTTCAGACGCTTATACACCTGAAATAATTATATACTAAGTGCGATATACATACATAATTATTTGGGTACCATAAAAAAAATAAAAGATACAAGAGTATCAACACCAAATTAATATTGAAATTATTTCATGTAAAATTGATATTAGATATTGTTTCTAAGCACCAAAGATTATTAAACATGAGGAAGAAAAACATATTCTTTGATTTGATGACTTACTCTGTTCTTAATTTCACGGTCCTTCTGTGTAACAAAGGCATTGAGCAGCTCACGAAACCAATTCGTTGTATAAAAGAGGCAAGAAAGTACTGCATGTTGCTCTGTCGCTACAAGGGAATCAAAGTTTTCAAGCACCTCAGGGGCTGGACTGATCACAGGACAGCCTAAGAGGGCGTCAATGTTAACAAGATCTCCGTCCTGAATGCGACATTCCAACATGCGTAACAGACGAAACTGGGGTGTGAGGTACACCAGCTTAGTTCTGGAACAAATAACTTGTCAGTGGATGTGATCCATTAAATAACCAATTGATATAGAATTGAAGATATCCACAGAAATAACAGTTTTGAAATTGAATGTTTTATACCCCAAAACCAGCTTTGCATACTAAATGTGGGTAGTAAACAAAGAAATTGAAAGCACTTTGATATAAAAATCAATACTTTAATAATCTAATCTACTCTGACATCAGTTTCTTGGAATTCTTTGAAGAAATTGGCTACAACAGAAGAGGCTCTATTTGTTCCTATCCATATACTCTCCATCCCTCTCAATCTCCTATTTCCCTCTCTCAAGTATTCAAACAGTGTTATAGGAAGGACTGCACTTACTTCTTATCACTTGGCTCAAGCCTTGCAGACTCTGCTTTGACAACTAATGGTGCAAGGTTAAGGGCAATGTTAGCCTCCTTGCCATCATCTAGGTTCCAAGATGCAGCCATTGCAAACGGTTCTTGTGGATAAGAAGTGTTGGGTTCAAATTCTGCCACAAAGTTTTCTTGAAATTCATTTGTCATCTTTTCACATACGAATTCCTGCAATATAAAAAAAAGAAGAGATTATCTATGACCCCACATTGACCACCAATGATCTCTACATCCTTCATGTCACATATCACTGATATACAACCTTCTTAACTTTAACTTACTTAAGCATTATTGAAGTTGTGCATAAAAAGTAAATGTGAGTGAATCCGAGTCTCATAAGAACATTAACATAATGAACAAAATAATTAATAACATATCACAATCACATCCCATATTGCCCAAAGGCTACTGACAGTCAACAGAATAATGTATATAATAATTTACCTCAAGTTTATTATTCATTTTTTCCCTGAGAGATATGGAGGCCAGCTCATCCATGAACAAAGCTGCAGCCGATGGTGAGCGTGCCGTCGAGGACATCACTAGACACAACAGGTTTTCAGCTTCCTTGAGTGCTTGAGTGTTCATTAAGGACCTCTCACTCAGGGTTGTGCTGGTGCTCGACTCACCATCATTCTCACACACCATGTTCTTCACAATGAGTGCAGCAGTCAAGACGCCAATGTGTTTAAATCTGAGTACAAAAGGTATAGTTTTTCCAGATTAATTAACTATCTTGAGAATACGTATCAAGTATTAATCAATTTTGTTTTACTTAGAGCATCGTGCATTAACCTAAACTCAAGCATTCTATCTCTCGTTCTATAGTTCACGTTACTAAATCTAATGATATACTGAAAACCAAAATGAAAACCTTATGGAAAGTATGAAATTCAATGTGAACTTAACCAGAACTTACTTTGGGTCCGTGTGACACAGCTGCTTCCTCACTAGAATCATGAGTTCATCTTGCAGGGCAGCATGCGAGTCATCACTGAACACAAGGAGACTCACCACATCTAGCAGCCTCTTCACTTCCCTCATGCTTAGTTCATCCATCATCTCCATGGAACCCTGAGTCAGAGGTAACTTGGTGCTACACAAATACCTCACAACAATTACACTGGATCACCAACACAACACAACACAATGAGTGCACTGCCGATGTTGTTGTCTAGGTGACCATGTTAGCAGTGCATTCATTATTCATTATAGGATTGCAAGAACACTCACACCGTATTCCCTGCAGATCCTAAAAGGGGGAAAAAATGACACAGCGAGGTGACTGGGAAGGCCCTCCTCTGTATTCTCTCCTATGAAATGTGAAGGCACAGAGGGGGAGGGGAGAGTAAAGTCTTCCTGAACCTTAAATGCCTTATCTTGGCTATCCCCTTTTAATGAGGATATAAGCCAGGTATATAGATAGATAGAGATAGCATTCATTGATCTATTTATCTATAAGAATATTACATTTTCTAAGACACAGTTAAATTGTGTGATTATTATTGACTCACCTCCTGCTCATATACATATGACTCAAAATAAGATACCTTGAGGAAAATGGTGAACTTGGACATATCAGAAGTGTGTTCGTGAGCCAGAGTGGACAGCAGGGTGAGTGCAGTGTGTCTCACCGTCACACTGTCTCCAAGGTGCTTCAAAAGAGCCAGCACGGACTCTTGCCTGTAGTGGCCACCCAAGTGTAGAAAGGAGAGCCTAGTGGACAGGGGTACAGGTTGACAACTCACTTCACCTCACATCTTAACTAATAACTATAAACTATTTGTTTACCAATGAATTCAGTTTATAAGTTCACGTCCTACAAGACTCGGTATTTGTTGACTGCAAAATAATTTCTAAGACTTCATTCTCTATCATACTTCCTAGAAATTTTGTATTTATCAAATCTCGACTATGAATATAAGGCAATAATTACTATATTGGGCAAAAAATTATGGAATATTGATATTTTTTCAAGTTTAACACTACAAGCAAGATATAAGTAAAGTATATATAATAGTTTGCCATGTGGTATTCCGCCTTTATGAAACAGTAGAGCCTGACGGTCTTACCTGTACAAAGTAGCTGCAGTTTGGCTCACAAGAGGTTCTGACGATCTCAGGAGCAAACTAGAAATCTTCTTCAAAGAGTCAAAATTTTCTTTCAGAGCCTGTCAATAAAACAAAATTATTATTTTTTTTTTCAACACCTACACATACAAAAAGTAAATTTTACATATAGTTGTCAGCTTCATTTCATAGTATCTGACAGAATGGAAGAAATAATGGTTGACATACAACAATATGTTTATCAAATATTTTTCCCAGAACTGCATCTGAGAAGAGTCCTGTCCTTATTTTGTTCCTGAAGATGCTTTCAATAGGGTGTCGGTGTGAGGAGACAGCATCATACAGGATCAGCAGCATCAGGAAGTCAATGGGCTTCACACTGGCCACATCACACACGTCCTGGATGGCCTGGAAATAACAGTCCACAATGCACTATATAATAAGTTTCATGGAGAGATATCTCCAAATTCTTTACTGAGTGTGATGGCATTAAACTGAAAATTTCCCTACTGATAATACATCAGAAAAAATATAAAAAATTAAGTACGTACGTATGTTTATAACACAGATAAATCATGACACAAATGTTAATCAGAAGCATCTTAGAGGATACAAATGTATGAAAGATAATGGTAACAAAATGCATACATACCTTCAACCAATTTGTAGCTAAGAACTTATTTGTGATAGTTGTCATTTTAATGTTATTAAGCAGTAGTATTTCATATGCAGGATCATTTCTGATTGAAGAGGGAATACTACTAGAGATGGTCTTCTTGGGAGACAGTCTGGTTGCCCTACAGTCTCCAGGAAGGTTCATCTTCTCACGTATATCACTCAGAACCTGTGACAAAACAACAAAAATCATCACCTGGCCCACCATAATTGGAAACATTATTCCCACACTAAGTATGTAATAATAATATATAATAATAATAATTTTTTTTTCTTTCTAATGTGTAGGGCACCAGTGTTGGTGCATAACACGCATATCACTCACACTACTACACACACACACACACACACACAGGAGGATAGAGTTTCCAGCCTTCTGCACCTGCCGGGATTGCAAGGTCACAAACCCTGGGCTTACTGCCGTACCTATTTAACTGCTAGGTGAGCAGGGTTACAGCGTTTAAGAAGACAAACCCATTTTGTCTTCAACCGACTCGGATTCGTACCCAGAACATCTCGGTTGTGAGCCGAGCGTGCTAACCATTACACCACCGGCCCCATTCATTGAGCTACATAGATGCTTACTTGGTAGGCCATCGACTGCTGAGTGTTAGTAAGCAGGAACTTTACAATCACATGTAGCTGCTCAGGTCTGGCTGCTTGCAGGGTCTTCAAGACAGAATGAAAAACTTCTGTTACACTCTCCTTTGGCAGGGTCAGGTGTCCCAGGGTGTCCAAAATAGCAGGGGTCAGCTCAGGAGTTGAATCATAGAGGTTACTGCAAACACATAAAGGTGAAATGATCACATGAAGATACTATGACCACTAACTATATGATGGAGGTGGCACTGATAGTTGTGTGATGTAGCTGCAGTGAGGGACGACTGAGTTAAGATTTAAGCATGATTATATATAAATACTGTTATAAGAGCAAAATAAGGAGGCTCGAGGCAAAACAAGAAGGGACATTTCGGCCTAGGAGGGAATTGACTATAAACTAGATAAGAAAGGACTCGTAAGTTCTATACATGACAATAGGACTAGAGGTCTTTATGCAGAGAGGGAGGAAAAGTTTCTAGAATGATGATGGAAGGAGAAAGGGTTCTGACAGCGTTAGAGGGATATGAGGCATGTTGAAAGGGGGAAAATAGTAGCACAGTAGTAGTAGTAGTAGTAGTAGTAGTATAGTACAAAGTTGTAGTAATAGTGTACTGACAGTCAACGTAGACCAAACTCCACTTAGTAATCATAATGGTCTGATTGGTAAAGTGTCGATAGGTTGAGTGATCTGTCAGGGGGTACGATCCTAAGCCGCAACTCTCTTATGGCTATTTACATCCTTTAGACGAATTTTTCAGTGTTTCAAACGAGACAGTAGTAGAAGTAGTAGTAGTAGTAAGAAGTGATAAGAGGAGGAGGAAGAGGAGGAACCTGTGGGAACTAAAAACTAACTTCAACCAAGAACAGAGAGAGAGAGAGAGAGAGAGAGAGAGAGAGAGAAGCACGCCGTAATACTGTGTTTGGAGTCTGTGAACTGAGAGGAGAGTGAGGGGCACTGTTGTGGAATTAATGAGACGCAGGTGGGGGCGGTGTGAGAACTGTTACATAAGACTCCTTCCCTCCGTTCAGACAGGTGGTTGTTTTCCGATTTCACTCACAGAACACAATGACATAATTACATACAAACGCGTCACTTTTGTTTACTGGTTGACACGGCAACTCCGGTAGTGCTTGTGAGAAATATAAATAAATAAATGCGTGCAACATGAATAATAAATGTACAAAATAGCGCTCGTGTGTAGGCGAGGTAGCTGGTGTGAGTGGCAAGGATGGGGTGAGGATTTGAGGGTAGGATGGGGGGCGGGGGGCGGGGAAGAGGTGCCATGAGAAGCGTGAGCGAGCCACACTCCCTGACCTTGCAGTGCCACAGTCGTACCCACACCACAGGCCCTCACCAGCCACTTCCGCTGAATACTAGGAGTCAAGTAGTCTCTCCTGGCGCTGCAGTGAGTGTAAACGCATCTACCTTGCAGTCACCACGACCACCACCACCACCCTGCATGAATCTACGCCTCGGACATTTTCTATTCTAGGACATACGTGAATAATTAATGTGTGACAACAGGTACAATAAGTTGATACCAGTTAAGACAATAGTACATGTGTATATAGTTGTGTTATGTCAAAAGCACACTGAGTGGCCTCGACGGAGACTCCCCCAGTGCTGAGTGAGTGGCCCCACAATGAGCTTATTCATCAGTATCAAGTGGTTTAAGAGTTAAGACGAACCAGATCAACAGTGTTCTGCTGGCTTGCATTGGTGCTGCACGCTAGCTGCTGGCTGCTGCTCGTGTAGAGATCAAGGCCTTCACTTCATGGATTGTGCTCGAGTGAATATATTTAAATATACCTACATATAGTTATTAATGTAAGAAGAGCATCTACCCAACGGCAAAGAGAAAGCACATAACACATTGAGAACAAGATAACTGATTCAAAGTGCAGTGAAATAAAGAGTAAATTTACCCTTTGTAACGAGTATTTCCTCATTCAGAACAAATGTTTTGAATAAGCCATGTAAACACGTCCGTTGTCCCTTCCCTATGACACAGCGGCCACTTAACAGACGCAGCAGGACAAGGGGAACCATTATTACTGCCACAGACAACCACCACACTCCCGCACCCACACCGTGAAGCAGCCCCGCCGCCGTGATTCATGTGGTGTTGTCATGAGTTCACGAGAAGCGGGAACACAAACAAGGAAGCACTACAACCACGCTTACTAGTTAATACCTACAGGGTTTTTGTTTTTTTTCCTCCCCTACGTGATTTCAGTGATTTAAATTTTCCTATTCTAGCACGCACATACTAAATTACTTCTCCATCTTCCTGATTTACGATTACATTGACCTTCTCTATCCCTATCCATTTTCATAAACCCATTTCTCTTCACCCACACCCACACCTACACCACCACCACCACCACCACCCAGCCTTTATATGATAAACAAACCATTCCATTCCTATTCACATATACATAACCTTACTTGAAAAATTACCTCTAACTGTTAATACTTCTCCCTCGCTTGTCAATTTATAAACACACAGATACATTAAGAAGTGTTTCAATATAGTATACGACGAAAATATTGCACTAGGCAGGAGAGGTTTGAACATACATACATACATACACTGAGACTTTTATTTCAGTTTTACCTTGAGTTAATCTTATCACCTTCTCACGTGAGCCACTCCCCCACATCGGAGTAAGGAGTGGTAACAGACTGAGGCAGTATCACTAACTCCCATGTGACGCTCACTCTTACACGTCACCTCTCAATCCATTCTAGAACCATCAATTGAGGCGAAAACACGTGACAATTTGTACATTCTAAGAGGAAGAAAACCTATACAAAAAGAGGGAAACTGATTTATCTTTATATCATCACTTTTCAGCCGTGTTTTCCCAACGGTGCGTGTATAATGCGCTTATCTATGCATACCACTGATAAAAACTATGTTAGCAGCGTTACA
Organism: Metacarcinus magister; assembly: GCA_029783475.1. Taxonomy (NCBI): domain Eukaryota; kingdom Metazoa; phylum Arthropoda; class Malacostraca; order Decapoda; family Cancridae; genus Metacarcinus; species Metacarcinus magister. Next base: position 11,884,826 of record JAPQNM010000020.1, read on the forward strand.
AGTGGCCAAAGCAAGATAAGAGTGGTGAAGTGTGGCATCAGTTCCTACGGTGAACCTGATACTGTAATAGAGTGAAGCAGGAGACCAGTAGCCACTTCTCACTGATCACGCCAACCCTACACCACTTGACAAGACCCACGCATTCCTCCACCCTCAACGACGTAGTACACTCCCCTAAACCTGACACGCGCCGCACTCACACCTTCTCATAAAACTAAACAAACCAACACATCGGAACCATAAATGATGATAAGTAAAATGTGTGAAACAAAGACAGAAACAACCATGAGTACAGACAACAGTGTATGACAAAGTGAAATATTTCAAGAGTAAGCGAAGACGGCGTCAGCGTGATCAAAACAATGGAACAACTGGAGGTGATGCCAGTGAGTTCAAGAGTGGTGTGCCTCAATGCGCCCCACCTTAAGTCTTTGTGCGTGTTCGAGGCGCTCTCCCGCACCTTGGGATGTTACTACAACCACCATCGACCTCAGGTAACCTACAGGCTGTGAATCAGCCAGACTTATGTTGTTAATGTGTGGACTAACGAGTACTTGGATCTAAATCACAGGAATCCATGTTGGAAATTGCAAAAATGTGTTTGTGTACATTCATGTTGTTTAGGAAAGAAATTAAAAGAAATTAGCAGTTTTAATGAGTTCGCAAATTTTTTCAGCATTTTCTGCACCAAGTTTAATGAGTAAATATTAAAACAATCCCTGAACAGAATATCTGAGTTTGATTAATTGAAAGTCAATCACAAGTAAGCCTTGATTGATTTACACACCAAGTAAATATACAAAGAAACTAATCAGGTGTGTTCCTGTGCCCAGATTGTGTCCTGCCATGGGAAGGTGCGGCTCCCAGTGCCTCGAATCACCCGCATCCGAGGCCACACCACCCACACCCACACCCCCGGCGAGGCACCCACCCTGCATACCCTCCTGCAGGTGCTGATGACTCTTGATCCAAATTACACAACACATATGCAAGTTTTATCATGTACATTTCACCTTATGAAATGTAGACTTTCTTTTTGATACATGTACATTTTTCTTCTTGGTATATGAAATGTTTGTGGTGATTGCTTGTACATACTTGGAACCTGATTAATATAAATCATTACTATTACAGATGGGGACATACCTGGTGTTTCATCTCTCTGACTGGACGCAGGTGCAACAATGTCATTTAGTGTTGAATGGAATTGAAAAAGTTCCCAGAACAGACGTCCCACCAAACATTATCCTGGAACGCCTAGACAGTAGCACCACAGACTCAAGACTTCTTCCCCCAGAGGGTATTACATACTTCTTGACTGTGAACATACTTGACATAGAAGTTTTCCCAGATAAGAAGGAACAATTGAGTTCTTGAATCAATCACGATAATTTCAGTGATACCCACACACATTACTTTTTAGGAGAGTAATTCATTATAAGTGCCATCAATTATGTGAATGATTTCCCATAAAGCAGCATCCCTAGCACTTAAAAGTTTGCATTGATTGTATTTCAGGTGAAGCACAGACTAACCTCACCACTTCAGAATCAGTCACTTCAGATCCTCCTACAAACCATTCCACCAACAGGTCCAACACCAAACACACTACACTTGCCTCTGTGTCAGAAAGAGTTTCCTGTGCCATCAGGAGTCTGGGTCTGGAGCACAGACACGGTCATGAAAATAATAAAAATACTTCCAGTAAGGCAAAGCAATCTGACAACCAAGGGAAATGCAAAGGCCTTGTAGGTGAGAAAGAGCAGCACCAAGGAACTTCAAAGACTTGCATCACCCTCAACATGATGGAGACAGAAGAGGTGACAACACTGCTGGCTGATGAGGAGGATGACTACAGTTCGGACGCATCAGATGACGTCCACAAGGTACACAAACCCATTCAAACTTATTCACATTCACGAGAGGGAGCAGTCAGGGATCAAACCCGTAATAGGACACTCAAAGTACACAACTCATTAATATTTGTGCCACAATGATCACCATGACACAAGTGGAGTTAGAATGACCTTGACTGTCCCACCACTACATAAACAGTGGCTACAGCATGAAAGGAGACGAGACTGAATTGTCTCTGCCCTATCAAAGATTCAAACCCTGGATCTCTCAATTGTGAGTTGAACACACTAACCTTTACACCACCAGGACACCAGCATTTAAATATACTAAAACCATTCACTGTATACAGGTGGTGAGGAGGCGCCTCCTAGTGGACATCACATCAGTTATGAAGCCTCCACCCCCTGACAAGGTTCTCACTCTCCTCCTGAGGCCAGCAGAGGAGACCCAAGCCTGGCAATTCCTTTCATCTTGCATCAAGGTAGCTTATAAAAACTCCACAACAAGTGTTGAGGCACTAACACATGCATTGCTGCTCACTAACCCCTAATTATATTACATACCTATATAGAGTTTAAAAGTTGATAACAATCTTCTACTTTATTCTTGGATATGATCTTGCATGTGCATGGAGGAACTAGTTGTATAAATATGTAGAAATAAAACAATAAAACCTATCTATATACTTTGACGCCTGTTCCTTTGGACTTCCTTCAGGGGATGGCCACAGCATATGAACCTCCTCTTATATCTATATTTGGCAAACACAGAACACCATCTAGTTTGACCTCAACCTTAACTAGTAAAGCTACATTTAACAAATTCAATAATATTTCATTATAAAAACAAAATAGACGTTACCTAACAAATTTTCTCCCCACATCAGGTGACACAGATTGGCAGCAAGGGCCTGGCACTCAATGGTTCTGGCACTATCAAAAAGACTCTCACAAGAACCAAGCCTCTCTACTTTTCAAAGAATGGAAATGCGCATAGACTTTAAGTCAAAACAACACTGCACCCTATAAGCTGTTCCTTCAAGATTTTATTTATCTCTGTACCTGATAGATGGCTATGAAGTATATATATTATTATAGCGACAACAGCATATTATATCCTTCCTAGTATCAATGCCAATAAACATAAATCTCATTTCAAATCTATCCAACTAATAGAGTGACAGGACAAACTACAGTATTTACTTGCCTCACTTCCCTAATAGCTGCATGCAACACAAAGTTAGTGGGTGACTCGCTTGATATTTTCATCAAAACAACTTTAGGTGATAAACTAATAGTCATGTAAGTATGAAAGCTCAGAGGGTTAAAAGAAATAGTATTATTCTTCATCAACATGCAAACACATGCAGTGGAGATGTGTTACATAAGAGCATGTGGGCTGTCAAGATGGGATGGAGTATGAGTGTCCATGTCTTGGGAAAGAAATATTCAAGAAACTGCTTTTGTATTAAGCAGAAAAGTACAGAAAATAAAGTGATAGTTATAGCAAATCAAAAGCAATCGTAGCAAAGAGAAGCCCAGTAACTGGTCCCAGGTGTGATTATAGCACTGCCTCCCTGTATAGTTGGTAAAGTTACTCACCACAACACCTCAGCCAGCTTGGGATGGTTTGCATCATTCACTATGTTGGGAACATACATTACAACTTCTTGCTGAACCTGAAATTAACAGATATATATTATTATTACACCATTATCATCACAAAATACACAAGTAATAACAACAGTAATGTAGCCATTCATCCGGTATGAGTATGTAGATGTGTTTCCAGATATACAGCTTTGGTATATGACAAACACCTTCAGGGAGCAGCTGATCACCTCAAGGATAACAGCTGAGTGTGAGACGAGTAAGCCCACTTGAAATGAGTTTAACAAATGATGCTTCATTGCTGGTTATGTAATCTGAATACTGTCATTCGAATACCTATGACTATTACACAAAATATGATCAGTTGATTCTCAATGTTTATCACAGAATATTGTAAGTCTAGTACCAGTGACTATTTCAACAGCTCTTTACTAATTTTCAATTAAAATGCAATAATAAATGTTATCATACCTTGAGAGGAGAACCTTCAATAATTTCAACAATCTTGGTTGTCAAGGTGTCAGAATCAACTATGTAGTCCAGCCATTTCAAGTTGGCTAATACCAAACTTGGAATATTAGCTTCATTGCTTCCCCTGTAAAAACAAGAGGAATAATAATAAGACATATGACTATGTATAACATAAGTTAAATTTTTTATATTCAAATCTAGCACTATCAGCTATCAATGCACATTTAAACACTACTTCATATGCTTACAAATACAGGACCATACACTATAATTCTATTATATACTAATCATTAACATGATACTAAGCACATATTATACACAAATAACATAAAACTTAACAAGTTGCTACAAAGAAAGTATATCATGCATGATAAAACCATTCAGTCATTTAAAATTATACAACTATTGTTGGTATTGAAAACTTATGAAACATATTAAAGTGATTAATGACAATTAACTACAAATTTTAAACACCAAGAGTAACATCTGCTTCTAAATTACTCACTCATCATCATTTGCAGTTTCCAGCAGCTTCTCTGTCAGCAGCTGGATGAGGCAAGGCTGAAGTTCTTCTATGTTAAGGCACAATCGGATGAGGGAGTCCTGCTGGCCACCTCGAGCAGTTTCACAGTCATTTACAGTCTGTGGGCGAGTCAAATTTCTCTTGATCTTGTGATTTTCTTATATATATATATATATATATATATATATATATATATATATATATATATATATATAGGTAAAAGACTACAAAACACAATGAAGGGAAAGATAAGGTATGTTGATAAAAAAAAATAAATAAATAAAAAAAAATAGGGAAAACATTTTTTAAATCCAATCTAACTCTGAGTTATCTTGATACTTCTCTCTTAGAATACCTATTGTCAAGGAGAACAGAAAATAGAACTGGAGGGAAGAAAGTACTACACTACACAATGAAAGAAAAAAATAAGCTCAAAGGAACATCAGACAAAGTATTTAGATTATAAGAGAAAAACTGTGGCATCAATCATGGAAGGCAGTATGTTACCTCTGCATTCAACACCATCTTCACCTTTTAGGCCCATTTACCAACCAAGCTACAAGGGAAAAAATTTAATGTGCATGGGCTGTGTATTGAGTTGAACTAACAAGAAACACAGGAGCCCACTACAACAGAGTACATGTGCACTGCACCTGAGTGTAGAGTAAGGACCATTTGAGCCTCAGTCGATCTTCAATGTGGTCTTCCAATCCTTTCACAAATTTTTCTGCAATTTCTGGCAGACGAAAGGCAGGATGAGACTTCAGGCTGTAGGCTAAGTCCCTTTGAAAAACAGCTTGATCACAACCTGAAAATATTGATAATCATCTATTATGAATGCGTGGAAAAAAATTAATTAAAAAATTAAAATATATATATATATATATATATATATATATATATATATATATATATATATATATATATATATATATATACATCTGAATCATTTATCCTAAAAGGTTATTATCAAATGATATAAGAAAATAGTTAATTACGTCTCACACGTGTTCTTACAAATACAGGAATTCTACAAGGACTTCCTTCCATTATCACAAATTAAATAATGTGTAAATAATGTGTGGGAGAAATGACATACAGCATGCTACGTGTTAACTGAGATGGATTGTTTTAAGACTAGTAGATACAATTATAACTGTGATGTATTTCATAACAATCATATTTAGCCCTATATTCATGTTCCAGCTATAATCTTAATATATCTCATAAAGATCTATATTAATTTCATCAAAACCTTGTATAATCTAATGAATAGATCTTTTTTTTTTTCTTTTTTTGCCAAGTGAACAATTGAGTAAGCTTCAAGAAATCATACATACTCAGAAGGTTAGGCTGATCCCCCTTCCGCAGGATGTAGCCCGCCTTGTTCACCAGCTCCCCAAATAACGATTTCACTTTAAGCACATCATCTTCTTCCTCATTCTTGCTTGACACCTTCTTCTTCCTTCTCGGGCTTTGAAAGATTTCTTCACTCTCCTCCACAGTCAAAATGCTGCGTTTCTTACGGGGTGGCATGGTTCTGTGGCGAGAGATAAACACAACTTAAAGGAGCAAATATAGATCACCAATAGGATTTCATTAACTCAGTAATATATGTAACATAAGACAAGAAACAATTAACAAAGGCCTTAGTGCATACTCATTTTATGGATAACTTCATCAAAATTTGCAAACTTAAGGTACTACATATTGCTTTAGGTCTTTCTTTTGTAATACCAAAGAACATAAGTTCAAAATAGTATGGCAGACCTCAAGTAAAATCTTAAAAAAAGGTATTGTGCAATAAGATATATTCTGATGTTCAATTATTCCCTGCTTTAGTGGTCACCATAAAAGAAAATTAGTAATAATAATTCATTCAAAATTACACTTATCAACTACTAAAAACTGATGCTGACACTCTACTTTATAGTATCTTTTTTTAGTTATTTGATTTGATATATTAACCTAACATAACATAAACTAAATTAACCATACCTTAACCTACATTGATAAATAACAGAACCTTGTTCAAACAAAACTAAACTTTACTTTTCAAAGAGAAGGTATCACAGAAAACATTGAATATCTCACAAACTAAGAATTTGCGACGGAAATGTAACTAAGAAAACCTTCTCAAAATGGATCAGGTAATGGAAAAATATAAACCTGAATTTTCTGGAGCATTCTGGTGAAGATGTAAAATAATACCAACATTTTTATCCCAAACTGTAAAGAACTACCAATGGGTATCATGTCAAGTCTCACAAACTTAATAACATGCCACTATGATCAATTATAAAATCATTCTATACAAATTGCTGGGGATGACGGGAGCATATGACAACAATTCCACACATTACCTTCACCTTCACTGTCTGCAACAATAAAAGGTAAAACTCAACATGTTCGTGAGGAGGATGACAACGTAATACATGTGTAACAGTTACTATTATACGTAATATTAGTGCATTGTTCCTACTAACCTTATCTCGCTGGTAACGCCCTTCCCTCTATCACTCTTCTCTTCTTTGTGACTTCTTGCTTTATAACGTTACTAATGTCCTCTTTATATTGATACTCTTCTCCCTTTTCTCTCTTCCTTCACTTCATTTGACACACTTGGTTTTAATACACTCTGGTTCATTTGTTTCAGCTCATAATTTAGTTTATATACTCATTACTTTTTCCCGCCTTTTCGTGATCTTTTCATGTTTACAGTGACCTTGATCTTGAATTCATATCACTGAATACTTGCTTCCTCACGAGTCATAAGAACATTAGAAATTAAGAGACTGCAGGCAGATTGCGCCGCTGTCTTAATGACTATAGGGAAGAGCGGGTTAAGTTGAGCCATGGGGTGTGTTGAACCACAGGCTTTTACTCATAGTGGTCAGCGAATATCGGGGATTCGAACCTGGGACCCTAGGCTCGCTCACCCGAGCGCTAGACCACTGTACCACCGCCTATTAGTTAATTAATTATTTTACACATTATATACATTATTTATATATGTAGTGATATAATAGAAGTTGTATAGTTCGTAAAATCCTTGGAGGAAGTATAATGACACTTGGTTAAGTTTAATAAATTATCACTATGACTCTATTTATAATGTAAAGATAATTTATGAGAAGAAAAATTTATAATAGATCACAAGATATAATAATTAATAAAATAGTATAAAGTAACGCCACTGAAAATTCTTTTCAAGACCAAGACCTGGAGACCATCGAGATCGCACGTGTTTGTAGTTTAATGTGACTTTGATCCGTTATTTTGACCTGTTGGTGACCTACCACGTGACCTTGGACTTGGTGAAGGTGCAGGTGGCGTATAATGACTGAGGGAAGCATACAGGTGGGTGTTAATAACCTTTAATTAGGGAACCAAGTAATTATAGGGATGTTACAGGAACTACCACGTACACACCTCCAGGCCCTTTGTAGCTTCCTTATATTCTTGTGTTGTAAAGGGAATGGTTGTTGAAGGTCTAGTTAGTTGTTATAGAGTTAGTTAATGCTTGTTATAAGGTGTTGTTGCTACTAAGATGATGGCTTGGTTATTAAGTACGTGAGGAGCGGTGCATCAGCATGGCTCTGAGGCAGTGACCTTAAGACTCTTCCAAATAAAATCTAAGTAAGTAAAAGGAAATGTACTCTACCATCCTGTTCATTTTATTTCCTCCCGATATTGTTATGGTAAACGACATCCATAGTATAATATATTCTTACCTCTTTTATTATGTGTATTTCGTTATTCTGCGTACTTATATCATTGAACTGGCTCCGCAAATTAAGAATTACCATTAAACTAAACTTGTAACATATAGTTCTGGCAGAGCTTACAGGTACGGCAGCCGTACGAATAGGGGATGACAACGGGGTACGGCTGCCGTATCTCTAAGCACTTTGAATTAAGAATGACGGAAAAACTAAACTTGTAACATTAATTGTTGTTATGAGAGCGTGGGATGCATGATTCTGTAATACATCTGTAACCTAACTTAACTACACCTCCAACCTAACTTAACTACACCTCCAACCTAACTTAACTACACCTCCAACCTAACTTAACTACACCTCCAACCTAACTTAACTACACCTCCAACCTAACTTAACTACACCTCCAACCTAACTTAACTACACCTCCAACCTAACTTAACTACACCTCCAACCTAACTTAACTACACATCCAACCTAACCTAACTACACCTGTAACCTAACTTAAATGCACTGCAGGATGACGCCAGCACCGCCATCGCCTCTGACCTTCCCCGGGGCGTGGCACTGCTGGCTGACCTCACCACCACCCTCAACCATGCCCAGGTGACCTTTGACACCCTGGCGCAGAAAATCAGGGACGGCGGCCTCACCACGGCAAAGGTCAGTTAGGTTGACCTGCCTTTTTTTTGTGACCTTTATATATTTTGTTTTATATATATGTTTTAAGTTTCATGTAAATTTCTTTGCTTAATTTATCGTTATCATTTAATTTACAGATGCCTTGGTGATTTTCTGGCAAATATTCAATGTTATCAACCTTATTAATTGGTGGATTTGATAATTTTTTAGTATATTTTCAAAACTATGTAGCATCATTTAACAATTTTTTAATATTGTGTTTGTCGTGTCTCCTCATACGTGGAGATAAAACAATGTGTTAAGAAGGAGATAAACCATCTTCAAAAATTACTGACTCAGGTTTATTATGATTTTAAAAGAAGGCAAACATTTATTTCAGGGTATAAGTTTGCTTGAGTTGAAGAATCAGTCCTTCTTGTCTTACCTGTCCAACCTAACCTTGGTCACCTTGTGTAAGCTGAAGGGAAGCAAGATTGAAGGCAGTGATAGCATAGGTGAGTTGAAGGAGGGGAAAGGAGAGTGAGTAGAAGGAGAGGGAAAGTGAAAGAGAGTGTGAGAGTGAGTGTGAAGGGGAAAGTTAATATTCTGTTTCTTTCACTCTTGTCTCTCATTCTTTATCTTATTTTTAATCTTTATCTCACTTTTCTTGTGTGGTTAATGTTATTTTTGATGATTTATAGATGAAAATTTCTATGTTTTAATTTAATATGTATAATTCATTACCTTTATGTGTGACTTGTATACATTCAGCTTGTGTATGTAGAGTTAGTGTGTGTATATTGAGTATGGTAAGTTCTTTTTTGTATCTATTATGTGTAAGTCTTATTTCGGTAAATCTGCATAACTGCTGCTCGGACGATATAAATATACGATATAAATATAAAGTGGTGAAGATTTTAGGCGGTGCTCACCATTATTTACCTCACAATGCGTCTTTGAAGTTAGGTTAGGTGTGGGTTAGGTTATGTATAGTATGTACCATTTCATATTTATATCGATATCGTACCAGCAGTAGTTATGCAGATTTACCCTTATTTCTTTTAATTTTTCTGTTTAATGAAACTTGTTATGTTGTTGTGAGTATGTAATGGACTCCCTTTGTGTGTTCAGGTCGTCTGGTGGAGCAGCGAGTGGTGCTGGAGAGGCTGCGGCCCCTCGAGGAGAAGCTCAAGTATCAACTCGACAAACACGTCAAGGTGGGTGTTAATAGGTGTTGTGTACTGCTTAATGTTGCTAGGTGTTGAGGAGGAGGAGGAGGAGGAGGAGGGGGAACTAGGAGCCATGTTGTGTGTTGTTACTTGTTGCACTGGTAAACTGTGGAACTCTTTACCTGAATCTCTTTTTCCACCTTCCTTCCTAAGACTTGAACTCATTTGAGAGAGGATTATCAACATACCTGCATGTAACCTTAATTTGGCATCACTTTTTTTCCTTCTCAGGCAGCAACAGATGGCGTGGTCAGTGCTGATGACCCCTTGAGGCTGAAGGGTGACCTGGACAACTTGGGGTCATCGTCTGAGGAGGAGGACGAGGAGCAGCAGGGAGGTGGCGGAGGGAAGAAGAAGAAGAAGAAGAAGGAGGAGGGAGAGGACAGTGATGATGGGAAGGCATACAAGGCTCCTAAGATATCACAGATGAAATACGGTAATGATGGTGTAGGGTGACTGTATAGTGTGTAGTTAGGGTGTGTATATAGTGTTACAGTGTCAGGGAGTAGTGGTTAGCTATGTGTTGTGGTTTGGAGTGGCTATGAAGTGGTATTATTGTATTTATATGTATTTATTATTATCCTTAGCCTTTCACTTTGCTTGTGTGTCCGCCAGACTTGGAGGATGACAAGGACAAGGCCAAGGAGAGGGCGAGGCGGCGTGTCCTTAACTCCAGTATGCTGCGCGATGCCCTTCAGGACCACACAGAGGACCCTGAAGTAGTGTACAACCAAGACGTCCTGCGGCAGAAGGCAATAAAGAAGAGGAGGGAGCTAGAGGAGTGAGTCTTGGGGTTTAAGTGTTTTTGTTTTTCTCTTACTTTCTTTTCTCTTTTTCTTTTCACTTTTTTTTTTTTTTTTTTTCTCTTTTTAAGCAAGCAAGATCATTTATTACTTTCTTTAATTCACTTTTATATTAGTGTGTCAATTTTTTATTTATTTTCACTCTACAAAAATGCCTCTCCTTCAACACACACACACACACACACACACCGCTCACCCTTCCCTCACCCCCCACAGGTATGAGGAGTCACACATGATCCGCAAGCAGCTCACCAAGAAGGAGCGAGCAGACCAGCGCCAGATCACCACTCTCGGCAACATGGGGTCGGAGATGCTTGGGTTCACCTCCCTCGACCCTCTACATGATGCTGCCACAACCTCAGACAACCAACCTCCAGCTAAGAAACAAAAGACTTCCTCCTCCGCTAAGGGCAAGGGCAAGAAAGGTGGAAAGGGCAAGAAAGGTGTGTGGTTGGGTTGTGGTGTTTGTGTGTGGTTGTAGATGTTTTAATTTTTTTTTTTTATGTGATTATGGTTAAAATTGTATATAGATAGATGATCAAAATTGTAAGTAATCATGTTTTATAATGACAATTTTAGTGGGAATATTGCAGATTGTTATTATTATTATTATCATTATTATTTTTCTAGATCGTAACAAATTATTTTCATCACCACTGAACTGATTATAATTTATTTCATCTGTTGTTTTCTTCCACTCAGGTTTCAAGAAGAGGAGGAAACACTAGTAGCTGTAAGAATCACCTGTGCATACCTGTGTTGTGATAGGTAAGCGTAAGGGAACAAGAAACAAGGTGGTTATATGTATTTTTGTAGAGTGTATTATGTGTGTTGTTACGTTGTGTGAGTGAGAGAAAGAGAGAGAGAGAGAGAGTTGTTGTCCTGTTGTCCTGGTTGAGAAAATAAAGTATATATTTTTTTCATTCCGTGATTCTCGTTTTGGTTCCCAGTTGTCAGGTTTTTTTTTATATATATATTTTTTATCTTGTGTAAGTAAGTATCTTTGGTGCATTGCAAAGGTCGGGTGTTGGTGGAGTAATGGGAAGATAGTGTATGGTGAGGGAGGAATGCATTTGGGTTTAGTTATGTAGTGTATCTTTGTAGTGCAATTGATATATCTGGTGTCAATTCATCTATGTTTGGGTGCCTTCCCTCTCCTTGGTCTTGGGTATTCACAAGATTAGAAGTGTAACAACTGACAAAGTACTAACATAACATTAGCATTAGTGATGGAAGTAGTGCTAGATACTAACAAAACATTAATTCTGTAGTCCAAGCACTAACTAACCTGGTTTAACTATAAAAAAAATAAATCATTGTTCGTAGAGGTAAGTTGATAGTATTTCATGCACTGAATAATGTCTTGGGATTGATGACACCATTCTGAATCCATCCTGTGTTGCCTTGTGTTGCCTTTGTTGGAAATTCCTTGACTTGGTTAGGTTCCCTCGATCCTATGGCATGTTGCCCTTACTTTATTCACATTAACTCACTCATTCATACAACCAATTAAAACTACAATTATGTATATGGGAAAGAGATCTGGCAGTTAATTTGCAGTTTCAACCCATTTATTAAGATTTTTTTTAAGATTGTCTCCTTCCTCAATCGATAAATTTGTGGGTGTAAGGTAGTGGTGCTCAGTGTGTAACTTAAGGTTGTGGTTTTGATTCAAGGTCACAGCAAACTTAACTTTGAGAGAGGTTGTATGGCTCTCTTTACCCTAGCAAAACTATAAGGTCTGGAGCTATTTAATTCATATAGTTCTGCTAGAGTTAAACGAGAGAGTGCTATCCCTCTCACCAAGAAGCTGTCATGAACAATGTCTATATAGTAACTTATGTAGACATTGGCCATGAGCTAGGATCGAACTCACAACCTTTAGGTCACGACCCGAGCACTGTACCACAGAGCCACCCATCTCCCTTTCACACATTGAGGCCTCTTGCTATTTCATGTTTTTTACAGTCACAAACGAAATGTCTGATAACCTCGTATATTCCTCAACTGAACAAATACCTATTAAATGAAGGAACACAGTAAAAATCCATTTTTTTATAACTTTGTATTAAATTTGTACACAATTTTATACAAAATTTAGAGGCACACAAAAACAATGGTGATATGTCACTGTACATCAATAAATAACGAAAATAAATAAGCAATATTTACAGATATAAAGTCTAATTGTCAAGGCCTTGACGACCCTTGGAAGAGGTACTCGTGCATCTGGTGTGACCCTTGGATCATATCAGATGCAAAGAGGCAGAGGGCATGAGTCAAACATGAAGTGACAGAGGTAACCCTTAAGACCCTCTCCCTTTGCATGACTGACCTGACGCAGTTTTTTTTGGGGGAGGGGGCGAGTGTGTATGTGTGTGTGTGTGTGTGTGTGTGCGCCTTATCTTGACTACCCCTCCTTTAGGGGGATAATAACCTGGTACTGTATATAGATAGATCTAATATCACTTGACACAACCCTCTTGTTTGTGGAACAGACCACAGAAATGCACAGCTTCCAGCACTATCTTAAGCACAGACATTAGCTTATCTCAAAACCATGATTTCAAAGTCAAGACCTTCCTGTGCATGGCGTGAAGGACAGGCCAGGTCCCACAGCTGACGAAAGATAGGCACTTGTTCTGCAGGCGTTACCAGTTCGATCACCCTCTCATAAGGCAACAGAAGTGCAGCTGCAGCCTTAATAGTTGCATCCTCCTCCTTTGCCACACGTACCCGCACCATTTCAAAAACTTTGCTCCAGTCCTCGCTGGTAGCCGGTAACACTGCCTGCACTGTAGCTTCGGCTTCTTCTTCTTCCTCCTGATGTAGCTGATGTTCCTGTATTTGATCATCACTCCTGTCCATGCCTTGATCCTCCTCCTTGAAGGTAACCTGACCCCCTTGGTCATTTGGGAAGATATGAAGGCTGTCCAATGGAGTGACAACAGGCCCGGCCAGAGCCTCGGGGCCCATGTCAAACTGGCCATCAAGGACCATCTCTACCTGGGAGGAGAAAAGTTCATCAGACTCCAAAATATTGTGGTCTACTTGTACCACAGAGTCATCTGCCTTGCCATCAGCAGTGACATCCTCCAGCTTTCCAGAAGACTCTGTTGCCGTCCTTGTGGTTCTGGCTAGTCGACACTCTCTCCCTGCGAGGCGGGCAAACCTTTCCAGCTTTTGGCGATGGAGGAGTTTCTCGTTGCCCTTCAGATCTTGAAATTGTTTGTTTCTGTTGCGTTTGTTGCGTTGGAGCACGTGTTCCAGGACCTCTTGATCTTTCACCTGGGAGTTCTTTGGGTGCATGTGTTCGTGATAGTACACCACTGATATTTTCCCTGTGTAGTCGCATGTCTCCTCGCTGAACTGTTGATAAACCTTTAGTCGGGCAAAGCACAAGCACGGCTGGATCTTGTGTACCCAATTATGCCTGTCTGAGTACTCTCGGTTAGCATTCTTCCGCGCAGCAGCCGTTCGCAGGTGGTGAAACCTATGGCAAACAAGTAATCTTTCTGAGCGGTGGGCTTTGCGTCGCTTTACATCGCATGTGAACCTCACCTTGTGCTTTTCTTCCTCTGTAATAAGCCAACTTGTGAAAGACTTTTCATCTTCAAATTGCAAGTTCTTACTAGCCATGGAATATTTGTGAGCAATTTGCCAGTGTCTCTGTAACTCAGTCAACTTAAAAAAAGTGGAATCACACTGCTTGAAATGACATGAAAACATTCTTGGTAACTTGAATTTCTTGTTCTTACATTCTCTATTTCTAACATGAGTCTGATAACCTAACTCTGAGAGAAAGTGGCGCTTACACAAGTAACATTTATATTCTAATTTGCCTTTCTTAACATTAACACCTATTCCAGTTTTCTTCTTTTTCCCTAAGGTGACTAATTCCCAATCCTCATCATCATCATCATCATCATCTTCATCCTCCTCATCATTATCATCATCATCATCATCATCGTCACCTCTGTTATGCAGTTCCTCCATGGATTCTTGGGTGAAGTTATCCTCCTCAGTGTCCATGGGTTCATGTTTGATTTGTACACACTCATTATTGAATAATAAATGCTCCCTACAAGTGTGGGCATTCAGTGAGTCCTGACTCATAAAACACTTCCTACAAGTAGTACACTTCCACTGCTTATCTGTTCTCTTTCTATCACCACCAGTCACAATAACATAGGTTTCCTCCTCTCTTGCAACATCCAAGGAGCCGCTTCCCTCCACCTCGGCCGCCTCTAAAACACTCCCGTCCTCGGTGACATAAAGCACTGACTCACACTTAATTCCAGAGCTAGCATCCAGGGTCCGGAACTCCTCCACGGTAATGCTGACTGACCCTTCCTTTGTGTTGCTCTGCTTCGGCGAAGAATAACCATCTTTGTCGTATGGAAGGTGTTGAGATTCTTCTACCACTTTTGCTGGAGTTATCAGGAGTGAGAGATCTTGGAGTCCTTCCGTTTTCCCCACATGTGGTTTCATGGTGACAGTCACAAGAGGAGGTTGTGCTGGCTGTCGGGTGGTTTCTGTGATCGTGTTGGTGGCTAAGGGTTGCTGCAAGGGAACCGAGTCAGTCTGTGCGACACCACGACACTCCTTCCCATGGTGCCTCTGCATGTGTCTCGTCAGCTGGTCTTCACTCTTGAATATCGCTCCACAGTCTTCCGCTGGACACTTTGGCAAAATAGACACACACTCTTCTGCTGTGGGGGCATTTCTATTTTTAATGCGAGTGATGGTGAGATCCGGAATGCTCTGAAGCTTTTTCTCACAAAAGGCCTGGTGGATGGCAGCCCCACGACGATCCTTGCATTTCTGACCACAGTATTGGCAGACTACCGGCTGTTTCTTAGGCGTAACCTCATTCTCGGCGCCACACTGGTGTTCCCTCAAGCTTGCTGTTGTGGCAAATAAAGTTTCACAATTGGAACAAGAGAATGGCTGTCTGGAGGTTGTGGTGAAGCTGGTCTCCTCCTCCAGGCCATTTAGTGGGACCACCTCTGGGACATAGGATTCAAGTGTTACTTTCTTAATGGCCTCTGCAACCCTGGAGCGTCTGGACCTCTGCCTGGCAATGCTATGTGCCTCGCTGAAGTGTTCCACTAGCTGTAGGCGGGATGGAAACACCAGATGGCAGAGGGCACACCTGGCCATGCTGCCACCACCCCCACGCTGATCCTGCATCACAAGGAACACATTAGTGGAAAATATTTAGTAAGTTTAGGTTCGGTTATATAAGATTTTTACATTTTATTACCCAAATCCAGAAAAAAAAGTCTAAGGTCGAGAACCCTAACTTTTGGGTAATAAAATGTAAACATCTTATATAACCAAACCTAACTGAACCGAACCTAACCTAACCATAACATAGCCGTAACCTAACCTAACAACCTTAACCTAACCATAACTTAACCTAATCTAACCATCTTAACTTAACTTAACCTAAGATAACTTCCAAGGCGTTTTGCGAGGTAAATAATAGTGAGCACCGCCTGATATCTTCACAGATGTGTTGAGAACACTATGTATAGTATGTAGGAAAAGAGAGAAAAAAGAAAGGTGGAGCAGTAGTTGTAAAGAAGTAACTTTTTTTTTTTTTTTTGGTTACGTTAGGTTTGGTTAGGTTATGTAGTAACTAACCTTCCTAATTAAACCAAACTGTACTATTGTCATCCCATTATTATGCATTTCCTCCACATAATGTTTGGTGAGAGTAAATATGTGCTTTTCATCAAGTCCTAATTTTCAGTACCATAATATTCTTTTCCTAAGTTACTCTTCCCTCCTCACTCACAGCACAAGAACAATAACATTATATGGACGGATTATTAGTTAGGCTTCAAGTGTATTCTCACCGCGTTCAATAAAACAAACTGAAGAGCCATAATTAAGTTTTCCCTTCAGTCGAGATGCGAGGCAGGTTCTCCTTACCAGCGAGACGACTTACTACTCCCTCTTCTCAAATAACTCCTTTCCATTACTTTTTCCACTTAATACTCTTATATATAACGAGTACCACCTTTTTTTATTTACGTTGTACAGCTATACTAATACCCAATGCGTTTCTTACTCTATATGAAATAAAACATCACACATATCTATCTACAAATGCCAGCTATACTTATTCTCCTCAGTGCTAGACTATCGTCTGCGTGTATGGAAGGTGTAATGAAGGCATGATTAAGGTGGTAATGAGGGGTAAAGGTAAACATAATGAAGGCAGGACAGGCTGGTGTTTGTGTTTGTTTGGTCATGTTGTTTACATTTAAGGAAGTCGAATAAATGGGTTTCTCAATTTTACCTCTTTTTCATTCTATATCCATAGTTCATTGTAGGTTTTGGTTTGAGAAAGGGTGATGAAGGCATATATTAGGACTTTACTTACGTATAAAACTCTAAATATAACCGGGATTGAGCAGGATGGAAGTCGACGATTTCGCCATTTGTATTAGTGACACCGAACCTAATTTTTAATATATATAATTCTAAACCTTAATATTTAACTACGTAGTATATATAAAAATCACAATGAAAATAAGAAAAATAACAAAGGTAAAATGACCGAGAATATAAGGTGTATGAAGTATAAATCAATAAAATGCATGTCTTTTACTCCTTGACTATTCTATACATTTTTTACGTAAACCTCATACTTGGTACCAAGAGATTCTCAGGCATGCTGATCATGAATCTGGAATTAGATTTGTCATTATTATAATATTTTGTATTTTCCATTTTGTGGCCCGTAAATTCCACTAGAATTGAGGTCGAAGGAGTTTTTTCTCATTTTACTACGCAAATATTAGTCCTACAGGAAAATTGCATATATATAAAGTTATGGAGTTTGATAATTTCTATCTCATACTGTCATCATCTTTCCAATAACTCTAATAATTATGAAGAAAATTAAAATTATGTGAAAGATATTATTGCATAATACTTTACACTGCTACATCTTTAATTACTTTCCAATTTCAATTTCCTATAGCTTAATAGAACGAGCGTCTTCTGTTCTTTCTTTTATATTCCATACGTTTTTTACGTAAGCCCCATACATTTCGAGTTATTTCAAAATATATGATTTGTGTAAAAAATTCTAAGGGTGTACCCTACAAAATTTCATGAAAATTTCCATATCTCCGAATCTCATGTAAATTGGTACAATGAGGTTTTCGGTCATGCTGAACACGAATCTGGCCTTATTTTCCTGATTACTATAATATCAAATTGTATTTCACCCTTTCTTGCCTAATAACAATAATTAATTAACCATTATTTAACTTTACTGGCTAATGCTGGTCTCATATGACAAAAATACATAAAGATGACCTATCCTAATTCTACACAATTTAACATATAGGTGTTATTTGGTTTCCATATTTTGAACTGTTAGCGAATTAAAACCGATTAAAACTGATTAAAAGTTATTAAAAGTACTTTTTACATTCCTTCAACTATACTTACATTTCAATTCCATTTTACTAAAGCTCCATAGAATGAACGTCTTTTACTCTTTCTTGACTATTCTATACATTTTTGACATAAATCTCGTACTATATATATATATATATATATATATATATATATATATATATATTTCTACTGCAGAATTTTTGTGTTTAATTTTGTCATTACTGTTGACATTTAATATTTGCAGTCTGTGCATTTGCTGGGTTTTGTTAATTGCTTAAAAATTCAAATATGAAAGTTTCCACTCAAACATTTATTTAAATTTCTGAAATACATGTTAGAAAACGTTTTATCATTACTGTGGGCTGAGCTATGGCAGTGAGATACACAACAGACTCGAGTCATCTACACCATTTTTTTTATGTATTCTCATTATGCCTGTGTTGTGTATCATGTGTTTGAGACACTTAAGTAATATTGAAGTCTACACACTACTTTGTAAAATTTGAAGGTTGTATAACCATTGAGTAACTTGTAAAAACCATTTAACACTTTTTTTCAGCAATTGAAAATAGGTAAGTGTTGTAAATATATTTATACTTTGTACCAAACACCATAACACTAGTGAAGACACTATATTATGTACAATGGCAGTTTTTAGTATCACCATCATATAACCACACTCTAGAGCTATAGTGTTTCCTGGCTAGCCTTCATGGCCTTCCCCACTGACCAGCAATCGGCTTTATCGGGTCCTGTTGACTCTTGATCTATGAAAGACAGCCCAGGAGGGTTGAATGCCTCCCTTGATTGCAACTCTTTTCCATTGACTAAACAATTTGTACTTGTTGTGGTTGCCAGGAACTCCTCACTCTTGGCAGTGTTTGTACTGGCAGCTTCTGTTGGGTGGAGGGGCTGAGAGGAGCACCAAGTTCGCAGTCGCTCAACCTCCTCCGTTACCACCACAAATAGTTCCTTGTCTTTGTGCTTGAGCTCTTCACGCAGATAGTTGATTAACTCCTGCTCCTAAAAGAGGAAAATTAGGTCTGAGACACACAAGGTTAATTTAATCATATTAGTATTTGTAACTTAGTATTTTTAAGATTTGATTTAAAAAAGAAAAAGACTAAAATGGATCCAAAAGCATACATACATCATCATCTCGAGTCTTATAGAAAACACCACTGCTTATAATTCACCGTTTAAGAGACTGGACGGTTTTGAACCATTTTATTTTTCATTTAATGGGTTATTTTCATAATTTCTATACTAGAAGAGTTTCACCCTCAAAAAAAACAAATCTATGACCCATCCATTTTCATTAATTTTTCATGTTTATCTTTTCAAAAGCTTATAACCCCTACATTAATAGCACTATATGCATAAAATTTGTATAGTATAAGAACCTTGTTTAGGTCATCAACAATATAGAAACAACTCTTACTGAAAGTTATTAGTTTGCAGAATAAAGATTTCAAAATTTCAGTCTCATCATTACCACTTACAAATGAGGAAAAAGATTATATATAATTCAACTGTTTTGTATGGCAGACTAGTAGGATTTCAAAACTACAAAACTTACATTTTGAGAGAGAAGCAGTTGTATTGAATGGATAGTACGGAAGTATAGTGAATTGATACATGACACTTACATAACTATTCATTATTATTAACATGCCTGTTTTACCCCTCATGGTTTGGCGAAGACCATTGCTAGTCTCTTAAAGAAAGCACCTGACACACACAAACACATACACACAAAGAAATAATAGAAGATACCCGATGGGGGCAGAAATCCCTCTATCCACACTATAAAAGGTGGTAGACATGTTTCATCACGCCTAACATAATGCATTAAACATAATGGGGTGCTGTCAATGTATAAAAATTTAAATATACAGATATTGTTATCAGATGTGTTGTACTGTGACAGACTACGGGCTGATGCAGCTAATCTTTATATTATATACTGTACTGCAACACTCTTTCTAAGGCTATGCACACACCAACAGGTGTATTCTGGGAGGTTGATGGGTGTGCATCAAGGTGAGTGGTGGCGAGTGGCTGTGGTGCACCTTCACTAACGTCTATACCTTTAGTATTTCCTCAATTTTGTATCCTTGCTTTTGCAAGATGTTTTGCAACCTTGGAAGGACATGGCATGATGCAATACTCAGTAGTTAAGCAGTGCCAGGGGTGTGCCAGGAAAATGTGAAAAGGCAAGGTTGTGCTGATTCTCCTTGTGAGCTAACAACAGGCACTTAGGGACTCATGCTGCGTGAGTGTTTGTGAGACGGAGGATAAATATCAGAAGTCACCAGTGAGGTAACAACTTTCTCGTAAATAATTGTAATAATCAATGTATTACATGCTCAATATATATTGTAAGGTTGAGTTTCAATGAAAGGGTGTCCATTACATGCTCATAAGAAGGAAAAATATTGCGAGATTTTATAAAATACTCCGTATTTATACTCTCAAAGGGTACATGCAGCTGAGGAATATTTTTCTTAATTTTTCATCTTTGACAATTTTTTTTCTTTTTTGTTGACCGTCCGGTCCCCTTAACACATTTTTACTAGATGAATGAGTAATCATGATGCATAAACATACAATGACAGAGATTTATATTTCTGGTGACTGAGTGCAACATGAAAGCAAATTGTGATGAAAAAATATGAATGCTGTGAAGTTTCAGGAAAAAAAATCAAATATATAGACATAATTAACTAAGCTAACCTTCCCTATTATTTCTGGAGTATCAAGCTTAGAGTCTAAGTTGTAATATATTCCCCGTATGCTACGAATGGCAATCCAATGCTTCCTCCGCAGAGGTAACTGTACGGGGCCCAGCCGGTACTGTGAGGGAACGTTAAGGATGAACCCCACCACCTTCTCTGGCATGAGCACCTGTGGGTCTCTGAAAAAAAAAATGAAAAAAGGTTTTCTACTCAGATTTCAACATAATAAAAAAACATTGTCACTTTCCACTTCAAGAAACATGCATTCTAAAAAATTTTTTTTTAACTTAACCATTCATCTATCATGCTACCATACAGTACAAACATTTTTTTTTTTTATTCTTTTATGAGAACAAAATCCTTCATAACTTACTTTCTTTTGTCAAACCAGACAACTCCACAGCCTTTGGTGACCAGAGCTGCCATAATGACATTGATATCATAATTGCCTGTTCCTAGGAGGGATTTGTGAGGGTTGAACCAATTGTCTGGAGAAAGTGCATAGCATATGTTGTCCAGCTCACTCTTGGCAAATGCAGCACCATCTTGGAAAAGGTTGTTGAGGGAATGCAGGGCACACAATTCCTTGATCTACAATATAAGTCATCCATATAGCTTGACCATTATTACTAATCAGTATTTGAGAACTGGTTTTCTTCAATTCAATTTGTCTACAATCAATTTTTCACCTCTCTCTCTCTCTCTCTCAATATATATATATATATTTTTTTCTCTCTCACCTGCTTCTCGTGGTAGATGTCTGGAGTCATGGCGACACCCACCTGGCAGCGATCAACTTTATGGAGACAAGGGAACCTGATATTGCATGGCCGCCACCACCAGCACCCCTTCATGGATCTCTACCATTATCGTGACCACCCTGGAATACACACACACACACACACACATTAATGCAAGAAACATTCATGATTTCAAAAGCAAACTGGATAATAGACAGGACAGTACAAGCATAGCTCTTTTCCTGTATTTTACAATTTTTCATTATTTTTATTTTCTTTTTTAAGGTCTTGGTCCTATGGTGCTGGTAAGCTTGATGGAGGCATTGAATGGTCGGCTTCCGCCCGTCAGTAGCGCAAGTTAGATTTTTAAGTGACGCCTTGTTTCTTGTTGAGAGGCTCATGCTGCCCATAGAAGCTAATCTTAAAGATAAGTGGCCAGAACCTTGTTCGAACCCTACAAAACTACTTTTCGAAGAGAAGGAAAAAAACAAAATATTTCATATTTTTTCTGTAATTCAGTGACATAACTGTTGGAGGTGATCTGAACAAGTTTCTGAGGTTGAATTTGCAGTGCATTATAAAGGTAAGGAGATATCGAGTACTAAACTTCACAGTCTCTTAAGGGTAAATGAAAGAAAAATAAACAAACATGAACTCGCACCTCTCTGTGACGCACTATAATGACCCCAAACGGTCATGTAGTATGTCTGCCGAGGACTACTGTCAGTGGCATCCTCCTTTTCCTCCTCCTGGTTCTTAATGTTGGTCTGCCGCCGCTGACAGAATACAGATGTTTTCTGTTGGATGAGTTCAGCTGTTGATGCACCAACACAAACAGTATTGAAGATATTTGTGGAGGGAAGAGGATGCAAGGTTGTCCCCGCCAGCCAAGTTGTTGTGGTGACCGCGGGATTAAATTATTTGTGATTTAGTGTTTATTATTATTTGATACACTTGTTTTTAAAGGGAAACTTACATCAGTATTTCATACACACACTACATTATATCATTACTTCATCATCACTTTTTAACTATTACCCTCATGTTTTTATGGAAGGGGGTGGACTCCCCTTGTTCTTCCTAAACCCAAGAATGACAGTAACCTCGTTTTTATGGAAGGGGGCGGACTCCCATTGTCCTTCCTAAACCCAAGAATGACAGTAACCTCATGTTCTTATGGAAGGGGGCGGACTTTCCTTCCATACATACATACCGCCCCCCCTCCCCTTACCCTTCCTCACACACCTACACTTACGCCGTCAACTCTAAATCTTGTACTGAATAACAACAAATTTAACTCAAAATTACTTCTTCATTTACCTGACTGACTGGATGGCCACATCAATAAACAAAGGGTCTAAATTAAGGTAATTATCCTAGTAACAACCCATTCCTACCTCCTATTCCTTCCTTCCTTCCTGCTAATACCAATCTGTGGAGGCAAATAATGTAACTTAATCACTGATCAAAAAAGATAAAAGAAAGGGAACAAACTATATATATATATATATATATATATATATATATATATATATATATATATATATAGAGAGAGAGAGAGAGAGAGAGAGAGAGAGAGAGAGTTGAGGATTAAGGTGAAGGACGGGTCACTGGAGGTCAGCCAATGACAGATCCCATGAAAAAGGTGATATGTGTCGCCTGATTCGGTATTTTGGTCAGGAAGAGCCTGGTACAGATTCCCTGCGATCAGTGTTAAGGTTAGGAAGAGCCTGGTACAGATTCCCTACAATCAGTGTTAAGGTTAGGAAGAGCCTGGTACAGATTCCCTGCAATCAGTGTTAAGGTTAGGAAGAGCCTGGTACAGATTCCCTGCAATCAGTGTTAAGGTTAGGAAGAGCCTGGTACAGATTCCCTGCAATCAGTGTTAAGGTTAGGAAGAGCCTGGTACAGATTCCCTGCAATCAGTGTTAAGGTTAGGAAGAGCCTGATACAGATCCCCGCCGACTGTACAGTAAAATGAAATTAGGTAAGTTTTTGTCTATATTTCATCTGTTTAGTATTGTTTATCTTTTATTGTGTTGATTTAATAATTTTCATTGGTTTTGTGTAGGAACTTGTGGACAAAGTACTGTTGTAAAAGTTTAATTAAAGTTGCTGACACAGAATGGAAAACATCATTTGTATACAACAAAAATAATTATAATTGGTGTATAACCCACTCCCATGGATGAGTGGTTAACGACCCGGCAAGGCGTGGGTTCCAATCTCGCTCAGGTTGTTAAGGATTTTTCACTGCCAGGGAATGGTTACTGTTCCCCTTGAGCAAGGGGATGTGTGTGTGTGATGTGTCAAACACACACACATATGCATGATATGCACCACAAATGGGGCCCTACACACTATCAAAACAATTAATAAATAAATAAATAAAATAATAATAATAATTACCACTAACAAATACATAACACCTGCAGCTACTCCCTCCTCACAGGTGTCTTTGGATGTGCCTGGCAACATAACTCTTGGTGAGGAAACACTTGCCACAAATATCACACTTAAACTTCTTTTCACCAAAGTGTGATAGCATGTGATGGTTAAGAGTACCTTTTTGTGTAAACTTTTGACCACACTCTAGGCACTCAAAGTTTTTAACACCTGTGTGGATGAGCATGTGTTTGTTAAGACTACTTTTCTCGGTAAGCTTTTGACCACACTCTAGGCACTCAAACTTTTTAACACCTGTGTGGGTGAGCATGTGATGGTTAAGAGTACCTTTCTCGGTAAACTTTTTACCACACTCTAGGCACTCAAAATTTTTAACACCAGTGTGGGTGACCATGTGTCTGTTAAGAGTACTATTCTTGTTAAACTTTTTACCACACTCTAGGCACTCAAAGTTTTTAACACCAGTGTGGGTGAGCATGTGTTGGTTAAGACTACCTTTATGGGTAAACTTTTTACCACACTCTAAGCACTCAAAGATTTGAACACCAGTGTGGGTGAGCATGTGTGTGTTAAGACTACCTTTCTCGGTAAGCTTTTTACCAAACTCTAGGCACTCAAAGTTTTTAACACCAGTGTGGGTGATCATGTGTTGATTAAGACTACCTTTATGTTTAAACTTTTTACCACACTCTAGACACTCAAAGTTTTTAACACCTGTGTGGGTTACCATGTGTTCGTTAAGTTTACTTATACATTTAAACCTTTTCCTACATTCCTGACACTCAAACTTTCCCACACCAGTACAGGTGAGGACGTGATTTATTAGATTGCCTTTTAATTTATATATTTTTGCACACTTGTTGCACTCAAAGCTTCCCACATTAGGGTGGTGGGTGAGCATGTGGTTCCTGAGATCAGCCTTACAAGTGCACACTGTCCCACAGTGGTCACACCTCAACCTTGTCTTGCCAGCATGGGAGAGGATGTGTCTGGCAAGGGCAGCCTTACTGGAGCACACTTTCCCACAGTGGTCACAATGGTGGGTCTTCATGCCCGGGGTCGCCTGCTGCTGCCGGTCCCGGCCGTTCCCGCTGCTGCCCGGTCTTGTGTCCGCCATTGCAACACTACTTCTGGCAGCACACCTGTGGTGGGAGGTGTGAGCCGGTACTGCAGGAACCCTCCCAGAGGCCGGACTGGGACTCTTCACCTCAGCACCTGTAACAGTTCTTAATAATTACATTGGCTGCTTCGGCAAAATCTAGAAGCATTATCACATTCAGATTTAGTTTCATTCTTAAGCTCTATAGAGATGTTTAAATCCCATAATTATACATTTTTCAGTATTACTTTACATCTTCACCCAACCCAACAGGCTTGAAGTCACTTACGTACCTTCTGAAGTCGTTGAGAAAATTAGAACTCGCCCGAGGATGAGTTCTAATTTGCCCACCAACACAGCAGCTTTACCCTGTCCTTGGTGCCATCAAAACCTGCTACAACGGCCGCCACTCCACCCACACTTGCACCAACCATTATAAACACCACTCGTCTGCAATTAATATGCATTTTAGAACAAACTCCGGACTAATCATAAATGTGTACAGAATATAAAAGTGCTAAGAAAATACCATATACAGCATGCAGATGTGTGTCTGTAACTGTAATAATAAGCGTATTATTTTAAACAAGATGAATGCATTGTACTGAGAGGGCAAATATTTTCATGAACTTTTATCAAACAAATAGCTTTTCCACAACATTATAGCACCCAAACAATTGTAGGTATTATCTTATATCTTCACCAGAATGCTCTAGAGAATTCAGGGTTATATTTTTGCAATACCAGATGCATTTAGAGAAGATTTTCTTGATTACATTTCCGTCGCAAATTCTTAGTTTGTGAGATATTCAATGTTTTCTGTGAGAACTTCTCTTAAAAAAATAGTTTAGTTTGGTTTGAACAAAGTTCTGTTATTTGTCAATTTAGGTTAAGAATTTGCGACAAAAATGTAATTAAGAAAACCTTCCCAAATTCCATCAGGTAATGCAAAAATATAACCTTGAATTCTCTAGAGCGTTATGGTGAAGATGTAAAATAATACCTTGTAGTTTTACATTGTCAGGTCAACTTTAAAATGTTGATCATATTTTAGATCTTATTTTAAGATTCATACATTATTAACTCACTTTACATATCACTAGCCCTTATTGCATACCTTGTGGCGTCTTTGGGAAACACACGAAGCCTCACTTGAGGGTGAGTGTTGTTATTTTCGCCACAAACACAGCAGGATCTCCAGTAAACTCTGTACAGAGGCCCAAGCTGCAAGGCGCAAGCAGTTGTTGTTGTTGTTGGTAATCAGGACTGTGACGGTCTATTAGACCCTATTCGCCCTGGTTGTGTCCTGCGAGGTGATCACAGGCGTGTTAGCTGACCGGTCTTCCTGAGGGCAGCGCAGGTGAGGCGGATGGCAGCAGATTGTGGTGAGGGATGCACGCCCACCGCCCCCAGCAGAGTGGGCAGGTCGAAGTTGGTGATGTTTAGGGCGAGGAGTTGGCTTCTTAGAAGTATTCGGTGGGAATACGAGCGGGGACACTACAGCATGAAGTGTTTGATTGTTTCCTCCACATTCCTGCACCAGGGTCAGTAAGGATAGGGTGACAGGCGTAAGCGGTATAAGTGAACCGAGAGTCGGAAGGCGCAAGCTTTTCTTGACTCAACCATGACGTCTGGCCTAAAATAGTTTTGTTATGAATTACTTTTTTTTATATTGTATATGATATGGTGCTGAAATATATATTCAAATATAATTTAACATCTATTAATTTGCATCTGGATAGTTAGTAATTGTATTTAGGTTATGCTTACTCAGTAATGTAGCCATAGTAGTTTATTATAATTTTGCCTAAGATAAGCTACCGATTGCCTTTCATATAGCAATTAATGATTTTATGTATTTGATTTTTACATCAATGTATATTTGTAATTCAATTTTATTCAAAAGTTAAGATAGTATTTCACATTATATAGCGAATAAGTAGGATGAAGTTATCTTAATATATGAGATGGCGCTTAGGTATCGACAATCATCAATATGTGAATTGAATATTGACTGATATTTAACTCAATCAAAAAATGTTTGAATAAGAATGTCTCGACTTTTCTTCCCCTGAAACCTGTCATCCCAACAAGTGTGATCATGTGATGTAGGCAGTTTGTGCACTGTAAGGCATTGTACAGTTATTGCCGTTGATGCAGTATACATATGACGAGTCATTGTAAATTATGCACTACAATTTGAAAAAAACTAAACCAGTTTTAGGCTACGCAATGATTCCAAATTTGTCGTGTAGTAGTTCATAAGTACGACCTGTCAACAGACTGCCTCCTTCCTCACCAACTCATACACTTACAACATTCAAACACATTTATTTAAACAACACATCCAACTGTAAACGAAATATGATCAAATAACATGCATAACTCAAGAAAGTAAAAAAAAAAAAAAACGAATATGTCAATAGAGGTCCTCAATAGACAGTCCTTAATTCTCATTCCTCACCATTCCATAGCTTCACAACGTTCAGAAACATTTCCCAAACCTATGCAATGCAAAATGATAAAAGAAGACAACGCATGGGTCAAGATAAATGAAAAAAAGCGGGTCGGCCATCTGTCAGTCCCCACTCCCTGTTGTGTGGCGGTGGCGGCGGCGCAGGTGACCGAGGCTGAAACACTGCCTTCACCCCTGTTTGACGTGACCTGTGATGTGTTAGCGGCGTGATGCACGACCTGAGTGCTTCGAGGCTCAGGTGTGATGAGTGAAGCCATGCTCGGCTGGCATACGAACACTTAAAATCGAATTAAGACTCATTGTGCTCCTCGCACCCAGTTGAAGGGAGGAGGAGGGGTGTGAGGGTCTACCTCAGCCGAGCACATGTTTTCACATCCTTCGCCTCTCTGAAAAGACGTGGAGAGGGTGTATGTGTGTGTGTGCTTTTTTTGTGTGTATGTGATGGCATCTTCGCGGCGTGGAAGCTACCATGTCCAGGAGCCAAGCGGAAGGGTGGACCTGGACCATTACGACACATTAAGGGTAAGTAGTCGCCATTGCATGTGTACAGTATGAAGGAAAATTAACCAAACGCCTATTTCCTTACACCAGCAGGCAGCAGGGACACGTGGGGTAGAGACCGGTGACTCAGACTGGGCTGGAAAGAGGGTAGGAGGGAGGGGAGAGGAAGGGGCTGTCCCACTACCTGTGCTCTAATGTTGTAGAGAAAGCTAAATAAATAATAAATGATTGCCCATATCACGAGTTGTTTTGGGTTGACAAGGATGATTTGTGATGGGGAATGGGAGGGGGACAAGAAATAGCTAAGATCTGCTAAGGAACACCCACTTTTGATCGTTCACCGGACTTGATCATTCTTTGTAATTTTGATGTCAGTTTGAACACAGGCTTTCAGAGTTAATTATTGGGGGAGAATTTGTTAACGAATTCATAGTATTTACATATTTTTAAGTCGCTCGTTAATTATTATGTAGAGTAACTTTCATAGATCACTGGTTTCTTTGTTGAGATTGTAGTGATTTCCAGCAGGTGTTTTGTGTGTGGGTGTGGGCCGTTATCACTCCCATCCTTCCTCAGCACATCTCATAGTGCTGTGTGTTTGTCTTCCTTGTATTTATGTTAGAGAAGGTGAATACCACTGCATTGTTTATATGTTACAACTATTTTGTGTATGGTAGGGTGATGGCCAGGTGATTGATTGTTGAGTTAACTGATTGGAGAGAAAACACACACACACACACACACGCACATATGAGGAAATATTTTAGAAATGCAACTGACAACACTATAAGAAAGAGGAGGTTTCTTATATAAATTTATGAACAATTTTGAAGAAACAGAAAAGATCAAATAATGAAAAGAAAAGGAGAGGCTAGACATTTGAAGGGACAAGAAAAAGCTGTATATAAATAGGAATTTTCTTGAACTATACAAAAAAGTACAGCTTTTCCCAGAGCAGTATAGATGCTTGGAATGGACGGAAAGAGGTGATAATGACAAAAAATATACAACTGAAGGAAGGACTGGACATATATAGATATGGAGACAGGAGTTCTTAAGGTGCTGTCTCCATTGAATTTTACCCAAGAAAGTAGGAGCAATTTTGTTATGATGGTTTCATAAAATATTTTAATGTTACTTTAAAGTTTGCTAACACCATAATACCCTACAGCATTGAGAATGTTATAGTCTTAAGAACAGGAGCTCCACGCTGAACTCACATCAATGTTGTCTCTGCTGTCTTAACACCTGTAACAACGCCAATATTAAATTGACCTCTATTGGGTTATTTTTTTGCAAAAAGTTAACGCACTTTTCTTCTTCCTATATCAAACAAGGTTGGGGACTTGTTGGGAAACCAGGTTTTATGGGTGGGGGAGCACATATCTAAAGAAAAAATGGCCCCAAAAAATCCCTAACCTATGGAAATATATTTTTATAATTGAATCTAATCATTCCAGACCAAAAACTTGAAAATTAAATTCAAACTCTGAAACCTAGGCCTCTGTAATGCCTCAACACTGGACACCCAACAACCCTCCCCCATTTTCGGTATAAAAAAATAGGTAAATATTTGTATTAACTATGCTGTATATTTTTGGATGAAACTATTTTTTTTCTGGTATATTTTGATGTGTTTTGAATGGATCTGACATTTGTTTTTCTTGCAAATCACTTTTTTTCTCCCTCCCTATGAGAAAATAGTGAATTCCAAGGAAAACAGGCATCAGATTTTTACAAAACTCACCAAAATATATCTGTAAATAATAGTTTTGCCATCGTACATAACAAATTAATGATACAGAAGACTGGTAACCGGGGATGAAGTTTGGTGTGTGGCCCCATCGCTGGCCCTCCACCAACCCTACTCTGGCGTGATGGTTTTCAGTTTTTATAAACTAAATTGAACCTTTCTTTTTTTAACCAAACCTGAAACTTAGGGGCATTCCCTAATTTAACCAAATGCTGTGCAAAACCTGGTAATCAACAGGCTCTTGGGGTTGATATCTGAAAACATACCATATTGTGGTGAATTTTGATGCTTGTAGAGTAGCCATGCGTATTTGAGGAAGTGGTAGTGGCGTTGATTCTTGGGGTAGGCTCACACAAACAGATATAGGTAAAGATTTGTATTGCATTGATACAAGCATTATCTAAGACACTGACCTTTCTCTCTGCCGTTAATTCTGCAAACAGTTTTTGGGCCACCTGTGTAGCAAGTTGTGTTTTTGGCTTTTTGAAGAACAAAAAACACATGAGAAGGCCTAAATTTGCATTCTGGGAAGAACTCTGTGTGCTCAAAATTTTTCCAGAGCCCTAGAGTCTTCCTCAAAAATAGTTTTTTATAAGAGCAAAGTACTTTGCTTGACAACTAAGACACGACATATTCAAACCGATGGCACACCTGGTGTGGTGAGACGGTGGTGCGGCAGCTTGAGTGTGATTATCTGAAAACAATCATGAAACATCCGTCAACTTAATTCAATTGGTTCATTAGTTATTGTTTCACTTTTCCTCTACTGGTGGCACAATGTGTACCATTGAGAGAGAGTAAGCGGCATCTGCTCAGGCTAATGGCACCACAGAAAAATTAGAATTTTTATTTTATTTATAGATTTTTTTCTGCGTGATTTTAAATGAAAATAATCATTTGGCAAGAGGGTTGAAGCTTAGTGTAAAAGATATATGACCAAAGATAAATACTACTTAAGACAGGAAAGGAGATATCACAGTGTAGTTAATACAAATCTTGACCAAGAATTTAATCAAACCTTTCCTTACTTAACCTAACCTGAGTACAGTAGCTACATGCATTTTGTCTCAAACTCGTCGTCCATTACGCATCTCACTGGTCTTAGTTTTTCTTAGGTAGCTACCTTCAATTTAATATCAGACTTGAGATAGTGTCATCAGGTTTAAGTGGTATATCCACATGGCTGTCACAGTTAGTTACAGGTAATGGATAACATGTAGCTGGTAAACTCTGGAACTCTCTTCCTTTGTCAGTTTTTCCACCTTCCTATGACTTGAACTCTTTCAAAAGAGGAGTGTCAAGACACCTTTAATTCTAAACTGGAACTCCACCCTCTGCCTCTATTTCTCCTACTGTCCTCTTTACAGGGTCTGGCGACAAGCAGGATTTTTTTTAACGTATTTTTGTTGTCCCTTGACCAGTACCCTTTTAACGTAAAAAAAAAGAAGCTTATTTTGAAGCATTGATTGCTTGGATATGATTGCAACACAGCCACCACACTTTTCATTCAGTGATACTTTATCAGTATATTTCCCCAAACAAGAGTGGGTTGATGTAAGCATAAATACTGCATAAAAATTTAGTTCCTCCACTGCTTAATTAACCGACAGATAAGCAAATGCATCCACGTAGAATAAATGATGAGAAAGAAGGAATTTTTTATTCAATATCTAAAAGGAGGCAAACCATGAACAAACAAAGCTTTATTTAATGGAGAAAAGAAAAACAACTACACGCTGCTTCATCAAATAATGTTCTAAATAAACCGTAGTAGTTTGTTTCCCAGTTCCCTGTCAATATTTTGTTCATACTTGCCTTTAGAGTGAAGATGCATCATGACATAAGGGAAACATTTCAGCTTGGTACACGAAGAATACCATGGAATAGTTTGTAATCTTGACCTGAATCATCCAATGCAAGATTTAGCCGAGTGTTTTGTACTTGATGTGTAAATCTTCAAAATGTACGAGTCGGATGTAGTAACTGATGTGGCTGAAAATATGATGTAGCATGAAAGGAAAGGAAATGGTGGAAACATTTAGTTATAATGAAAGGGTGTTTGATAATTATGATAAATTCTTTCATTATTGTGATAGCAACACTCCTATAATTATCATATATATATATATATATATATATATATATATATATATATATATATATATATATATATCTATATATATATATCATGTGGGTGGAGGACGTTGACGATTAACAACAAATCCTGTAAAAAAAAAAGTCCTTTACACCTACATGCTCCTTGATAACCACTCACCATCTTAGGACTTACAAGCAAACACCAAAACTAATACAGTGGAGTCTCTCATCTAACGCATTTGGATCTAACGAATTTGCATCTAACGACCTTTTTTGAAGCTCTACTCCACCTCCAATATAACGATCCAAAATTCAGATCTAACGGCAAGTATTCCGGGCACCTGGGACCAAATTTCAAACTCCGCTGATCGCTGAATTTTTGCTGCACCCCGGCGTCCCTCCCTCCCTCCCCAGCCCCCTCCCTCCCTCCTCGTCACTTTCAGTGAGAGAGAGAGAGAGAGAGAGAGAGAGAGAGAGAGAGAGAGAGAGAGAGAGAGAGAGAGAGAGAGAGAGAGAGAGAGAGAGAGAGAGAGAGAGAGAGAGAGAGAGAGATAGATAGATAGATAGATAGATATATATTAGTATCTATAAACGTTTTCCTTCCTTCCTATAAAAAAAAATAATAATAATAATAATTAAAATACAATGTTTATATAGTGTTTAATATTATAGTAATGATACAATTGAGTCTATATTCGTGTTCTTTATCCTTGAAAACCTATATGTATAAATTTTCATGAGATTCTGAGGTGTCAAAATTTTCATGAAATTTCCAAGGCATCACCCTTAGATTTTTTTTAACAAATCACGTTTTGTTAAATAACTCAAAAACTATGAGGTTTACGTAAAAGACTTAGAACATAGTAAATAAAGAGCAGGAGACGCCCGTTCTTTTGAGCTATAGTAGAATGAAATTGGTATATTAGTAACTGAGAAAATAATATATTAGTTTTTTTGATAAAATTTCAACAAAACTTTAATTTCCTACTAAACTATAAGGTATATTTTAAATCTGATTTCACCATTAGGTAGACAGCATCAAACTTAATATATTAACTTCTATACATTATTGCTGTACGACAAATATTTTCTGAGTAAAATGGCAAAAACACATTCGACCAAATTTACACAGAAAAATTTCGGCCGACAAAATTAAAAATCTACAATTGTTACAAAAACCTGAAAAATAACATAAAATAACACACACAACACACACACACACATCCAAACACACACCTAAACACACTCAAACACCCACTTTCTACCCCCAAACACACCCAAAAACACACATACCCCCCAAAAAACACACTTTCTACCCCCAAACACACCTAAACACCCCCAAAATTGCACACATAGTACATATATCTATACATCATCAACTTTATACTTTTTTATCACAAGTACCAGGAAGAGAGTAACAAACTTTAATCCTTTTGGTGTATACAATCCGGTGCAAGCCAGTGGTTGTGTGGTGCAGGAAGGGACAAGGTTGTAGAGAGGGAGGGAAGGGCGGGGTGGTAGGAGGAGAGGCGTGTCCAGGTGTGTGTGTGGCCCCCTAATAAGGACAGGTAACAGGGCAGGTCTTTCCTCCCACACTGCCTGTCAGCCTCCACCACCTGTTGTTGCCTTGCCTTTATTTATTTATATGTGTACATTTTTGTTTACGATATATTTTCTTCTATATATTTTTTTATTATTGATGTAAGATTGTTTATTTTTTGGTTTATTATTATTATTTTTTATTTTTTATTTATTTATTTATTTATTTATTTTTTTTTCATCCCATGGGCGGAGTTGCACTTGTTCTCTGGTCACTGTGGTTGTTTGACTTCCTTATTATCGGTCAGAGGTCATAAAATTTTGCTGTGTACCTCATCGTCAGTTAGACACATCATTATCCAGCTTACTTTGGTTTTTATTTACTAAGTCTTTACCGTTACGTACTACAATTGTTATCTAATCTTTGTTTTGTTTTTTTGCAATTTCTCTCTCGTTCTCCATCCAACTTTCTCCGTCACAGTCCCTCACGTAGCATTGATAACCTTAGTCTTTCTTTTTGCTTTGTATTTATGTAGCTATGAGTGATTCCCTTTATTGTCAAATGTGCTATCGTGTATTGTAATCAGTCTTGGCAAGTGGTTAGATAGTTGCTATAGATGGAAAAGGAATATAAACAGAAAGAGATAAGAGGAAGGAGAGAGGAAAGATTGCGAGATGACAAACGGACTGACTGACTGACTGGTGGTGTATTTTTTTTTATTCAATTCCTCTACACTGGATTTTGGTATTGAAGAAGTTTTTCGTGGTGCTTGTGTGTGTGTGTCTGGTGTGGAGTAACAGACTCATTGTAATTCTCGTTCTCCTTCCTCATCTGTTTTGGCTGTTCTCATATTTCTTGTATATACTTACTTGCATAATAGTACTTATTCTATTCTATTGTTCTTTTTTCATCTTTGTCGTCTTCATTTTCTTGTTTATATTCTTCTTACTCCTCCTCCTTTTCCATCTCAAACAGCCTCGTAAGGGCCAACAGGTCTGCTGCTATTTGTTCCTCCTTTGTGTTCCTCTTGCTCTCCTCCTCTTCATATTATCTACTACATCTGTTACTTATTTTATTACTACTACTACTACTACTACTACTACTACTACTACTACTACTACTACTACTACTACTACTACTACTACTACTACTACTACTGGCGCTTCTGCTACGTGACTTCTCCATCAATCCTTGCGTCTCAGACTGCAGGCTCATTGGCTGACTAGCCAGCAACCAACATCATTATCCGTGACTCATCGTAACTATCCTTAACCACCACCACCACCACCACCACCCAGCCTGTCTGCACTCCTCTCATTGTTTGTGTAATATTGGAAAACACATACACATGCACGCGCGCGCGCACAAAAAGAAAAATTCCTGAATTTAAAGCCAAAGTTGACAGCACGAGATATGAAAACAGGATCCCACGAGCTTAGCTCACCTCCTGTATGTCACAACTAGGTAAATACACACACACACACACACACACACACACACACACACACACACACACACACACACACACACACACACTGCCGGAGCTCTCCTTGTCAGTGTGTTCATGAAGAGTTTATCTTTGTACACTTTCCTTGCCTTATTATTATCATTATTAAGAGCAGTGGTGAATGCATGATTAAAGTCGCGGCCTTGATGACCCTTGGAAGAGGTTCTCGTGCATCTAGTGTGACCCTTGGATTGTATTAAGTGCAGGGAGGGAGAGAGAAAGTAAAGTGGGA
>JAPQNM010000020.1:11932672-11935172 GCA_029783475.1 Metacarcinus magister
ATATCAATAACAGGTGTGATTATGAGGGTCACCTGTTGTGGGGGCGAGAAAGGGCTGTACAGGTGTGCTTAAGTGCTACCCCCTTCCCTCCTCTTTCCCTTCCTCTTCCCCTTCCTCTTACCCTCCCCTTCCCTCCCTTTCCCACATCAAGAATAGCCACGGTTAAACACCTCAAGGTTCTCTCCTCCTCCTCACTCCCGCAAAATGCACTTCAAGACATCTGAACCGGAGAAGGCGATAAGGGTGAGTACCTTAGAGAGAGAGAGAGAGAGAGAGAGAGAGAGAGAGAGAGAGAGAGAGAGAGAGAGAGAGAGAGAGAGAGAGAGAGAGAGAGAGAGAGAGAGAGATTGGGTTCATAAACTTTGTAGCATCTCCAAACAGGAAGGAAGGGCGGGATGGAGAGAGAGAGAGAGAGAGAGAGAGAGAGAGAGAGAGAGAGAGAGAGAGTTCTGTATCACATTTATAACAGAATCAATCCCATTGTACTTTAATTGTTGCGTTTTTAATGATAATATTGATAATAAGGATACTAATTACGTTGTGTTTGTACTCTTTATTATAATTGACGTACAGTAATTTCCTCTATTGTTAATATAAGAAAAGGTTTACCAAATTAACTACTTGTGATCCTATAATAATGTTTGATGAAATGAGTGTTTGTGCAGAATGGAAGTTCAATTAGAAAACCTTCCTTCATTGTAAAGTTTAATGGAATGATATTTTAGCGTGAATGTATTGTGAAGGTTTAATGAAATGGTGTTCCTTTATGAGCGTGTTGCAGGTTTAACCAAATGGTCTTCTCGTGCCAATGTATTGCAAAGTTTAAATCACATGAGCTGCTGTCTAAAATTTATGGCATTTGCGTTTGTGTAAATATTAGTTATCTATTCACACTATATTCTATTTATTTATCAATTTTACTTTTTTATTTTATTTATTTATTTAATTAATTGATTTGATTCATATATACATTTTGTCTTTCAAACTTTACCTCGGAAATTGAATTAAAATTTTTCGACGAATTTCACTCTGGAAGTTTTGGTCAGGAAGAATAAATATGCGAGTTAAGAAGGAAAGTTTCTAGACCAAAAACTTATATGATAATGATAAAAATAATTTGAGTCAGCATACACTTTTTTTTATTGTGGGGAGGGAGGTGGTAGGTGGTAGGTGGTAGGTGGGGGTTGGTATTAAAGGTAACAACATTTTACTGAGTTTGATCGTTATATAAATAAAAATAATTGTTAAAGATATGAAATGTATCAACAATAAGACGAGGGTAGTGTTGGTAGTAGTGATGCTGATGAGGAGTGATAATAGTATCTTATCTTTCTCTCTAAATATATATATACATTATGTCTGTCTTTCACATTAGAACAGTAGTTTAATGGGCGTGTTGGCGTTGTGTTGTGAAGGCGTGGTAGGAAAGTGTGGAGGGTAGGGATGACTGCACACACACACACACACACACACGCACACACAAAGCAGCGTTCAACATAACTTCTGAGCCATTGCGTGGTGAGAGAGAGAGAGAGAGAGAGAGAGAGAGAGAGAGAGAGAGAGAGAGAGAGAGAGAGAGAGAGAGAGAGAGAGAGTATTTAACCCTCTCACTCTCCCCACCCCTTCTCCCCCCCATCTCTCTCTCTCTCAACACACCCCCCCTGCCTGTATATCCTTGGCATCAGGTGTAACACTCCCACATAGCTCTAATTACACGTGGTATTGTTACGCCCTTGTTCTCTCTCTCTCTCTCTCTCACTCACTCTCTCTCTCTCACTCTCACTCAGTTATTCATCGTTTTATTACTCTGCCTCTAGATCTATTAACAAATGTATGTAGTTGAGACATTTCCCGCCGTTCATGTATTGTTAAAACGGTTTCTTTATTGTTTATTCTTTATCACAATGTTCAGACCCTATTCCTCCAACTAGTGGTGCTCTACAGGGCCTCTAAATAAATATAAAATGCAAATATGATTAATGCTTAGCAGAGTACTCTTTCTTGCATAACTAACTATCAGTGAAAAACGTTGTGTGTAATTCCTTGATAAATGAAACGTTATAGATTCACGTATAAAATTATTTGAATGTAATAATATAAACGTTTGGAATGAGACATGAAAAAAGGGATGAAAAAAAATAATAAACGTTGTGGTCTGCGGTGAGAAAAACCACAATATGTTTAAAAGAAAGAAACGTTTGTGTGTGTGTGTGTGTGTGAGTGAGTGAGAGAGAGTGTGAGAGAGAGAGAGAGAGAGAGAGTCTGTATATCATGATTCTGCCAAGGCTGCTTCAACACTGCCACTCTTGATGGGGAAAAGTCTGTGGCCTCTATCACTCACCACACACACACACACACACACGCACGCACACACACACACACACACACACACGCACACGCACACAAGTAGCTGGTTTTCCCTGACATTACTTAGCTTTAGGTTCGTTCCCTTCCCTGTCACCCTTCCCCTTCCCCTTCCCCTTCCCTTTCCCTCGTCCCC
>JAPQNM010000020.1:11937672-11940172 GCA_029783475.1 Metacarcinus magister
GGGGAATGGCGGGGTTCGGGCCAACAGATAATTTGATGTGACATGCGAAGAAAATGGGATTGTTTAAGGAAAACGAGGATTGGGTGATTCTGGTAATGTGTTATCGTTCGCAAAGAAAATTGGAAATTACTGACAATCGTCTGTTTTGTTAATGTCACATAGATATGTATAATGGACGATTTTTGTTTGTTTACCTGATACAAAGAAAATGGGGAAGGGTGTGTGTCTACTATTACTACTCATGCAGTGTGTTGATTGTCACTTCACCTCGTTGTCTTTAGCATGACGCACCGTAATAACCAGGTCATGGCCTTGTGTGGGCGGCGTCTGTGTCACCGTCATCAGATACAGTCGCGCCCTGCGTAACTATTTGTCTGCTGCACACAAATGCGTTCACACATGTAAATGGATTGATTCACCAGTATTCTTGGTACACACGCACAACTAACAACTTGTTGATGTGTTTTGTTTACGTTGCATTAGTGTAATCTTGGGGAAGTCTGATGCAGCTCCGAACGTAAACATGACTCATTATTACGACCGGAAATAGAATGTTTATTTCCACAAAAATTTAAACATTTGACATCAACTTCTATTCATTTTCGAGATGCTAATCATGATTTGATTAATTTATATATTCAATATGTTTCATTGACATTAATAGTGATCTGATGAATACGATCTCGCGTGCGAATCACTATCTAGTGTTTGTTGATCACTACAAACTGATACTATCCTTAACGTAATGTTAGTAAATTGTGTAATTGTACTCCACACAGTACATAGCTTATAATAAATGAGCATTGGTACTTTACAACACTCCCAAACCTGTGAGTTTCATGCTTTTCAGAGAGAGTCTCGTTACCCGCGGGGACGCCTGTATATCAAGTACAGTGTATTTGATATGTCAAACGAAGACGGAGAATGGGCTATTTTCATCTAAACTCGATATCTAACAAGGACAAATGGGGCCAGGTGGTTGTGATTTGGTAGTTGGATGTGTCACCAACATGAGTGTGGAATGAGTGGTGTTAATCAATGCATCAAGGGTGGTAAAGGTGTTCTAATGTAGCGACGTGACTTATCTGTCCGTCAACATACTAAAAACGATACAAAATATGCTTGAGACATCACTAATAAGAATGTTAAAGGGGAACGATAATTATTCATGAAGTTGTAATCCACCTCAGACTTACTTACTTGATTAAACACTTCCATTGGTACATCATTTATATATTTGTATTATACTTAGTTCATTGATGTTATTTGTGATGTTCATGTGCTATGTTTTGTTGTTAGGTGTGTTATAAAGAAGTAGAGTCAGGGAAGCAGGCGTGTGGTGGTTCCTTAGCCATCAGAGTCACTTCACTTCACCCGGAAAAAAAAAAAAAAGGTAAACAAAAGATTAGTTGTGAAAGTTTTCCAAAATCAATTTACTAAACTTGCGAAAATGACCTGATAGTTTCTCTTTGCAACGTTTGAATTCGAAAGGAAGAAAGGAAAGGAAGGAAGAGAAGGAAGAGAGATAGGAAACATAGATGATAAACAAGTGAATGTAAAGCTGTTCTTACGTCTTACATCATAGGAAGTAAAAGAAGAAAGGTAAATGAAAGGAACTAATTCATTAAGGAAGGGAACAGGATGAAGAGAATGTATGAAAATGGTGTGTGTGTGTGTGTGTGTGTGTGTGTGTGTGTGTGTGTGTGTGTGTGTGTGTGTGTGTGTGTACATATAAGTGCAGTACAAAATAGCAAAGACCGACACACCGACCGACCGACCGGCCAACCGTCCATGTACCCAGGGTCACCACCACGCCCACACGCCGCCCACGCCACGCCCACGACCTGCCCCAGAGTCCAACCAGTGGCCCGACATACTCTTGACTCCCCTGTTCCCCTTCCCTTTACCTCTTCCTTGAGTCCCCTTTCCGTTAATGCCGTGCTCTCTCTCTCTCTCTCTCTCTCTCTCTCTCTCTCTCTCTCTCTCTTTACATCATAACCCTTTTCTGCCTATCAGCTAAGATCATTGTCAGGGTAAGATGTCAGCTGACGAGGTGGAGGAAGGAGAGAGGGAGGGAGGGAGGAGGGAGGGAGGGAGGAAAGACATCTGCACACAAGAACAAACAAATTAACCATAACATTGCCGTGAAAAATCGTAACATTAATGATTGAAACCTAAACGAAGGAAACAAATAAAACAAGGAAACAAGTACACATTAAGATTATGAAAGAAGGAGTGGGAAAAAGGGGTTCGAGGAGGAGGAGGAGGTGGAAGTGGAGGAGGTGGTGGAGGAGGAGGTGGAGGGGGACGGTATAGGTTTGGCCTAGTCCTGGCGAGATGCCCACATCAATAGTGTTGGGGGAGTGGAGTTCTGCCCTCCCTCTTCCCCACCTTTCTCTCTCTCTCTCTCTCTCTCTCTCTCTCTCTCTCTCTCTCTCTCTCTCTCTCTCTCTCTCTCTCTCTCTCTCTGCCTTGCTCCTCCTCCTCCTCCTTTACGTAT
>JAPQNM010000020.1:11945172-11965172 GCA_029783475.1 Metacarcinus magister
CAATACAACTTTACCTCGTGTCGCCACCTCTCTCTCTCTCTCTCTCTCTCTCTCTCTCTCTCTCTCTCTCTCTCTCTCTCTCTCTCTCTCTCTCTCTCTCTCTCTCTCTCTTTCGTTAGGTCAGTGAACTATATCCTATCGATTCTGCCTCATGCTCTTGGTGCAGTTGGCTATCCCCGTAAATCCTTGGTCGTGGGTTCGAGTCCCGGCTCAAATATTTACAGTCAGCCAGTGATTAAAAAAAAAAGTAAACTGTGTCACAAAAAACATATGGAGATTAGTGCAACGGCGTGACTATTATGTGTGTGTGTGTGGTGTGTGTGTGTGTGTGTGTGTGTGTGTGTGTGTGTAGTGACGTCACGTGGGCCGTATAGGCAACACAAAAGGCACGTGTGGTGGTGGTGGTGGTGTTGTTGTTAAGGTGTTGCCGCCCTAGGACAGGTATGCATCGGGGGGGGAGGGTAGGGTGTGTACGTATGTATGTATGTATGGTACCTCGAGTGTAATAAAACAATGTGACAACAGTATGGAGCAAGATGGTCTGGAGGGTCATGCGCTGGACTCGTGATCGTCAGCCATTACTATCCCCTTAAAGAGATCAGAGCTTATATATATATAGACG
The DNA here is from genome assembly GCA_029783475.1 of Metacarcinus magister. Taxonomy (NCBI): domain Eukaryota; kingdom Metazoa; phylum Arthropoda; class Malacostraca; order Decapoda; family Cancridae; genus Metacarcinus; species Metacarcinus magister. Next base: position 11,945,795 of record JAPQNM010000020.1, read on the forward strand.
GATGTATGAGTAAGGCTGATACCTCTCATACATCACCCCCCCCCCATCCCCAAGCTCAAGGACACTAACCACTCCTTGTAAGTGAAAAATCCTTAGCGGGCTGAGCAAAATCCTAACCCACTCTTTGCTAAGTAGAAAGCAGGGACGTTAACCACTGACCCATGGGAGCGGTGTTGTGTGTGTGTGTGTGTGGGTGTGTGTGTGTGGGTGTGTGCGTAAATTTTTATTATGCCTTTGCTCGAAATGTAATTAGTATTGTTTTATTTTCCCTTCCATTTCCTTCCCTTATATCCCTCTCCTCCATCCCTTTTCCTTCTTTCCTTTCCCTTACCCTTCCTTGTTTTCCCTTCCCTTCCCTTTCCTCCCCTTCCCTTCCCTTCTCCCTCTCCCCCTCCCCTTTCCTCCCCGATCCTCCTCCCTTGCATCACCTAGGCAGAAACACAGGTATCTTGCTTCTAATTACCGCCCGTCACTTAGTAGGCTCACCTTGCTAATTAATTTACCTGTTATAATGATGTGTATTTGACCCCATTTTATTGGGTTGTATCACCTTTCCTTGGTGTGTGTGTGTGTGTGTGTGTGTGTGTGTGTGTGTGTGTGTGTGTGTGTGTGTGTGTGTGTGTGTGTAAGAGAGTGTGTAAGAGAGTGTGAGAGAGAGAGAGAGAGAGAGAGAGAGAGAGAGAGAGAGAGAGAGAGAGAGAGAGAGAGAGAGAGAGAGAGAGAGAGAGAGAGAGAGAGAGAGATAGCGTGCGTGTGTGTGTGTGTGCCCCTGACACTTAAGTAGAGTAACAGTCATAAGTAGGTACACACACACACACACACACACACACACACACACACACACACACACACACACACACACACACACACACTACGTACAGAAAGGCGGGGTGGCTGTGTAGGAGGATTGAGAAGGGAGAAGAGGAGGAGGAGGAGGAGGAGGAGGAGGAGGAGGAGGAGGAGGAGGAGGGAGGAGAAGGAGGAGGAGGCAATAGTTCCTTATAAGAACATGAAGGAGGCGGCAGCCGTCTTCCTTCTCTCCCTCCTTCCCTCTCCTCCCTCCCTCTCCTCCCTCACTATTATCATCTTTATTCGGTCTTCCTCTCCCTTTCTATTCTTCAACCCTCTCTCTCTCTCTCTCTCTCTCTCTCTCTCTCTCTCTCTCTCTCTCTCTCTCTCTCTCTCTCTCTCTCTCTCTCTCTTTCTCTTTCTCTCACCTGTATATTACTTTTTTGTAACAGCACTAAACATTGTGAAACCTAAAGCAAGCTGAAGGCGTCGTCCCTTGTTGACTGTTCATCGTCACTTAGTATTTAGGTCACCCATTGTGGCAGGGACTGTGTTGAAAGTGGCAGTGGTGGTGGGTTTGTTTCTTCGCTGGCTCAATGATGATGATGATGATGATGAGGAGGAGGAGGAGGAGGAGGAACACATAGGAACACATAGGAAGAACAAACAGCAACAGGCCTGCTGGCCCTTACGAGGCTGTTTGTGAGTACACTATCTAGTCTAGAGTGAAGGATACAGGATAGTAAGGGTGAAGGCTTCTCTTAGCATAGGTGGAAATTTTGAAAACTTATTAATATTTTGAAACTTATTATTATTTTGAAAACTCGTGAAGGTTATTCTAAGTGTGTTTTTATTGTGTTTTTGTTGTGTTGATCAGGAATCTGGACTCAGTTTTATCATTACTGTCACGGAAATGCATTGTTCAATTTTGGACCGAAATTTTCCACCAGAATTGAGGTCGAAGTCATCTTTGTCATTTTACTACGAAACTATTACTCCTACAGTTTAAATGTTTATATACAAATTTATTAAGCTTGATGAGCTCTATCTAAATATCATATCAGATTTAAAATATATTGAACCGTTTAAGAAAAAAATAATGTTTTGTGTAAGTTTTGTTAAAAACACATATTTAGCATTTTCTCAATAACCAATAGTCCAATTATATTTCTGTATAGCTCATTAGAACGGGCGTCTCATGCTCAATCTTTACTAATATATACAACTTTTACGTAATCCTCATACTTTTCAAGTTATTTCAAAAAACGTAATTTCTTGAAAAAAATCTAAGGGTGTCACCTTGGAAATTTGATGAAAAATTTTCACACCTCAGAATGTGATGAAAATTTCTACAATGATGTTTTGGGTCAAAATGAACACGAATCTGGACTTATTTTTATCATTACTAGAATATCAAACTGTATTTCACCACCTCCGAATGTGAATATTATACACTAATATACACTATCTAATCTAGAGTGAAGGATACAGGATAGTAAGGGTGAAGGCTTCTCTCCCCAGCCATGGCTGGCAGGGAAAGGAAGGCCAACCAAGACCAGACTGTCACTACTGTCACTACCACTACTGGTACCACTACTTCCTGGCAAGCGATGTCAGGCCACTAGCGACGTCTTTTGAATCGACATTTCGTAAGTTAGGTACATCAGGATGAACTTACTCAAAGTTTGCTACGTTAACGGATAGTATTTTAGTTGTGGATTGGCTTCTAAATATTTGTCAAGTCTATTTTTGAACGTAGTAATTGTTTTACTGTCGACGACATTGGCGGGCAGGGAGTTCCAAACGTTAACGATCCGATTGAAAAAGAAGTGCTTGGCTTTGTTTGATGTGAATCTTTTACCAGTAATCTTAAAAGAATGATGTCTTCTTGTTATATTTGATCAATCAAAAGTAATGTAATCTTCTGTATTGATATTATCGAATCCTTTGATTATCTTGAACATTTCAATGAAATCCCCTCGCATCCTTCGTTTCGGTGGTAATGGCAGGTTAAACATAACTTATTGCCAGTATTAACCCTTACACTGCCGAGGTCTTTTCTAAGTGTTCGATTTATAGATTTAAAAAAAAATTATGATTTTATTCAAATTTTTCTTATTAATGATAAAAATAAATATTAATGATAAAAATAAATATTAATGATATAAATAAATATTAATGATAAAAATAAATATTAATGATAAAAATAAATATTAATGATAAAAATAAATATTAATGATAAAAATAAATATTAATGATAAAAATAAATATTAATAAAAATAAATATTAATGATAAAAAATAAATATTAATGATAAAAAATGAATATTAATGATAAAAATAAACATTAATGATATAAATAAATATTATGATAAAAATAAATATTATGATAAAAATAAATATTAATGATAAAAATAAATAATAATGATAAAAATAAATAATAATGATAAAAATAAATATTAATGATAAAAATAAATAATAATGATATAAATAAATAATAATGATAAAAAATAAATATTAATGATAAAAATAAATAATAATGATAAAAATAAATAATAATGATAAAAATAAATAATAATGATAAAAATAAATATTAATGATAAAAATAAATATTAATGATAAAAATAAATATTAATGATAAAAATAAATAATAATGATAAAAATAAATAATAATGATAAAAATAAATATTAATGATAAAAATAAATATTAATGATAAAATAAATATAATGATAAAAAATAAATATTAATGATAAAAATAAATATTAATGATAAAAATAAATATTAATGATAAAAATAAATATAATGATAAAAATAAATATTAATGATACAAAATAAATATAATGATAAAATAAATAATAATGATAAAAATAAATATTAATGATAAAAATAAATATTAATGATAAAAATAAATATTAATGATAAAAATAAATATTAATGATAAAAATAAATATTAATGATAAAAATAAATATTGATGATAAAAATAAATATTGATGATAAAAATAAATATTGATGATAAAAATAAATATTGATGATAAAAATAAATATTAATGATAAAAATAAATAATGATGATAAAAATAAATAATAATGATAAAAATAAATAATAATGATAAAAATAAATAATAATGATAAAAATAAATATTAATGATAAAAATAAATATTAATGATAAAAATAAATATTAATGATAAAAATAAATATTAATGATAAAAATAAATATTAATGATAAAAATAAATATTAATGATAAAAATAAATATTAATGATAAAAATAAATATTAATGATAAAAATAAATATTAATGATAAAAATAAATATTAATGATAAAAATAAATATTAATGATAAAAATAAATATTAATGATAAAAATAAATATTAATGATAAAAATAAATATTAATGATAAAAATAAATATAATGATAAAAATAAATATTAATGATAAAAATAAATATAATGATAAAAAAAATATTAATGATAAAAATAAATATTAATGATAAAAATAAATAATAATGATAAAAATAAATATCAATGATAAAAATAAATATAATGATAAAAATAAATATTAATGATAAAAATAAATATTAATGATAAAAATAAATATAATGATAAAAATAAATATAATGATAAAAATAAATATTAATGATAAAAATAAATATTAATGATAAAAATAAATATTAATGATAAAAATAAATATTAATGATAAAAATAAATATTAATGATAAAAATAAATAATAATGATAAAAATAAATAATAATGATAAAAATAAATAATAATGATAAAAATAAATAATAATGATAAAAATAAATAATAATGATAAAAATAAATATTAATGATAAAAATAAATATTAATGATAAAAATAAATATTAATGATAAAAATAAATATTAATGATAAAAATAAATATTAATGATAAAAATAAATATTAATGATAAAAATAAATATTAATGATAAAAATAAATATTAATGATAAAAATAAATAATAATGATAAAAATAAATAATAATGATAAAAATAAATATTAATGATAAAAATAAATATTAATGATAGAAATAAATAATAATGATAAAAAATAAATATTAATGATAAAAATAAATATTAATGATAAAAATAAATATCAATGATAAAAAATAAATATTAATGATAAAAAATAAATATTAATGATAAAAATAAATATTAATGATAAAAATAAATATTAATGATAAAAATAAATATTGATGATAAAAATAAATATTGATGATAAAAATAAATAATGATGATAAAAATAAATAATGATGATAAAAATAAATAATGATGATAAAAATAAATAATGATGATAAAAATAAATAATAATGATAAAAATAAATAATAATGATAAAAATAAATAATAATGATAAAAATAAATATTAATGATAAAAATAAATATTAATGATAAAAATAAATATTAATGATAAAAATAAATATTAATGATAAAAATAAATATTAATGATAAAAATAAATATTAATGATAAAAATAAATATTAATGATAAAAATAAATATTAATGATAAAAATAAATATTAATGATAAAAATAAATATTAATGATAAAAATAAATAATAATGATAAAAATAAATAATAATGATAAAAATAAATAATAATGATACAAATAAATAATAATGATAAAAATAAATAATAATGATAAAAAATAAATATTAATGATAAAAATAAATATTAATGATAAAAAATAAATATTAATGATAAAAATAAATATTAATGATAAAAATAAATATTAATGATAAAAATAAATATTAATGATAAAAATAAATAATAATGATAAAAATAAATAATAATGATAAAAATAAATATGATGATAAAAATAAATAATAATGATAAAAATAAATATTAATGATAAAAATAAATATTAATGATAAAAATAAATATTAATGATAAAAATAAATATTAATGATAAAAAATAAATATTAATGATAAAAATAAATATTAATGATAAAAATAAATATTAATGATAAAAATAAATATTAATGATAAAAATAAATATTAATGATAAAAATAAATAATAATGATAAAAATAAATATTAATGATAAAAATAAATATTAATGATAAAAATAAATATTAATGATAAAAATAAATATTGATGATAAAAATAAATATTAATGATAAAAATAAATATATGATAAAAATAAATATCAATGATAAAAATAAATATAATGATAAAAATAAATATTAATGATAAAAATAAATATTGATGATAAAAATAAATAATAATGATAAAAATAAATATTAATGATAAAAATAAATATTAATGATAAAAAATAAATATTAATGATAAAAATAAATATTAATGATAAAAATAAATATTAATGATAAAAATAAATAATAATGATAAAAATAAATATTAATGATAAAAATAAATAATAATGATAAAAATAAATAATAATGATCAAAATAAATAATGATGATAAAAATAAATATTAATGATAAAAATAAATAATAATGATAAAAATAAATATTAATGATAAAAATAAATATTAATGATAAAAATAAATATTAATGATAAAAATAAATATAATGATAAAAATAAATATTAATGATAAAAATAAATAATGATGATAAAATAAATAATGATGATAAAAATAAATATTAATGATAAAAATAAATATTAATGATAAAAATAAATATTAATGATAAAAATAAATATTAATGATAAAAATAAATATTAATGATGAAAATAAATAATAATGATAAAAATAAATATTAATGATAAAAATAAATATTAATGATAAAAATAAATAATAATGATAAAAATAAATAATAATGATAAAAATAAATATTAATGATAAAAATAAATATTAATGATAAAAATAAATATTAATGATAGAAATAAATATTAATGATAAAAATAAATATTAATGATAAAAATAAATATTGATGATAAAAATAAATAATGATAATAAAAATAAATAATGATGATAAAAATAAATAATGATGATAAAAATAAATAATGATGATAAAAATAAATATTAATGATAAAAATAAATATAATGATAAAAATAAATATTAATGATAAAAATAAATATTAATGATAAAAATAAATAATAATGATAAAAAAAATATTAATGATAAAAATAAATATTAATGATAAAAATAAATAATAATAAAAATAAATATAATGATAAAAATAAATAATAATGATAAAAATAAATATTAATGATAAAAATAAATATTGATGATAAAAATAAATATAATGATAAAAATAAATAATAATGATAAAAATAAATATTAATGATAAAAATAAATATTAATGATAAAAATAAATATTGATGATAAAAATAAATAATAATGATAAAAATAAATATTAATGATAAAAATAAATATTAATGATAAAAATAAATATTAATGATAAAAATAAATATTAATGATAAAAATAAATATTAATGATAAAAATAAATAATAATGATAAAAATAAATAATAATGATAAAAATAAATATTAATGATAAAAATAAATATTAATGATAAAAATAAATATTAATGATAAAAATAAATATTTGTGATAAAAATAAATATTAATGATAAAAATAAATATTAATGATAAAAATAAATATTAATGATAAAAATAAATATTAATGATAAAAATAAATATTAATGATAAAAATAAATAATAATGATAAAAATAAATATTAATGATAGAAATAAATAATAATGATAGAAAATAAATAATAATGATAAAAAATAAATATTAATGATAAAAATAAATATTAATGATAAAAATAAATAATAATGATAAAAAATAAATATTAATGATAAAAATAAATATTAATGATAAAAATAAATATTAATGATAAAAATAAATATTAATGATAAAAATAAATAATAATGATAAAAATAAATAAATAATGATAAAAATAAATATTAATGATAAAAATAAATAATAATGATAAAAATAAATATAATGATAAAAAATAAATATTAATGATAAAAATAAATATTAATGATAAAAATAAATAATAATGATAAAAATAAATAATAATGATAAAAATAAATATTAATGATAAAAATAAATAATAATGATAAAAATAAATATTAATGATAAAAATAAATATTAATGATAAAAATAAATATTAATGATAAAAATAAATATTAATGATAAAAATAAATATTAATGATAAAAATAAATATTAATGATAAAAATAAATATTAATGATAAAAATAAATATTAATGATAAAAATAAATAATAATGATAAAAATAAATATTAATGATAAAAATAAATAATAATGATAAAAATAAATAATAATGATAAAAAATAAATATTAATGATAAAAATAAATATTAATGATAAAAATAAATAATAATGATAAAAAATAAATATTAATGATAAAAATAAATATTAATGATAAAAATAAATATTAATGATAAAAATAAATATTAATGATAAAAATAAATATTGATGATAAAAATAAATATTGATGATAAAAATAAATAATGATGATAAAAATAAATAATGATGATAAAAATAAATAATGAAGATAAAAATAAATAATAATGATAAAAATAAATAATAATGATAAAAATAAATAATAATGATAAAAATAAATAATAATGATAAAAATAAATATTAATGATAAAAATAAATATTAATGATAAAAATAAATATTAATGATAAAAATAAATATTAATGATAAAAATAAATAATAATGATAAAAATAAATAATAATGATAAAAATAAATATTAATGATAAAAATAAATATTAATGATAGAAATAAATAATAATGATAAAAAATAAATATTAATGATAAAAATAAATATTAATGATAAAAATAAATAATAATGATAAAAAATAAATATTAATGATAAAAAATAAATATTAATGATAAAAATAAATATTAATGATAAAAATAAATATTAATGATAAAAATAAATATTGATGATAAAAATAAATATTGATGATAAAAATAAATAATGATGATAAAAATAAATAATGATGATAAAATAAATAATGATGATAAAAATAAATAATGATGATAAAAATAAATAATAATGATAAAAATAAATAATAATGATAAAAATAAATATTAATGATAAAAATAAACATTAATGATAAAAATAAATATTAATGATAAAAATAAATAATAATGATAAAAATAAATAATAATGATAAAAATAAATATTAATGATAAAAATAAATATTAATGATAAAAATAAATATTAATGATAAAAATAAATAATAATGATAAAAATAAATAATAATGATAAAAATAAATATTAATGATAAAAATAAATATTAATGATAGAAATAAATAATAATGATAAAAAATAAATATTAATGATAAAAATAAATATTAATGATAAAAATAAATAATAATGATAAAAAATAAATATTAATGATAAAAAATAAATATTAATGATAAAAATAAATATTAATGATAAAAATAAATATTGATGATAAAAATAAATATTGATGATAAAAATAAATAATGATGATAAAAATAAATATGATGATAAAAATAAATAATGATGATAAAAATAAATAATGATGATAAAAATAAATAATAATGATAAAAATAAATAATAATGATAAAAATAAATATTAATGATAAAAATAAACATTAATGATAAAAATAAATATTAATGATAAAAATAAATATTAGTGATAAAAATAAATATTAATGATAAAAATAAATATTAATGATAAAAATAAATATTAATGATAAAAATAAATAATAATGATAAAAATAAATAATAATGATACAAATAAATAATAATGATACAAATAAATAATAATGATAAAAATAAATAATAATGATAAAAAATAAATATTAATGATAAAAATAAATATTAATGATAAAAAATAAATATTAATGATAAAAATAAATATTAATGATAAAAATAAATATTGATGATAAAAATAAATATTGATGATAAAAATAAATATTGATGATAAAAATAAATAATGATGATAAAAATAAATAATGATGATAAAAATAAATAATGATGATAAAAATAAATATTAATGATAAAAATAAATATTAATGATAAAAATAAATATTAACGATAAAAATAAATATTAATGATAAAAAATAAATATTAATGATAAAAATAAATATTAATGATAAAAATAAATATTAATGATAAAAATAAATATTAATGATAAAAATAAATATTAATGATAAAAATAAATAATAATGATAAAAATAAATATTAATGATAAAAATAAATATTAATGATAAAAATAAATATTAATGATAAAAATAAATATTGATGATAAAAATAAATATTAATGATAAAAATAAATAATAATAAAAATAAATATCAATGATAAAAATAAATATTAATGATAAAAATAAATATTAATGATAAAAATAAATATTGATGATAAAAATAAATAATAATGATAAAAATAAATAATAATGATAAAAATAAATATTAATGATAAAAATAAATATTAATGATAAAAATAAATATTAATGATAAAAATAAATAATAATGATAAAAAATAAATATTAATGATAAAAATAAATATTAATGATAAAAATAAATAATAATAAAAATAAATATCAATGATAAAAATAAATAATAATGATAAAAATAAATATTAATGATAAAAATAAATATTGATGATAAAAATAAATAATAATGATAAAAATAAATATTAATGATAAAAATAAATATTAATGATAAAAATAAATATTAATGATAAAAATAAATATTAATGATAAAAATAAATATTAATGATAAAAATAAATAATAATGATAAAAATAAATATTAATGATAAAAATAAATAATGATGATAAAAATAAATAATGATGATAAAAATAAATAATGATGATAAAAATAAATATTAATGATAAAAATAAATAATAATGGTAAAAATAAATATTAATGATAAAAATAAATATTAATGATAAAAATAAATATTGATGATAAAAATAAATATCGATGATAAAAATAAATATTGATGATAAAAATAAATAATGATGATAAAAATAAATAATGATGATAAATATAAATATTAATGATAAAAATAAATATTGATGATAAAAATAAATAATAATGATAAAAATAAATATTAATGATAAAAATAAATATTAATGATGAAAATAAATAATAATGATAAAAAATAAATATTAATGATAAAAAATAAATATTAATGATAAAAATAAATAATAATGATAAAAATAAATAATAATGATAAAAATAAATATTAATGATAAAAATAAATATTAATGATAAAAATAAATATTAATGATAGAAATAAATATTAATGATAAAAATAAATATTAATGATAAAAATAAATAATGATGATAAAAATAAATAATGATGATAAAAATAAATAATGATGATAAAAATAAATAATGATGATAAAAATAAATATTAATGGTAAAAATAAATATTAATGATAAAAATAAATATTAATGATAAAAATAGATATTGATGATAAAAATAAATATTGATGATAAAAATAAATAATGATAATAAAAATAAATAATGATGATAAAAATAAATAATGATAAAAATAAATATTAATGATAAAAATATATATTAATGATAAAAATAAATATTAATGATAAAAATAAATATTAATGATAAAAAATAAATATTAATGATAAAAAATAAATATTAATGATAAAAATAAATAATAATGATAAAAAATAAATAGTAATGATAAAAATAAATAATAATGATAAAAATAAATATTAATGATAAAAGTAAATATTAATGATAAAAATAAATAATAATGATAAAAATAAATATTAATGATAAAAATAAATATTAATGATAAAAATAAATATTAATGATAAAAATAAATATTAATGATAAAAATAAATAATAATGATAAAAATAAATATTAATGATAAAAATAAATAATAATGATAAAAATAAATATTAATGAGGAGAGGAGGAGGAGGAGGAGGAGGAGGAGGAGGAGAGGAGGAGGAGGAGGAGGAGGAGGAGGAGGAGGAGGAGAGTAGGATAGGAGTAGGAGGAGGAGTAGGAGTAGGAGCAGTAGTAGTAGTAGTAGTAGTACACATAGGAAGAACAAACAGCAACAGGCCTGCTGGCCCTTACGAGGCTGTTTGTGAGTACACTATCTAGTCTAGAGTGAAGGATACAGGATAGTAAGGGTGAAGGCTTCTCTTAGCATAGGTGGAAATTTTGAAAACTTATTAATATTTTGAAACTTATTATTATTTTGAAAACTCGTGAAGGTTTTTCTAAGTGTGTTTTTATTGTGTTTTGGTTGTGTTTTGTTGTGTTGATCAGGAATCTGGACTCAGTTTTATCATTACTGTCACGGAAATGCATTGTTCAGTTTTGGGCCGAAATTTGCCACCAGAATTGAGGTCGAAATCTTCTTTGTCATTTTACTATGAAACTATTACTCCTACAGTTTAAATGTTTATATACAAATTTATTAAGCTTGATGAGCTCTATCTAAATATCATATCAGATTTAAAATATATTGAACCGTTTAAGAAAAAAATTATGTTTTGTGTAAGTTTTGTGAAAAACACAAATGTATAATTTTCTCAATAACCAATAGTCCAATTTTATTTCTGTATAGCTCAAAAGAACGGGCGTCTCATGCTCTATCTCTACTATTATATATATTTTTTTCCGTAAACCTCATATTTTTCGAGTTATTTCAAAAAACGTAAATTCTTGAAAAAAATCTAAGGGTGTCACCTGGGAAATTTGGTGAAAATTTTCCACACCTCAGAATGTGATGAAAATTTCTACAATAATGTTTTGGGTCAAAATGAACACGAATCTGGACTTATTTTCATCATTACTGTAATATCAAACCCAGCCATGGCTAGCAGGGAAAGGAAGGCCAACCAAGACCAGACTGTCACTACCACTACTGCTACCACTATTTCCTGGCAAGCGATGTCAGGCCACTAGCGACGAGGAGGAGGAGGAGGAGGAGGAGGAGGAGGAGGAGGATGAGGATGATGATGATGATGATGATGATCTATGAATGTACTAACTGCAATATACCTTCAAGTTTATACTAGGCTTTGTTGTATGCATAGTGGGATGAGGAAGAAGAAGAAGAAGAAGAGGAGGAGGAGGAGGAAAGACAGGGTAATGTAAGGTTATGGAAAAGTTAGGAAAATAATAATGATACAGAAAATAAGAAAAATAGTGATGTATGGATAAGTAGAAAGTGAAATGTATATATAAAGGAAATTATTTGTAATGTAGTAGTAGGAGAAAATAGATGAATGGATGTATAAGGGAAATAATATGCATTGTAGAAATAATTTAGAAGAAAGACGAAGAAAGAATATATGACAAGGTAGAAGAAAAAGAAAGAAAATGGGATGATTGTAAAGAAAGGAGAGGAGAGGAGGAGGAGGAGGAGGAGGAAAAACAAAGAAGGAAAAGAAGATTATATAACAGTAAAAACGGAAATATTAATAATGATAATAATTAAGTAAAACGGAGAGTATAAAGAGTTGGATAAAGAACAACACTGAAGAAAAAGAGAATAAGAAAACGAAGAAAAAAGTCAAATTAAAAGAAAATTGGATAATTGAAGAAAGTGCAGTTAACAAAAAAAAAAAGTGTGTGTGTGTGTGTGTGTGTGCGTAGGCGGGCGTGTGGGCGTGCGTGTGGGTGAGGGCGTGGGCAGTGAAAGTGGTAGTGGTTGTGGTGTAGGCGGCAGCGAGGACCTTTTTATTGGGTCTGGCTGGCTTCGTACTTTTATTCTCCTCCTCCTCCTCCTCCTCCTCCTCCTCCTCCTCCTCCTCCTCCTCCTCCTCTCGTTGTTTTTCTTAACTTATGTCCCCTCATTCTCCTCCATTTCGTTAACTCCACATATTTTACCCTCTTCCCTTCCCTTCCCTTCCCTTCCCTTCCCTTCCCTTCCCTTCCCTTCCCTTCCCTTCCCTTCCCTTCCCTTCCCTTCCACTACGTTTTTCACCTTCATTCCCGCTGCTCCTCCTCCTTCATCCTACGGAAATGGAGGATTCGAGGTGATCTAATAGAGTCCATAAACTATTAAAAGGATTTGACATCATTGCAAAAGATTACTTCATAGTCGATCAATCAGCTATAATAATAAGACGACTCTGTTTCTTGATAGTGGTAAAGTATTCTTGACAAGTGAATCCAAGCGTGATGTATGACTAAGGAAATATTATCATCATTACTATTATTATTGTATTATTATTATTGTTGTTGTTGTTGTTGTTGTTATTGTTGTTGTTGTTGTTGTTGTTGTGGTATATCATCATCATTATCACTAGTATTGTTATTATTATTATTATTATTATTATTATTATTATTGTTGATATACTGACAGTTATTTCTCTTTGTTTTAGGTAAGTGTTGGTTTTCTCCGGCAGTAGAACGGTAAACAGAGAGAGAGAGAGAGAGAGAGAGAGAGAGAGAGAGAGAGAGAGAGAGAGAGAGAGAGAGAGAGAGAGAGAGAGAGAGAGATGAGGAGAGTTGTGTCTGTTTTATTTATCTAATTTATGTTCCTTTCATCCTCACATTGTACTCTCTCTCTCTCTCTCTCTCTCTCTCTCTCTCTCTCTCTCTCTCTCTCTCTCTCCCTCTCCCTTTTCCTTCCCCTCCCTTCATGTATTTTTGCCGCTAAACCCCCTAGTGATGCCTTTCCCATACGAATATAAAGGAGAGGTTAGGTTAGGTTAGGTTAGGTTAGGTTAGCTCAGGTCAGGTCAGGTTAGGTTAGGTTAGGTTAGGTTAGGTTAGGTCAGGTTAGGTCAGGTCAGGTCAGGTTAGGTTAGGTTAGGTTAGGTTAGGTTAGGTGAGGTTAGGTTAGGTTAGGTTAGGTGAGGAGTGGTTGAAAGATAGAAATGGGCAGAGGAAGGGAGGGAGGGAGGAGTGGTATGGAGAGGGAAAGGGAAGGGGTGATGGGAAGGTAGTGGAGGGAGAGGAGGTTAAAGGTACTGTAGCTTGTGTTTGTAAAAGTATAGTAAGTTTGACTCCCCTCTTAACCCCACGCCTCATTCCCGCAACCTATTTTTTCTGTTTCCCTCCTCCTCCTCCTCCTATTCCTTGCTGCATTAAGTAATATACATTTTGGGATCTGTTTTCACTTTTTTCCTCCTCCTCCTCCTCCTCCCTCCTCCTCCCTCCTCCTCCTCCTCCTCCTCCTCCTCCTCCTCCTCCTCCTCCTCCTCCTCCTCCCCTCCCCAGCCTTAATGCGTTGTCAAGGGTGTGTGTAAAAGATGAGCAGAAGGAAGGAAATATGAAGCACGTGTGTGTGTGTGTGTGTGTGTGTGTGTGTGTGTGTGTGTGTGTGTGTGTGTGTGTGTGTGTGTGTATCACATACCACGCCCATTTCAATACTTAGACACTTACACACACATACATACATACACACACACAAGAGCATAAAACACGCACATAGGAAATGAAATGTACTGTAATGATGATACAACTAAATAATGTATTTACACACACACACACACACACACACACACACACACACACACACACACACACACACACACACACACACACGAACTATCTTAACAAAAAATACATATACCAACTAAAGTGATAATTATTCATATTTTACAATGTCTTATTTATGTATGTGTCATCTTATTATTCTTTTTAGTGGTTTGAGAGTAAAATGTTACGTGGGTTATCATGTTTAAGAACAAGGATAAAACCTCCTTACATTACTTTTTTTCCACCTCAGCTGACGTCTAGTACAGGATTGTGCTTATGACTCCACCGTGATGTCATGTGCTTTCTTTTCCTCAGTGTAACCCAATGCACCTTGTTTAGGCTATCCTTTAAGGCGGGTGTTGGCTGTGTATGGAGATCGATAAGGTATAGGTACAGTTGGAGCACACGCTGTAGCTGTGCGTAGCTGCGTAAATTATTATTATTATCATCACTATCATAATTATTACTCATCATCATTTACTACTACTACTAATAATGGTAATATTTGGGACCGGTTGGCACTATGGTACAGTGGTTGACTCGTGGCCTAAAGGTTGTGCGTTCAGTCCTGTCCCATGGCAGCTTGTTGATGAGAAGGGTAGTGCTCTCTTGTTCATCTCTGCACTGGTATATGGTCTCTAGCTCAGAGGGGATTTTTGAATTTCCTTTTTACTACTACTACTACTACTACTACTTCCACTACTACTACTACTACTACTACTACTACTACTACTTCTTCTACTTCTGCTACTATTTCTACTTCTATTTCTACTTCTACTACTACTACTATTTCTATTTCTACTACTATGGAGTCACAAGGTAAGAGTAGGGTGGGGCCAGGCAGTGACCTACACCACCAACACTACTATCGATCTGTCACTCCCTCTTCTCCTCCCCCCAGGAACGTGACTCATTCTTGTCTGGCCGAGTAAAGGGCGTGAAAGCTAGCTCACACTCCCTCACTCGCTCACTTTCCTTAGACTTGGTGCTTACTTTCATCTTATTCCTTCCTTCCCTTTTCCCTTTCCTTCTCTATTCCCTTTTTTTTTCCTTGCCTCCGTCCGTGCTTCCCTTCATCTATCCCTCATTTGTCTCCTTGCTTCCTTCAGGCTATCCTAACCTAACCCTTTCCTTTCCTTTCCTTTCCCTTTCCTTCCCTTCCCTTCCCTTCCCATCATCTGGTATTTTCACTGTTCACTATTAATTTATTTTCCTTTTTTTTTCTTTCTCCTCCTTCCTACTTTTTTTTCTCTCTTTCTTTCTATACCAAACATCCAATTTATTTTTTATTTCCATGTTTATCTAGTTTCACCCATGTCTCCTATTTTCTTATCGTCCGTTATCTGAGCCAAGCAATGTTCTCTATCCTTATCATTGTCTTTCTGTTTTATAAAGCCTCATTTTCTTACCTTCCTTCCCTTCCTCCCTCCCTCCGTCATTCCCTCTCATGTATCCTTATCCTCCTTCTCCTCTTTCCTTCCACACTCTTTACATTATACCTTCCCCGAATGCCTGTCCTTTTTCTCCTCCTCCTCCTCCTCCTCCTCCTCCTCCTCCTCCTCCTCCTCCTCCTCCTCCTCCACATGGCTTTTTTGTTTGTTTACTAAGAGGTCAATTAGAAAAGGCTACGTAGACGGGTCAAAGGTCACACCATAATTACAGGAGTGTCTTATTATTATTATTATTATTATTATAAGGTTTTTTTTATATTATCATCATCTTAATCATCATCATCAGAGAGAGAGAGAGAGAGAGAGAGAGAGAGAGAGAGAGAGAGAGAGAGAGAGAGAGAGAGAGAGAGAGAGAGAAGAGAGAAGAGAGAGAGACGAATGAAGTCAAGGTGTATATATAACTGGCTGTCACCTGTGTGTGTGTGTGTGTGTGTGTGTGTGTATGTGTGTGTGTGTGTGTGTGTGTGTGTGTGTGTATGTGTGTGTGTGTGTTTATAGTGGTCGAGGAGGATATTGATTAAAGTGCCTTGGAGTGTGTTTGTATTTCTGTGCGTGTGTGCATGTGTGTGTGCGTGTGCAGGGAGGAGGGTAGCGGTGGTGGTGGTGGTGGTGGTGGTGGTAGTGGTGTTGGTTGTGGTGGTGGTGACGGCCAGTGTGGTAGAAACAGTGGGGAGGAGCGCGTGGTGGTGTGTGCAACTCCTAGGAACACACACACACACACACACACACACACACACACACACACACACACACACACACACACACACACACACACACACACACACACACACACACACGTGCTTCATGAATCATTTTATCACCCAACTACTATTTTTTTTTTGTTTATTTATTTATTTATAGATTGATTGATTTACTTTATTTATACATCTTCTATCTATCTATATCTATCTATCTATTTATCTATTGATTTAAGTATTTATTTGATTTTTGAAGGTGGTTAATCTCTCTCTCTCTCTCTCTCTCTCTCTCTCTCTCTCTCTCTCTCTCTCTCTCTCTCTCTCTCTCTCTCTCTCTCTCTCTCTCTCTCTCTCTCTCTCTCTCTCTCTCTCTCTCTCTCTCTCTCTGTATTGGGATTGTTGAAATAAGGAATGGAATGTAGAGAGAGGGAAGTGGAATGTTTTAATGGTGGAGAGAGAGAGAGAGAGAGAGAGAGAGAGAGAGAGAGAGAGAGAGAGAGAGAGAGAGAGAGAGAGAGAGAGAGAGAAAGAGAAATGTCGGTGTAGTTAGGTTATGTCATCATTTCTGATCGGTTTTTTTTTTTTATTATAGAGAAATGGTCATATGGGGGGTCTCTCTCTCTCTCTCTCTCTCTCTCTCTCTCTCTCTCTCTCTCTCTCTCTCTCTCTCTCTCTCTCTCTCTCTCTCTCTCATCCACTCCTTTCCCCTACTATACTTTCCCTTACCTTTCTTTCGTTCTCCTCGTATTTCCTTCCTATTCCCGTTCCTTTCATATCTTCTTCTTCCTCCTCATATGTCTCTTAGTTCATTCTCCTTGTCTCCTCTGTTGCTCACCTCTCTTTGCCTCACCCAGCTGGATAATTCTCCCCCTTCTTTCCAAACCATTATCCATGCAAGGTGATATTTTTGATTTTTACACCTCAATTCCCCTCTACGTCCCGCCCTTTCTTCCCTCTTGTAACAGACGAATACATATAAACGACCTATACACAATATGGAAATACAAATAGACAGTAAAGAAACAGAACCAAATCTAGAAAGTGCTCTTGGAATTTTAGATAAAGTGTGATGCGTGTGCTTAGGGGGAGAAGGAGGAGGAGGTGGAGGTGTTGGAGGAGGAGGAGGAGGCTAGAGGTGGAGGTGGAGGTGGAGGTGGAGGTGGAGGTGGAGGTATAAGATTGGAGAAGGAAGATAATTTTGCTTCCCATCATGCTTCTGTCTGCACGCAAGGTGAGAGAGAGAGAGAGAGAGAGAGAGAGAGAGAGAGAGAGAGAGAGAGAGAGAGAGAGAGAGAGAGAGAGAGAGAGAGAGAGAGAGAGTCTAGTTTTTTGTCTCAAGTCTCCTGCATTTTATTGGTGACCTTTACGCCTTATGTATTAATTATATAATGAGAGAGAGAGAGAGAGAGAGAGAGAGAGAGAGAGAGAGAGAGAGAGAGAGAGAGAGAGAGAGAGAGAGAGAGAGAGAGAGAGAGAGAGGTAATTAGAGGATAATGCAGGTGGGGTAAAGTGCGTCTTAAACAGGTGAGTTTATTTTTAGTAGTCAGATGAGGAAAAAAAAAGTGGAAAGGGAGGGAGGAAAATAATTTGGGAAGCGGGGGCGTGTTTGGGTCAGCCGGTGACTCTTATTGATGAGAAGGAGAGGGAGGGGGAAGAGTATGGAGTGAGGGGTGGTTTAAAGGGATACACGAGAGAGAGAGAGGGAGAGAGGGAGGGCATGGTGAGGAAGGAAGCAGATGTAGATGAGGAACAGGAAGAAGGCAGGGAGGAGGAGTGAGAGTGAAGGAAGAACGAGGTAGGAGAAGGAAGAGTGAGTAACATAAGGGAGGAACAGGTGAGGTGAGGCGAGGCAATGTGTGACTCACTTCCTTAGCGCCTGTGTGTGTGTGTGTGTGTGTGTGTGTGTGTGTGTGTGTGTGGGTGTGTGGGTGTTTATTTATTGTATCCTATCTTGTATTTTTCATAATGTTTAGGTTTACGTTCATTGAAGTTTCTCTAGTTAATATACAGTCGAAAGGACATTATATCTTGTAGTTTTGTTTT
>JAPQNM010000020.1:11967672-11995172 GCA_029783475.1 Metacarcinus magister
AAAGAGCAACTTTAAACATTACACACCCAACAACAGTATGTATATGGTTTAGGCGGGGGCGGGGGCGGGGGTGGGTGGATGGGCGGGCTGGCGGGCGAGGGGGGACTTTTATACCGTTTGGTTGCCTGAACATTTGGACGGACGGCGGTGAGCTTTACCTTTGGGTGTGGGGGTTGTCGGTCTGGTTTTATTGTTTGACTATTTGTTTTATTTATATTTTTGTTTCTATTATTATTATTTGTATACTAGTACTTGCTGCTGCTACTGCTGCTACTACTACTACTACTACTACTACTACTACTACTACTACTACTACTACTACTACTACTACTACTACTACTACTACTATTACTTGTATTGGTATTCGTTTGTCGTGTGTGTGTGTGTGTGTGTGTGTGTGTGTGTGTGTGTGTGTGTGTGTGTGTGTGTGTGTGTGTGTGTGTGTGTGTGTGTTTTGTATTTTTTTCTGTATTGCTGTGAAAGACGCGTTCACAGTTAACCAGCCAGTTAATTTCTGGTTACTGGCCCTGCAACTCACTCTCACACACACACACACACACACACACACACACACACACACACACACACACACACACACACACACACACACACACACACACACACACACAGTCTGTTTTGTCTGCTCTCTCTCTCTCTCTCTCTCTCTCTCTCTCTCTCTCTCTCTCTCTCTCTCTCTCTCTCTCTCTCTCTCTCTCTCTCTCAGTAACCCAATTTTTAATGGAATTTAAGTTTCTAGTTTCTCCTCCACCGTGTTGGTCTTAATTCGTGTTCAGATTCACGTCCTACCAAGTGTTGTTAATGTTGTATTTGTTGTTGTTATTATTATTATTGTTTTTATTATCTTTATTATTATTATTATTATTACTATTGTTACTAATCATCATCATCATCATCATCATCATCGGTTAGCGTTGTGATCTAGTGTGTTTAATCCCTTGGCCTGGCAGCAGCAATCATCCCATTACCACCTCAGGCCGTGCTCATCCAACAGAGAATAGGTAACGAGCTAAGTGAACGAGTTATGCCTTCCACTTCAGTATGACAGTCAGGCTGGAAATCGGAGAGAGGAGTAGGCATGGTAGTGGAGGTGGTTGGGGGGGGAGGGGAAATATGGGGTTGAGGGAGGATGGAAAGATTGAGGGGAGGGGAGACTGTCTAGCATGACTTGTTTTCTCTCTCCCCTATAACGCTCTGCCCTCCTTTTACTTCTCCCACAATCCCCGCCTTTCTTTTTTATCACCTCCGCCACCCCCCCCTCCACCCACACCTCCTCTTCCCATCCATTCCTTCTCCCTTTTCTTACTCCTGCTTCCATCCGTTTCCCACACTCTTCCTCTTTCTTTCTTTAACTTACAACATCTCACTTTCATCACCTTATATATTTATTTCATTCTTCCTGTTTTGTTTCATTGTTGTATCTCCTCTCTACTGATTCTTTTGTATCCTTTTAACTTCCTTCCATTCGTCATTTTACTTTTTTTTTCTTCTCTCATTTCCCCTTTACCATTATTGAAAGGGAATTGAGATAAAATTGATAATGATTTTTTCTTGTGTTTAGTTTTAATCATTGTCAAAATTTTCCGTGTATATTAATGTTTTTTTCTTCTTCTCTTTACAGGTGAGTATGGGAATTGGCTTGTTACTGTTACTGGATGTATGCCTGAGACCAACTGTGATTTACCATAATGACACCTCCACCACTTACCCATCCCCTCTGTGAGCCAGTCAGGTGAGCAGGTGGGC
The DNA here is from genome assembly GCA_029783475.1 of Metacarcinus magister. Lineage (NCBI taxonomy): Eukaryota > Metazoa > Arthropoda > Malacostraca > Decapoda > Cancridae > Metacarcinus > Metacarcinus magister. The sequence continues at coordinate 11,969,437 of JAPQNM010000020.1, forward strand.
AGGTGAGCTGGTGATTAAGTGAAGGTCAGGGTAAGATTAATCCGACTTGTTATTTTTTATTCTATTTTATGTTTTAGCAGACAATAACACTTAAAAGCAGTGTATATGTGATGCAGATAATACCACTAGTAGTAGTAGTAGTGGTAGTCCTTATCTCTTAATAAAAAAAATTCCATATAGTAACGTTATTTTTCATATTGCATGGTTTTCTATTTTTTTCCTTTCTTGCCACTCTCGGCTGAAAGGAGCAGTGGGCGGGAGGAGGTCGGTAAGGATTTTTCACTGCCAGGGAGTGGTTAGTGTCCCCTTTAAGCTTGGGGATGGGCGGGTGTGTGATGTGTGAGAGGTCTCAGCCTTACCCATAGATCCGTCTATATGAGCTCTGACCTCTTTCGGGCTGACGATCACGAGTCCAGCGCATGATATTCCAGACCATGGTGAATAACACACACACACACACACACACACACACACACACACACACACACACACACACACACACACACACACACACACACACACACACACACACACACTACCCTGCAATAATATAATATAAAATAATGGGAAAAAAAGCAAAGGTAAGATCTTAAAAGCTTATATTTGTAACGGAAGATAAAAAGTTTACTGGTAATTAAATGGGGAAGGGAAAGAGGAGAGGGAGGGGGGAGGGGGGGGTAATGAGACAGGTAAAGCGGCCAGGTGTACTGTTACAACCCAACCACAGGTAAAGCTGACCCACCAACCTCACTTTCCTGGGAAATGTGTGGTTTGAGATGAGGTGGGGGGGGGGTGAACACTGATTAGGAGAAGGCGGAAGAGGAAGATGAAAATGTAGGCGTGGACTAGGAAGAAATGTGCAATGAGAAAGGAACAAACAGAAGGAGGTGAAATGCAATAGCGTTTTGTGGGAAAGCAAGAAGAAATTTTGAGAGGTAGCGAGTAGAAGCTTTGTCATTGTTGATATTCAGACATATTGTTACTGCTCCTCCTCCTCCTCCTCTTCTGTTCACACAAAAGGGAGGAGGAAGAGGAAAAGGGAGGAAAGGAATGCAGTGCTCCTTTCGTTTTGTATTTTTTCTAATCCATCACTCAAATAGAGAAGGAAGGAAGGAAGGAAGGGGGTGGGGAGGAGGAGGAGGAGGAGAGAGAGACAGACAAACAAACAGACAGGCAGACAGACAGACAAACAAACAAACAGACAGACAGAAACTGGAAAGAAAGCCATGTTACTCTAAGCGTCCTCTATGACACTCCATGTTGTCATGCTTACCCTCTCCCTCTACACCCTCACATCTCCCCTGCTCCCCTTCTCCCTACCGCAGCCTTCACCCTGAGGAAAACTAACGGGAGAGTGAACGGTGATGTGTGACTTGAAGGGGGAGGTGAGGAGGAAAGTCCATCTTTAACTCCATTACCCTCCACTCACTCCTCCTACAACTTTTCAGACGACCACTCCTTGCCTATCATCGTCCCTGGAACCATTAGTATTCTCATTAGGCTGTGTATTAATGCCTTAACGTTCTATCTCTATGTAGGAAAATCTGTGTCGATGAAAGTTGTAGCCGTGTGTGTGTGTGTGTGTGTGTGTGTGTGTGTGTGTGTGTGTGTGTGTGTGTGTGTGTGTGTGTGTTCACCATAGCCTGGAGGATCACACGCTTGACTCGTGATCGCTAACCAATACCTTCCACGAAAGAGTTCGGAGCTCATAGAGACAAATCTATAGGTAACCCACGTGTTTAAGTGTGGCAGGCAGGGGCGTTAACGACTGAACCACTGGGGGGGAGAGAGAGAGAGAGAGAGAGAGAGAGAGAGAGAGAGAGAGAGAGAGAGAGAGAGAGAGAGAGAGAGAGAGAGAGAGAGAGAGAGAGAGAGAGAGAGAGAGAGAGAGAGAGAGAGAGAGAAAAGCATAGAAAATAATGGATAATGAATAATACGAGGAGGAAAATAGTGTGTGAAGTAAACAGTTAATCATTGTAATACGAGGGAATCGGTGGGGGCGTGGCAGGCATGAAGGAGTGAGGGCTGAGAGCGTAGAGCGGGGGGGGGGAGTAGGAGGAAAGGGAGGGAATAAATAGTTTCTCTCCGAAGGTTTCCCGTCGTCTGAAGCCTCTGGTGGTTTCTCCTTAATTATGTTGGTAGATGCCTGGCGAGAGGGAAGGGAGGAAGGTAGGGAATGAAAGAAAAGAAAGGAGGCAGGGAGTGTGGGAGAGGGAAAGAGGATGGTGTAGGAGTGAGCGGTAAGGGAGGATGGCATCAGGACAAGTCACAGGAGGAGGTGATGTATAGTGTGGAATGGGGAGAGAGAGGGAGGGCGTGCGGGAAGGTGTGTAGTATCTTTGCATCACTGGGAAGACTAAGCAAACAACTAAGAGGTTCCAGCTGTTACCGTCGCCTTCAGCACCACTTAACTAAATGGCATAAAAAGTATGAGCTTCAGTTTCCCATGACAGGCGGCACGGCGGTGGTGGTGGTGGTGGTGTTGGCGGCGGCAGCAGCAGCAGCATTGTTCAGTGCAGGGGTGGCCACTGAGACGCTCGGTCGGGCCCTTGCTGCTCCGCCCGCCTGTGTTTACATATTTTCGCGGATCGAGGAGTGTGTTTACATACTTCTGTGTATGTATATCTGTGTATATGTGTGTGTGCGTGGAGTGAGTGGTAGGGGGTAGTGTTGGCGGTGCGTGGCGTCTACTCATCAACCGCAGACTGTAGATGGCTGCCGTGCGGCGTGGCTGTATATAGTCTCAGAAGGACATGCAGGACTTGCTGGTACAAGGAGGTGGGAAGGAGCAGCTCCTCAACGGGGTAGTCATCCCCGAGGCTGCGGAAAGCAAGATGCGGCTCCTTGGTGATGAGGAAGACGGCGGAGGGCCGTGCTCCCTTCAGGATGGTGCAACTACTGTAGCTTCTTCCCCTGCTGACTTGCCGGTGCAGGGCGGTCAGAAAAATATCGAATCTCCTGAACAGCCTCCGTCTACGAGTTACTCAGAAAACTTGTACGAATCTCAGCGGGCGACTCAGTCGCTCGCCGCCGATCTAGTCTCAGACGCCGACTCATGGGACGACCTTGAGCAGAGCTTCTCCCGCGTGTACGAACCCATCCCTCGTCGGCTGCCTGGAGGTGGTTCTGGCACCCCGCCCCACCTGGAGGAGGGGGATGGTGGGAGCACCGCGCAGCCCCGTCAGCAGCAGGTGGTCGCTCAGGTGCACTTCGCCGCCGGCGAGACAGACAGTGAGTTCAGCGAAACAGACTACGTGACGCGCTCAGAGCTGTACCACAACATTCAGAACTTGCAGGACACGCTGGTCCGTCGGGAGAATGGACGGGAGGAGGATACACACTCGTGGAGATCTCTTCCCAGCCAACTGGATGATCCTGTGTACATCTCCCGCTCCGAGATACTGTCTAGGGTAGATCCTACGTATGCTTCGCGGGCCGAGGTGGCACAGGCGGGCACAAAAGTGTCCACCAGAGAGGCTACTTATGTGTCTCGCTCGGAGATCCTTGCACGCCTCATGGAGATGAGGGAAGGCGAGGACGAGCGTGGCCTTTCGCCCGCATACGCTGCCGACGCCAGCTGGGATGTGTGTTCTTGTGTGTCTTGTGAACACTGCGGCACTGAGCACGCCTCTGCTTCCGAGGCTGAGTGTCTGTGCAGTGCTGGAGCTGTGAACAAGAGGCATGAAGAGCTCTCCCATTGCCCGAGAACCCCATTGCCCGCCATCCGCTCGCGCCTCTCCCAAGATTCGTGGTCTAACGGAGAGTTTGAGAAAATTTACGAGCCGGTGAACGGGCTGCGGCAGGAACAATTGGTGAGTCGCACACTTGATGAGCAGGAGAAGCGGCTCAGAAAGCTAGTGCGTGCTGAAGAGGAGCGTGCATCTCTCCGCAGGCCCCAGTATCTCCCCGTTGATGTGTGGAGCGTCAGTGAAAGCGAGGACGTGTACGAGTCCCTGGCCAGGGTAGCCCGAGCCTCGGTGCGAGCCAGCAAGCATAGCGAAGGAAGCCAGAGAGGAGGGACAAGGCGGAACATGGAATTTGAGGTAGAGCAGTATGTGAAGGAGCTGCTCCTGGGGCATGATTTGGATGTGGACCCCGCCGCTGAGGGGCCTGTGGTGCAGGCCATCACCCGCCACATTTGTCACGATCTCAACCTAAAGCAGTTCAGGGATGAGGAAGAGAAGATCCATGAAATCAGGGAGCGGCTGAAGGAGGCGCTAGCGCAGGACTGGGAGACACTCAGCAACATCAACCTAGGCCACATCTACGTACCTATGGAGGAGAGCACCAAGAGCAGTCCTAAACTCCCTGTGCGGGAGAACACTGACTATGACACCTTTGGCAGCATCGACTCACTCATTTTTGAGCCCAAGGTGGTGACTGCTGCTGACGATGACGATGATTCAGATTCACTCAATGTGGAACGCCTGCTGAACCTGGCCCTGGAGCAACCCTACGGGGACCCCACCCTCACTGCCAAAACCCTGCTAGCTACTGAGGAGGCCCGACGAGAGGTGAAAGAGGACCAAAACGAGGAAGAGGAAGAGGAAGAGGAAACCCCTGTACCGACGCCGGTATCTTCAGCCACACTACCAGAAAGTGAACCAGACCATTTCCTTTATGATGCGGATGAGGAGGCGACCCAGCTGGGTAAGCAGGGTGATCGGCCCTTAAAGAGCAGAAAGAAAAGTACTATCTTAGGCGGGAGTCCGCGTCAACTGCAGAAGCCATGGCCCCAGGATGCCGGGCTCCAGGACCAGGACCATAGGGGTCGTAGTGCCAAACTACCCCTCCGACAGAAGATATACAATGGACTTGTTGGTTTGGGGTTTCTAAAATTTGGCCCAAAGGAAGCAAAGGATCCTCTCATGTTTCTGAGCAACGGCAGTGTCGGGCCACCACTCCTAGAGAACTCCCACTACTTACTGCCCGGGGAAACCAAGTCCCAAGTCAGAAAAGAGGAGTTGTCCCTGTCACAGAAGGATTTACAGAGGTACGAGTCCTTCAAGCTGGATTTTCAGCGGCTATCGGGAGGGCAGCTGAGGCTGCCCAGCGAGGACGATTCCAACTACGATTATCACCCAGATCACAGGTCACCATTGGACCTGGGCGGCGCCAGCACAACCACCAGCAACAGAGATACACTAGACTCGGAGACAGACAGTGCCACCAGTTTGGGGAGTGTCATCTTTCGGGGAGAGCAGGGCGAGCCAGAGCCTCGTCGGAAAAAGCTCCAGTCTGCTTTCCGGCACAAGTTCGTGGTCAACCGCGGCAACGAGTCGGACACGAGCGACTTACTGGAGAGCAAGTCAGTGAGCCTTGGTATGCAGCCTTTCTTAGACTCCGACACTTCATGGGACTACATGGAGGCAGGTCACGCGCTGCAAAACTCCCATAGGTACAACCCTGCACCTGTCTCTGTCCCTGGACCCCATGTGGTGGCCAACCTTCGCCGGAAGACTACAGATGTTCCTGAAGATCTGGAGGTGCCTCAGTCCCTAGAAACACCCATGGAAGCCCTAGACAGAGCCACTCTCGCTTCCTCCCGTTCCGTTTTGTCACCCGCCCTCCCACCTGAACCCTCTACACAACTTGACCTGGAGGACGGCAGGCGGTTATTTCATGTTTATCAGCAACGTCAGGTACGTGGGTCTGAGGAAGTACTACCAGGAGGCAGCAGCAGCACCACCACTTCGCATGACTACCAGGACGCAGAGGACGTATACGACGTGTGCGGGCGAGCGCTGCAGCACACGCCTCCGGTGGTATTACTGAAACACCATGTGTACCAGAGCATTGAGTCCCTGGCCTCTCGCCTCTCCTCGGCACCCTCCCTTAAAACGGCCGCTACAGACGCCACACTGGAGGAGGGTGAGCTGCAGTTGTATGGTTCACGGCATGGTGAGCCCATCTATGGTGTGCGTAACTCACGCCTCTTTCATTCTATGAATGGAGCTTTTGTGAATCGTAAAGGTGACGACGGTAACAAGACTCCCATAGTGATCCGCAAGGGCCAGGCAGTAGAGCTGACTGAGGAGATGTTTAGGTGTGGTGCGGAGGACAGGGTGGAGCAGCAGCTCGCGAATATGACCTTCCACACCACGCTTTTGCCTGCTGCCAGAGACACAATGTTCTTCCACAACACAGTCTCCTCCACTGAGTCGCGGGAAGTGCATTCATATGAAAACGACAGCGAAATCTACGGTACGCGGGCAATGGTTTGTGAGGAGCTGCAGCGGGCCTCCAGGGAACAACTGGTTGGGGAGGAACAGAAGGAAAAGGGGAAGGGTGAGGAGAGTGAAGCTCAGAAGGACCCTGTATCAACGTTAGTTGTGTCTTCAGCACAGGAACCCGAAACTTTGAAGGAGCAGGAACCTCGTAGTGAGGTGGAGGAGCAAGGCGCATCCACAGACAAAATCAGACGTGTGCAGCGTCTTGGTGTCAGCATTACCGGCAACAACGATATGATGATCAAAGAACTGAAACTGAAGCTCAGGAGCAAGTTCAACGACAGCCAGGGAGTGAATGAGGTGAGGCAGGAGGACCACATGAAGGGACCTTTGATGACCAGCCTGTCCTCAGATTCCGTGGCCCTGAAAAGGGAGCAACTGGCGCCACACATGAACAAGATCCTGGGGTCCCTGCAGCAACGCCGCTTGTGTGAGGGTAGTGGCGGAAAGGAGGCATTTCTGGGAAAGGGTGGGAACGCTGCCCACTACACCCCGCCAGAGCCCATGCGGGAGGTCAAAGAAGAGAAGCAGGAGAAAAATGAGAGAGAAAAGGAGAGGGAAACCATCATGGTGGAGAGAGAGAATGGGAGGATGGAGCAGGTGTTTGTGCCCACCCCAGACTACACACCCGCCTCCACGCTCCCCAGGGACAAATCCCCTACTCCGCCACCACCCTTACCACCCCTCTATAGCTTCCCCTCACAGGATCTCAGCTTTGACCTTACTGACCTAGAAAAGTTTGTCAGCGAGCACTTTACCAAGAACAAAGACCTATACTTGGAGCCAGGCCTGCACCACCTCCTCCACCACCAACACGAAGACGCACACAATACTCACCTCCCTCACGCCACCGACATCCCTAGTGATAACGAGGCCAAACGCGCTGTTCGCTTTGGTAGGAGACGAAAACTGGGTTATCTGGACGCCACCTGGTCTGATTTAGAGAGCCTTATTTTTGCGGAAGATGAGAAGGGAAGCGAAGTGGAGGCGGCGACTGAGAGCGTGCTTCCCATGTCCCGTATGGAGGGATACAAAGGCGGCGAGGGCCTCCTGTGGGAGCAGTTGGCCAAGATGAGGCGGAGCACAGCACCAGAGGACCAGGAGCGATGGCAGCTGGAGAAGACCAAGAGAATGTTGCTGTGGATCCACTTGAGTGGCGACAGCACCTACGCCAGGTGGTGCCACAGTAGCCGATGGTGGAAGGTGAGGGAAGAGGGAGAAGAGTGCCTTCTGCTGATGATGACAACGATGATGAAGAATCTCTCTCTCTCTCTCTCTCTCTCTCTCTCTCTCTCTCTCTCTCTCTCTCTCTCTCTCTCTCTCTCTCTCTCTCTCTCTCTCTCTCGTTCTGTAAACCCGCCTAAGCACCGGTAGTGGGTCAGGCTGACAGGTGTGCCGCGAGTTAACGCCAGTTAACTGTTAACGGACCTCGGGCTGTCACTCCACCCACACCTACCACGGCCACCCACCCGTATTAGTGCCGCTGATTCCTTCTATCGCGCCCTCTCTTCCCCTCCCTCCCTCCCTCCCTCCTTCTCGTGTTACATTAGTGTGTGGGTCGCTGGTTCATTGGTCAGTTTCCTTGCGTGACAGGACGTCTGATCATTCTCCTCCTCATCGCTTATGTCATTGGGTGTGGTGTAGTGGCGAAGTGGTAGGTAGAGCAAGTAACGGCACACACACACACACACACACACACTCACTCTCTCTCTCTCTCTCTCTCTCTCTCTCTCTCTCTCTCTCGCTCTCTCTCTCTCTCTCTCTCCTCTCTCTCTCTCTCTCTCTCTCTCTCTCTCTCTCTCTCTCTCTCTCTCTCTCTCTCTCTCTCTCTCTCTCTCTCTCTCTCTCTCTCTCTCTCTCTCTCTCTTTTCCCTGACTCGAATAATATGTTTCCTCTAATTTCCGTCTTTTTCCTCCCATTGTGTCTTTCTATTCGATTTCCCTTCCTCTTCTTCTCAAACCGTTTTCTTTAGTCTCCTTTATCCTGTCGTGATGTTACCTTCGCTTTTAATTCCATTTATTTCGTAATTTACGTCTCTCTCCGCCTTCTCCCATACCATAACACGATGACGGAAGGAATAGGAAGACGTATAGAGATGGACGAACAGTGGACACCTCCAGAATCTACCAAAGCGCGGGCACGTGTGCCGGTGTGCACGCACGCACGCGCGCGCACACCGGCGCACACACCGGCGCGCGCACACACACACACACACACACACACACACACACACAGAGAGAGAGAGAGAGAGAGAGAGAGAGAGAGAGAGAGAGAGAGAGAGAGAGAGAGAGAGAGAGAGAGAGAGAGAGAGAGAGAGAGAGAGAGAGAGAGAGAGAGAGAGAGAAAAACGAACGAACCAGTATTCGTAGGTGTCCTCATTACAAGTTGCAAGCCGGTATTTTACACACACACACACACACACACACACACACACACACACACACACACACACACACACAACACACACACACACACACACACACACAGAAGAAAGAGGATGTGAGATAGGAGTTGGTTTATACAAGTTGGTCAAATTAACACGTTCAGACGAAGATAACGAGACAAGTTTGTGAACATTGAAACCTGCAGCAAGGTGAAGGGACTCACCACCTGTTTGATTGACCTCCCCCATCCTCCTGTCCAGCCACGCCCACCTTCTCTCTGTCTCTCTCTCTTTCTCTTTCTCTTTCTTTTTCTTTTTCTCTCTCTTTCTTTCTTTCTCTCCCTCTCTCTCTCTTATATATATATATATATATATATATATATATATATATATATACATATATATATATATATATATATATATATATATATATATATATATATATATACATACATACATATACATATACACACACACACACACACACACACACACACACACACACACACACACACACACACACACACATTGTTCCCTAGGTTTCTTTGCGTTTATTTAATAATCTTGTTTCGTTCCCTGTTTTCCCATCCTCCCGTCTCCTATATCTTACTTTTGCCATTTCTCTTGCTGTAGTTCCTCATTCCTTCACTTCCATTTCTTCCTCATTTGACCTCACTCTTGAAGAGGAAGAAGTGGAAGTGGTGAGGCAAAGGGAAGAGGAAGAAGTGGAGGGGTTTGAGGAGAGAGGAAGGAGTTGAGGTGATTGGGTGGGGTTGCCGAAGGGAAGGGAAGCGGAATGGGAGAAAGATTGTGATGGAGAAGGAGACTATTCTGAACCTATGATATCCAGCGTGTGGGTTTTAGGTGATCATCCGCCAACCATCAGCTGTTGGGTGCTGTTGGACATCCGCCAGAGAAAACCTCTCAGAAAGGAAATTAAGTGTCAGTCTTGGTTGGTCAATCAATGGGATGAGTTACGCCCTCTTCACCCTCTCTCCACCTCCCATCCGTGACCTACCCCCCCCACCCATACCTTTTTATAATTTGATAACCTGTAGAGATAAATATAAGCCGAAGGGAGAGAAAATGCCTATCTTGTACTTCCTTCATGATTTGAGGTTTTATTGAGGTTAATTTCAAGGTTTCTCTCTACCTCCCTACTCGTCTTTCCCTTCGTTCACCTACCTAACCCCTATTGCTTTTTTATAATCTGATTGCCTGTTTCCTTCCCCAAGTATGTATACAACTATAGTTTAATGTTTTCCTCCATCTCTTTCTCCCTTCTCTGCCCTTTCCTTACCACTCCCTCACTCCCTCCGTTTATTTCCTTCCCCCCATCTGCCTCCTCACCCTAGGCAGTGTGATTTCTCTTCGTGTTGATTGACCGCCACTCTCAGATCCACATGCTGGTCGTCTTTGCAGTTCCTCTTTTCTCCCAGTCATGTTTGACACACAAAGTCAGCTACGTCTCTGCTGCATCATCATTACGTGGGTCTCAAGTGCTCACCAGTCATCACATTCATCCCTTATCTATTTATTTCTTAAATCACATACGAGTAGACTGAAGTGTTACAAACATTTTGAGGCTTTAAAGAAATCTCACGCAAAAGCTTGCTATAGAAGAATAAAGTTATGCTTGTACTGTCCTGTCTCTAAATCTACTATTATCTAATTTGCTTTTGAAATCATGAATATTTCTTGCATTAATAATTTTTGCGTCAAGTTTATTCCAGGCATTTTTACTTCTGTATGGGAAGCTGTATTTTTTTTTATGTCTCTTGTATGTAGTCCTTTTCAGTTTCTTCGCATGTCCTCTTGTATTCCTGTCGTCCCACACAAACAGATCTTATGTCAATTTTTTTCTAGACCTTTTGAGGCTCTATACACTGCTATAAAGTCCCTCTTTTTCTTTTCTCAAGAGTTGGGAGTTTCAGCGTAGTAAGTTTTTCTTGATACAGAGCTATTTTTGTAGCGGCTCTTTGTATTCTCTCAATTTTCCTTATATCCTTCATTTTTTGTGGTGACCAATTTATTCACTGCTGCATATTCTAACTTTGGTTGAATCAATGATGTGTATATATGTGTGCGTGTGTGTGCGTGTGTGTGTGTGTGTGTGTGTGTGTGTGTGTGTGTGTGTGTGTGTGTGTGTGTGTGTGTGTGTGTTTAATGTTTTGCCTACAGAGCATGCTGATTTATTTTTGAGAACAAGGATCAAAAATATAGAAAAAACATCCATGAAAACAAGAAGATAATGGAATCCATGTTCATTAAGAGGAAGCTTTAATACATTGACCATTATACCTTTGCCACTTACTAGTATGCCAATGAATGCCCTTGTGATAAATAGTGTAGATTTTATGTAGTTATCTATTTTTTTAGTATTCATTTAAATTTTGAGTTATATTTTCCATGAAGTAAGATTCTTTAATGTAGATCATGTGTCACTAAAGATTTACAATAATTGATCTTTTTTCAGGCCAAACAGAAAGCCTCAGTGGCCTGGATTGTGCAGAAGGCGCACAAGAACAAGGTGCCTTCAGACCTCCAGGACCCTTACTACCGAGACTATGAGGTGAGGACATCCGATACTTGACTTATCTTATGTTTGTGGAGATATTTGTACATTCTCTTTGGACAGCAAGCAGCTTTGTTAATGGACATGTTATTTTGTAAAAGAAAGTTAGATACTTAAGTAAGGCAATGATAGGGTGGAAGAGTTCATGTGAAAGAGAAATGAGAGAATTGCGATGGAGTATATTGAAAGGCATAGATAGTTTTTTTATTGCCATGGCCACCTGTTTTGAGAGGCCTTATGTGGTAAAAGGCACCAGAGAGAAGGAGATGGATTGATAAACATGTAAATAAGTAGTATATAAGACCATAATCTCAGTGTTGTTGTGTATAGTAAGGAAGCCTTGGCCCATTTCAGGGAGTGGAGCACCTCAAGCCGGGCATTGTCCACCGGCTGGCCAATGCAGACCTCTACTGTTCAGCCCTGGCAAACATCTATGGGGACCCTAACTTCCACAACCTCAGCCACTGGAACATTATCCAGGCGCTGGCTCGGAAGGGGGTGTATGTGGCGGAACCCACTGACGTGGCGCTCACTGAGACCGTCCTTATCCAGGTCTCCCCTATTAAAATGGTAAGTCTTGAAGGATTGGGCATTCCTTTCATGTAGACCTCACTCACTGGAAAGGGATTTCACTTTGATCAGTGATCTTCAAACTTCATTTATTGTGACCAAGTTTTAATGCACTGTCATCATTACCTGACTGCATGTCTTGTACAGCACTGAGTTCAGTGTTTATCTACTTTCACTTATGTACACTATTCATTAAAAAAAGGAGCTAATGGGATGATTTTGTGTAATCATTCACAATGATTTTGCAGTGTTAATGGTAACCTTTCTTTTTTCAGTCTGCTCATTTGGCTGTGATAGAGGCCATGATGGCACTGTACATTCGGGAAGTGGTGGTGGCGGATAGGGTGGTATCAGTGTTGCAAAGGGTGGCGTGTGATCCAAGATCAGAACGAGCACCCCAAGATCAGGAGGAGGCACTGGTACTCTGGGTCAGTTGTATAACTCAGGCATTGCAGGAACGCATCCATCACCATGCACAGGCACAGGTGAGTTTCTTGTGCCATACCACATTAGTACAAAGCATTCATGTAAACCTATTATTAGAAGCTACAACTTCTGTAGAAATTTAGAATGTTCAGTATCTTGAAAAAAATTTCATAATTTTGAAACTTATACTTAATTTGTGATTTTGTGGTACAATTTCACCTATGGTAGCGGGACTCTGCCTGGTCACATATCAGCGGCCAGGTTTGCAGAATCCTGCATCTGTATTCACTGTATGTTGTAAAAAGCAACTCATAGGAATGGAGCGACAGAGCCGGTGACTCCTCCTCTGCATTGTTTCCTCCTACTCAGAGACAATGCTTAGAGGTGGAGTGGAGATTAAATTTTCTATGAACCCTAAAGACATCATGTCTTGAGTAACCCCCTCTAGGGGGATATAAGTCAGGTTTATAGATAGTGATGTAATTAGTAATTTAATAGTGCAGGAGGCTTAGCTTACTTTACTTTACTTTTGAGTAAGTATTTATTAAGTGTGGTGTTTTGTGATCTTTCTCACAGGAGCATGAGCTGCCAGTGTTTCCTCGCATCCAGGACCTGAGTGACCTGAGTGATGGCATAGGCCTGGCGGCATTGGTGGCCTTCTACTGCCCTCAAGAGCTTTCGTGGCAGGATATTACTGTAGCTGACCCTCCTTCCATTGCTGACTCTCTCTATAATGTTGGCTTAGCTATAAGGTTTTGCCAAGAGAGTCTCCCCTACAACCCTTGTTTGCTAACCAAAGAAGATGTTGTATATATGCACAGGTAAGGCTGATCTTACATTTTTAGTTGTCATATATGTAAGTATTTTGTAAACCATTATGTGATGGAAATATTTGTCAGTTGCAGAAACCCTGAGAAATGGTTGAAATTTTAATTTTTTTATGAAGCATTCTATCTTGGTGTGTTTCATTTTTCCTGAGTCTGGGGACACATCAATCATGCTTGTATAATGTGATTTTATGTTATGGTGATTTTGTTGTGGCAGGTGAAGGGAATGTTTCTTGACTTAATAATTTTCATAATTTTGTTGATGAGTATTGTAATTATGATGCACTGAAAACCTTTTATTTTTACTTTCCATGCAGTTCGGTGAAACAGAATGTGTTGGCTTTTGCTGCTGAGCTGTTTTTCCTTTTGGAGCTTGAGCCAGTTTCGTGTGTATCCCTGCCTGGCAGCAGAAAGATGTCCACTAAATATATCCAGCTCTCCTCTCCAGGTTTGTGTTATCAACTATCCTTTGCAGTTGCAGGTTCTATAAGGTGAATGAGGTCCCGAATCCTGGGTTAGTCTTGGCTCTCCTCACTATACCACCCGAGTGGTTGTGGTGATTGACCTATTTTTATTTTAAGGCATTGGTATGTTCTACTAATTTGTCCAACCATTCTGACATTCATTGGACTTTTTTGGTAGAGGTAACACCTATACTAATATCATGTTTTGAGCGGCATCTTGAAAGGAAAATGCATTTGTCCAAAGCAAGAGTTTGTGGAATCAATATACGTTTTCTTTGTGTTTTATTGTTATTTGAACCTAATCTTTATTTTGATTTGTGTTGAGATGAAATGTTTTCGATTTGACATCATCACTAAGAGTAGTTTCCTGTTGGTGTGGCGTGGAGGTATGGAGTTCTGGTGGTGCTCTTCAATGTGAAGTCATTCAAAACATCTTTAAATGTGAATCACCAGTTTTCATCTGATTGCTGAATTTCAGCAAGAATTTTATGCAAATTTTTTTCCTTTCTCTATAGTTGCTACAAGTTTATAGTGATGGGAGTTTTTTTGTTGCTATCAGCAACTCTTAACTACATAGTGGGTTGTGTGGGTTATTATGAAAATGGGTCTTTTGGATATGTACGAACATGAGGAGTGTGAGTGTGTTGAACCTAAAGATTCAATGCAACTCTAACGACCACAAGAAAACGTCACATGGCATTGGCCAGTCAGCTTGTGTTTACTTACCAGTTGTTTACAGGATAAAAAAATATTTATATAATAATTGAACAAAGCATATTCAAGGGATCTTTTTAATGGGAGTAAGATGTGTGTTTGCCTGCATATTTCTTACTGCTTGCTAATGTTTTTTTTCTCCCTTTACCCTGACAGAAGGCTTTTATGGTGTATTTGTGGTGTGCCCAATGTATCTGACTTAATTTGACCTAAAGTCATTCAGTCATAACTACTTTAGAATGAGCCAGTAATCAAATAATACTTGTACCCTCCCTTAATAATATTTAAAAATTAATTGAGCTTTGAATGTTTTAAATACATTGCTTCATTTGATTAGCCACATACTACAGTTGGCTTTGCTTCCGTCAGACACTCTCCATATTGCACATGAGGTGTCAGTCATGTGAGTGTGTGAATTTTAAGTATATGTCTTTTCACCAGTGTCTGTCCATTCAATGTTTATGATTGGTTTGGGTGTGGGAGCTTGACCATTGTACCACCAACACTGGGTGAGCGGTGAGCCTGATGGAAGTGTAGTGATCTGTATGTTGTGTTGTAGTAGTCTTGACCTCCTAACTCACTAACAAGGTGCTTCATGCACAAGGAACATGTAACACTGGGTGCTTGTAATTTTGTTAAGGGTTTGGTACAGCTTGGCTCCCTGGTGTGCACTACACAGGTGGTGGTGGGTGTAGCGGCTGGAGTGGGTACCACAGAAGCATAAAGGTTATTCCAGATCTTCGGGCGAGTCTCTCGCCTTCTTCTGCCCATTCCACTGCTTCCTCCTCCTACTCTTCTGCCCGGTCTTCTACTCACTCCCAACAGAGGTCTCCCTATTCCACGCTGAGAGGTACACTGGGCCTGCTATTGAAGTCATGCATGACTTGCTCTATCCCCCTTTCCCACTATTGGAATACAGTAGTTATAACAGGATTGGCTAATGGTCTCAAGGAAAATTTTTGTTTTGAGACTCATGAATATGAAAAACAAAACTTCCATATGCACATTTGAATACCTTGAAAATAATGGATAATGATATATCTAATCCTGAGAGAAGCAAATTATAATGATTTAACTACTAAGTGGTTCAATCCTGTAGTTGCTCTGTTTTCTCTTAAGTTGCCTGTAACCCAAGTTAACTTAGAGATATAAGTACCTTGGTGTTTCCAAGTGTTGTAACATTAAGGGCCTCTCTTTTTTTCTAATCCCCTTTCATTCAGTTCACTCATGGGGAAATTAAAGACTAATAGGAGGTGAATTTTCCTAATACATTTTCAGCAATGATAAAATAACTAAGTTTTATAAATGAAAGTTGCCGTCATTCTCCTGTCTGAACTGTCCTTTAATTTAATGGTTAATGTTATTCCAAATGCCTGCAATTGATAACTGCCAGATACTGTTAAGTTCACATCTTTTCGTTGTCTGCTTGTAGCTCTGTGTGAATTTTGTCCAATATTTTGCTTGATGTAAGGATAAATTTAAGTAATTTGATGTTTATCAATTTTACTACAGTAGTTTATCATTTCCTAAGATGTCCCTTGTGTATGTCTTTTACTGCTCTTTCTGCTCCTGTATCGGCAGTGAATGTTTCATGCAAAAATTTGGGCTTTTGAAGTATCCAATAATACATTTTTTTTATTATTATAAAACTGTCATATCTTGTGTAATGTTTTTTGTATGCTTCTTCTTGGACCAGTACTTCATCTATATATATATATATATATATATATATATATATATATATATATATATAGATATATATATATATATATATATATATATATATATATATATATATATATATATATATATATATATATATATATATACACATGTATGTGTGTGTGTGTGTGTGTGTGTGTGTGTGATATATTTGTATGATATATATATATATATATATATATATATATATATATATATATATATATATATATATACATATATATATATATATATATATATATATATATATACATATATATATATATATATATATATATATATATATATATATATATATATATATATATATATATATATACATTATGTATATATATATATATATATATGTATGTACACAAATATATAGCGTTTCTAGGAGGTGGTTGAAATGTGTGTTAGCCAGTGCAGTAATGAACAGTGACTGTTACCGCCGCACTAGGTCGGAGTGGAGGCAAATCACCATCCTCGGGGGAAAGCGGATCAGGCTCAGGGACAGGGACGGGGTTAAGGCGGCAGCAGTCCTTGACAGAGCGGGAGCGGCCACGCAGGGACCGAGCCTCCGTTCATGAGGGTAAACTTTTGGTCCCAGTGATATGTTGTTTTCATGGAGATTTGGGCAAAATCTAACATCTCCAATGCAACGTAATACTGACAAACTCTAGTATTATTAGGGGATATATTAATTTGAAGGTTTGCATGAATTGGAGTGAAGTTTTACACAAATTGTAATTATTTAATAATATAGAACTTTAATGTGTTGACATGGATACTAATTCAGATATTATTTAGAACAACAAAATGTATCATACATATACATTTTAATCTCACTCAATACCATGAAAATCCAATTAACAGCGGTGCATTTAGCACTTTAGATTTAACTGGGATTCAACAGGAATATTTATAAGACGCACTGCAGCAAACACATACTTCGTCCTTTGTAGTTAAACCTGAACTTATCTTTTATTTAGATCATATTAGTTTGTGCATATAGTATACTTGTGTTGCTTTTTTTGTCATTTTTGTAATGTTTGTAATTAACTTTCTCGTAGCTCTTTTGTTTCCATGAAATGATTGTGGAACACTTTACTTCTTTAGTACAATATACTCAGGTATAAAATCATTATTCTCAAGAAATTAAACTAGAATAAGAATATTTTCCAGTTCAGTATATTGATATATTAGTCACACTTTTATTGGAAAACTTGAGTGTTCTAGTAATTTATACCTCCACTAAAATGGATGTAAGGAAAACCTAGTAATAAAAGTATGTTATCCAGCAAACATTTCTTACTGGGTTAATAATTAGAAATGATCTATGTATCTATAAACTAGCAGGCTGTTCTCCCCATCAAGGGAGGTAGCCAAGACAAGACACACTAGGGTTCAGGAACACATTACTCTCCCCTCCCCATCTGCACCTTGTATTCTACTGAAGGAAGAGCTTTTGAAGCTCAGGGAAAATGTGACGGGTTTAATCTTATAAATAACGGTATTTATTAAGTTGACTCCATGTTTTGTTTAAGTAATTCAATAGGAAAATACTCATTAACCAACAATCTTTGACCAAAACTCTATTGAGGGGAAGGCTACCAAGCCCATAGAAAAATTGGGGTTTGTAGTTTTTTTTTTAAGAATTCCTTGCCAAATTATAGGTGCGTCTTTTACTCTGGTGCATCTTATATGGCAGGAAATGCAGTATTTGTTTACGATTGCAGTGTATTTACGGTAAGCAAGCACTGACAGCAATTTTCAATCCCAAAGGCAAGCTCTCTCCACAAATACTAGGATGGATCCTATGAATGCAACAGTATCACTACACTGTACAGCACATCAAAGGAAGTGACAACCCCGCAGACATACTGTCAAGACAACCTCTGAAATATGACAGGAAAATTTCAGCTAAAGAAAAGCTTGCAGAAGGATTCATTAACCATATTGTGGTTAACAGTTCAAACGTGTTCAAAAAGCCCTGACTTTATCGGAAATGAAAGTGGATAGTGGAAGAATCCAAACAAGATCCAACCCTAAGGGCAAATGACGAAGTGATTCAAACAAATGACTGGATCAACAGGGTGACAGAACCATTCACGTGAGGAGTGAACTGACAACAAAATGCAGTGTGATAGTGCACGGATCCAGAATTGTTATCTCCAGAAACTTTTAACACGTTGCAACTGGCGCACGAGACACACCTGTGAATGGTTAAAACAAAAGCACTACCACCGGCCAAAGTGTGGTAGCCCAACATGGACAAAGACGTGGAAGAAGCCATAAAGCGGTGAATACCATGTGCAAGTCTGGACCCAAGGAAACAACACAAACACGACAAACTCTCCACGAAATTTGATCCCAAACCTTGGGAAGTTAATGAATGGAGCGGTGACTCAGCCATCATCCAACGGGGAGAAAAGAAGATACACTGTACTGTACAGTACATCACAGATGAAGAAGATTCCTAAAAGGGCCAGCAGATGTGGAGATGAAGACCAAGATGGTGATGATCCTTATGAGGGACACCTGCCTCACAGTCAGAGACCAGAACATGAAAACAGAAGATCACACACTACATCGGGTGAGGGTGAGATCCAACAGAGTCAAGACAAAAGTAATGAAGAGGATTCTCTAGCCATCTGACGGCCAACACCTACAATAACACAACCACTCAAATATCAAGATGGAAATGATGCTTCTAAAGCTGAGGATGGCGCAACAGGAAACTGAGGACATGAAATCATTAGACAGCACTGCCATCTTGAATTGAAGAAGGAGGAAGATGCACTGTCTTGAATGTTGGGATTGATTATAGTTTAAATTTAGTGTTGTTTAGTTTATTATATGGTGATGGTATTAAGTTCAGTTCCTTGTATTTCAGATATTGATGTCTTTATTGTAAAGAATAAACATAAGAATCATGAAGTGTACCAATAACCACAGGAAGGAACGGTCAAGTAAAGGGAAAGGAGAAAAATGTGACACCACTGTGATTGCGTCACAGCGGCGGCATATTTATTGATTGCTGCCACTCAGTAATTTCGTTTTTTTTGGTTAATGAAATCACAAACATCATTTTCTTTGGCATATGCTGACATGCAGGCAGCATAATAAGAGTAATTGTACCTAAAAAAGAAAAAAATGTGGCCCAGCTGAAAAAGTTCCAGACTAGTTTTATTTTTTTGGTAAGAAATTTTCCTCGCATACCAATTTCAACGATGGCAACGTTTTTCCCAGATTAATACACTCGCTATCCGCTTGGCCCTACTATGTGTATATATATATTCATACATACATTTAAGACTTGATCATTGTAATGTTAACACTTGTGTTAGTTTTCAGGAATAGGGTAAAACATTATCAACAATTTATTTATTATTGAAAGATATAAAAATGTTATGTGCATAGTATGGTAAATTTCCTTTTTCTCTGTAATTGGTTAATTAGAAAGCAAAGTAACTGTCCTTATGGAATATAACGAACCTTGCATTACTCACCTTTGAGATGGACCTATAACAGCAGTAGTTACCTTATTAACACAGTTTGACTAACACTTGCCTCTCGGGGGTATGGGGACAGATGGTGAGGAGGGAGCATGTGGGGGTTTCAACTGGGTATCTATATACCCACAATGGTGGTGGTCTTGCAATCACAAAGTGACTGACCGAGAATGTATTTACTGCTGGCGGCAATACCAGTCGCAGCCATTTGGCGACCAGTACTCTCACTACCTGGCCTCAGCTCAAACCTACCAGCCCTCAGGGCACATCCCAGCAGCAGGTGCTGGGTCAGGTCATGGCCAAGGGCACAACTATGGCCCAGGTATCCCTCAGGGCCTCGGCTACAACATTCCCGCCCGAGATGCTCCAGCTCACCATCACCACCACCCTCCTGGCCATGGCCTGTCACATGAGCGTGTTAGGGCACGGGCCAGCCACCCAGTCCGCTTAGAGGCCTATGGTAAAGTTTTGACCCTAGATGTGGCTCCCTTGTGGCACTTAATTATGTTGTGCTTTTTAAAGGGGCTGGTAGTACCACAAGTAATGAAATTGCATTTTGATTAGTGACTTGGTTCTCCCATAAATGGCTGCTGGTTGTTTTCATTACTTGTTTATTTCATTATTAGCACAAGTGCATGTATCAGGCCTTGTGTCAACATTGGAATGCACTCATGATAGTTCCAACATTCTTAGTCAAAGACATTTTTTCCTGATTTGTTTTTAGTTTCACCATGATGCTTTTTCACATATCACTTTATTTTAGTAATGAGTGTGCTTGTTTTAAAGGATAAATACCACTGTTGTGTTGACTGCACATAGTTATGTTTTTTTCTTTGTTATAGTATTCTTATTTTAGGTTTAGCCTGGAAAAAATAATTGCATGAAAGCTTGTTTCATTATCAATACTTGGTATTGCCAGCAGCCATTTATGAAGTTAATCAGAGTAACTGGAATCAAACCATAAAGTATATATGAATTTCATGTGACAGGCCGCTTGGTCAACAGGGAACCATTGAGCCATTGAGTGATAAGGTCACAATCACCAAGTATTGATCCAATGAAAGTGCTGGACACACACACACACACACACACACACACACACACACACACACACACACACACACACACACACACACACACACACACACACACACACACACACACACATGTACTTACCATGTACTTATTGAGTTCGTAGTAAATGATAGCATAAAAGAAAAGTGCTGAGTCCAGATGGAGTGTCAAATTGTATAATGAAAAAATGCAGTAACCAGCCAGCAGGAAAGTTACATAGTATAATTGAGAGTTCACTAAAGGAGAGCAGAGTACCGTTAGATTGAAAAAGAGCAAATATTGTGCTAATTCACAAAGGAGGAGCTAAAGAAGAACCATTAAATTACAGACCAGTATCATTAACAAGCATTGTGGCAAAAATTTTAAAAAAGGATTTGCTTCAACAATACAAAAACGTACAACTTTCCCCAAAGAAGTATAGATACTTGGAATGGATTGAAGGAAGAGGTGATAATGGCAAAAATGTACATCAACTGAAGGAAAAACTGGACAAATAAAGATATGGAGACAGGACTACACGAGTGTAGCTCAGGCCCTGTATACTACAACACACTCATTGAACATGCATATAAGTGCACACCAA
The DNA here is from genome assembly GCA_029783475.1 of Metacarcinus magister. Lineage (NCBI taxonomy): Eukaryota > Metazoa > Arthropoda > Malacostraca > Decapoda > Cancridae > Metacarcinus > Metacarcinus magister. The sequence goes on from JAPQNM010000020.1 coordinate 11,990,500, forward strand.
AATTTCACCAAGGAATACATGGTACAATTTGGCAAAAGTTAGGTAAATACAGAAAACATTGTGAAACATTTACATATGTATTATACCAAAGATAATATGCTTATTTTCTTTTTTTCGTTGATTTTTTTTCTGTTTTTTATGTTAATAGTTGATACATGGGTTGAATTTTTTGTGTTGATGTTAAGATAAGGCATTTTGTATATAACCTTCCTCTTGAGCACATGTTGACATCACTGGTGGTCGTGCTGGTGCTTATATTGTAGACTAGCACTGAAAATACATTTTCCAATAGGTCTTAGCTTCTATAGTTACACTGATTGTTAGTCAGACACAACTTAACTTTTCTGATATTCATGGCTTTGAGTCTCATCTTAGGCAACATCACCTCTGCTACTGAGTTATATCTATTTCTTCTATGTTTACAGGAGATTAAATGTCTGTAGCTTAAAGGTTCAGTTTTCCACTGTTTTATTCATCTAGAGATAACCCACAAAGGTCTCCATGTAAAATGGTTATATTTCTCACTACATTTTCTTCTTAGCTTACCTGTTAAAGTATCCTGCTTCTTATTTTCCTTAGGGCCCTTAACGTGCATGATTTTAGGAACATATTTTCATCAGAGACTTATCATAAACATGTGTTAACTTTTTTTCAATATGTGTAGATATCTTAATGAAATGTTAAAACTAGTTTTACTGTCTTTTTTTTCATGAACAATGCTTTCAAAGACTTTTCTTTTTCTAAGAAAAAGTAAATACCAAAGACAGTTATTAAATAGAAACTATTATGAACCATTGAGCTACAGCCAGAAGGCATCAAATGTATTACTTGTTTAATCATGTGTAACAGTGGTATTTTGTGTTCATCATTAATTCAGCCATGAAGCCAGCTGGGGCGCCCAGTGTCCGTCGCTCACAGTCCATGAACCTCAATGACATGACTGACCAGAGGGTGCGGGTTGATCACAGGCAACCTGAGAGGTACGAGAACACCCCGTCTTCCTACAACAGTGACTATGGTGGCAGAGACAGGTGAGGCTCACAATATGTATACCTATGTATGATGCATATCTTAGAGAGAAGTTGCTATGATTTATGATGCATAGGACTTGTGTTTTGATGCAAGCATAAATGTTATTTTGTTTTGGCAGCTCTATGAGTGATGGTCAGGAAGGAGACTTTGTGGTGCAACGGTCCAAGGGTTTGTCCACATTGAGTGACATGATGCGGACACAGTCTCCTCGACCCTCCCATGATTTCGACAACATCCCCTATACATCTAGGTCTGCTGCAAAGGAGAAGCTAAATATGGACAGTAAAGAGGAGGAGCTTGGGGAGAGAAGCAGAGGTTTAGGGCGGCGAGGAAGCTTTAACAATTCTCACCCAGACCTTCCAGCTGCTGGCATGCCCTCCCGGTATGAGGAGCGGCCCCATGGACGCTCAAGATCACGCCGCAACTCTATTAGTGCTGAGGACTCCCAGTTAACCATAGAAAACTTTGGTGGCAGTCAAGATAACCTGAATTACATTTCTAGAAATCCTGATAAAGAACAGTTTATTCACACTGGGAGAAGAGAGAGCTCAATTGTGGATTTATTGTCCAGGGAGTCAAGGGAGGGAAGCATGAGGCCAGAGTCTCGATGTAGTCGTGAACGTAGTGTTGAGAGACGACTGGACATGCACCGGGGAAGTACAGAGGAACTAGACAATCGCTATGTGGACAAATTAGAGAGGGAGGCTTTAGAGCGGGAGAAGCGTGACTCATCAACGTATGCCAGTAAAGAGAAACTGGTGGTGCAAGACCAAATGAAAAGTACCATAGAGGTTGTGGACTCAGGTAGTGAGAGTGATGTCTCTTTTGATAGAGATAAGCAGATGGTAAAGGCCACTAGTTTTGCAGAGTTGTCAAAGTTGAAGGAGCAACTACCAAGTGGGATTAACATCATATACATGCAATCAGATAAAGATGATACCTCAAAGAGAAGCATCAAAAGCTCAGAGAAGAAGACCACTTTTGCTGCATTACCTAACCAGACCACTTGGAAGCAGCAAACTGCACAGTGCCACTCAGATGACAACAAATCAGCAAGTGGTGAGAACATTTTTCATTGATTTTATATCGTAACTCTAGTCCTGGTTGAGCAGGTGCCATTATAAGAGGATTTTTTTTTTTTAAGATGAAGTTTCTGATCCGTTTGTTACACCACACCAGATGAAAACATGGAGCCGCAGGTGATGGCATCAGAGCTGCATAATGTGAGGCTGAAACTAGAGGAAAAGAGACGGAGGATAGAGAACGAGAAGAGGAAGATGGAACAGGCAATGAACAATCAACGACAGAAGATGGGTAAAGAGGCATTCATGCAGGCAGTGGTGAAGGGGGTGAGTGCTATCCAGGAGGGAGAGGACAAGCTGAATAGACCGGATGATTTGATTCATTGGTTCAGGTTATCTAACTCCCTCAAATATTTTCATCTTCTCAGATCTCCTTAACTTAATTATTATTACATTTATTTAGAAAAAAAAGTTTCATTGATTATCGTATACAGGTACACCATTGATTTACTGGCTCCATTGGTTCCAAAGCCTTGTTGTATTAACTATTTTGCCAAACCTGCTGAACAGACCTCTGAACCCTGACCACGGTCCATTTTTCAACATTGAAACTTTTCTTGGATCAATATCGACTAGTGTTTATGTTTCACACCACCACTGATACCTGCATCTCTCTGGGGTTAAATAGGAGGAATAGGCTAAGAATTCCAGAACAGTAAAGGATCATGTAGTTGTGCTGTGTTAACAATCCAAGTGAACATATTCTGCACACTATAATTTGTTGCTGTCCAGTAAAATACACACACACACACACACACACACACACACACACACACACACACACACACACACACACACACACACACACACACACACACAGACACACACACACACACACACACACACACACACACACACACACACACACACACTGCCTGATTGCTCAATGGAAGCATCACGACCTGTCACTCTGCAGGCTGAGGTTTGTGCCTCGCTCAATTTGCAAAGTTTTCACTGATAATTGAGCAGGTACTCTCCTTGAGGAAGAGGATGGGTAGTGTGGTGTGTGAAAGGTCACATCCTTACTCATAGATTGAACATGATTAGACATGAGCAGAGAGTGTTGAGTGGTTTGGGCACATGGAGTGAATCGATGAGGAACCGTTGGTAAAGAAAATAGAAGGATCTGGTGTGTGAGGTTAAGAGGAAGGCCACGAATGGTATGGATGGACAGTGTATGAAGAGTGTTGAATGAAGGAGGAATGTCTGTGGAGGAAGGAAGGATGATTGTGTGTGATCAAAGTGAAGAGAGTAGTGGTGAATGCACAAGAAATTACACTGCTTTGACAACCCCTAGAAGAGATTCCCAGGCATCTGGTGTGACCTATTTGGATCTGATCAGATGTGGGGGAAGGAGTGGAGCATGAGATAAATATGAAGTGGCAGGAGTAAGCCATGGGACCCTGTAGTGGATACAACTTTCACCTTGGGTGTGATTTGCATGACTGACCTGACACACTGTTTTAGACGTGGTATACTTATCAACTCCTTTAGGGAAGTGTGTGTGTGTGTGTGTGTGTGTGTGTGTGTGTGTGTGTGTGTGTGTGTGTGTGTGTGTGTGTGTGTGTGTGTGTGTGTGTGCCTTGTCTCACCCACCTTTAGGGGATGACAGTCTAGTATATAGATAGATAGATAGATGTGACATAAATGATAGAGAAGCATATTAGACTACTTTGAGATTGTATGGGATTGGTGGTAGATTGTTGAATGGAATGAACAGTTTTCATGTAAATAGTAGATCATGTTTTAGAGTGGGAAATGGCATGAGTTTCCTGTTCGTATGGGGCTACATCATGAATGTGCAATGCTGCTTTGATCGTTTGATATTTATGTGGATGGAGTTGTAACGGAAGTAAATGCAATAATGTTAAGTATAGATTGGAGTATAATGGATGTTAATGGTAGAGAGTGGAATCTGAATCCAATGGTGTTTGCAGTTTATATTGCACTGGTGTATGATTCCAGAGAAGTGGAAGCAACTGGTCAAAGAGTTTGGAAGGGTGTGTAAAAGGATGAAATTTAGAGTAAATGAGAGTAAGAGCAAAGTAATGAAGTGCATGAGGATAATGAATGGTAGAAAGGTGAATGTAGTATTGATTGGTAATTTGTGTGTCATTATAAAGTCAAACAATCATAATATGGTGACTGTAATTTACAGTTGCGGGAAATTCAAGCTCTGTCTCTTAATTTTGTCTGTACTTAAGGAGGTGCCAGACCATCAGTTGCCAGTAAATATGTGGTACACCTGTATATGTTTTTGAATTAAGTAGTTCTCAGGGTTGAGGGATGTAATAAGTATCTTCAATGAATGTTGGGGAAAGCTTCTGGTTCAGTTGTAGTATAACTCATTAGAAACTAAGTAAACCTTGTAGTACTTTTCTGCAAAATGGTATGTTGAATGACTAGATTGTAGTAAATTGGATCATTTCAACACAGTAAGCAGCAACAAAGTCTTCATAACAAGTGTTACAAGTTGTGTTCCTCAGCATTCATGATTATATAGAAAGCATGGAAATAATTATATTTTTTACAGGAATAGTTCTTATGGGTACAGGATAA
>JAPQNM010000020.1:12000172-12042672 GCA_029783475.1 Metacarcinus magister
AAGGTGCGCTGTAAAGGGTTTTCAATATCATTTGGATGAACACACTATTTATACAAAAAGGAGATCTTGTTATTTAAACATTTAATAATCCTTTGCTTGAAAATTTTACTAATTACCCACAAAATAATTAAATCTCCCCATTTTACAGTGTTAATGATCAATTGTAATTTGGTATTTCACAGTTTACAAATAATTATTTTGGGTTTACAGATATGATATTGCTAATGAAGGGTCTTGCATGTTGAGGCCAACCTTTATATTGCACACCAAATGTTGATCATTGATATAGGCATACAGCATATTTTGATTTCTTAATTCTTTGTTTACATTTTGCTGACACTGAATTCCCTATTTTGGTAAAAGGTGGACATTTATATGATTTGCTAGTTCATGTGCAATTATCAGATGCCTCTATATTTGATTTGCTAGTTCTAGTCACTATATTTGCATTAGCATTGCTTATTTTTGCCTGGCAGCTATTAGTTAGCTGTGAGCTAGCCTTAACATCTCAATAGGATGGATTTTCTATGTTATACAGCATCTTTTCATTTAGTACATCATGGTAATTCCCTTAGCCAATTGAGAAACAAATCCAATTGAATGTCCACTTTAAGGTTAATGATGCAGTTATTTTAGATTCATCCATACAACCAGGGAGACAAATTAATCATATGCTTTTTTGATCAAATGGCTAATATTTTACCAAGTAACATGAGGTGATGGTCCAGTACTTAGTGCCATGGAAAAGAATAATCCCATCCTAGGCATTAATGTTTTCTTTATGGGAATAGCAGAATCTCAGTTCTACGTTAAGGAATTGTTTTGTGATATGGAATGAGAAAAGTAAATCTGCAGCTCCCACACTGAGAGCCTTTCTTTATTAGTAAATTAATTCATATTTTTTTTATTATTTATTTAATTTTTTGATAAATTTATTTATATATTTTTATTTTTTATTAATCAGTTCACTTTTTATTTTATTATTTTCTTTCTTACCTGTGATGAACTGAGTGAATCAGTTAACAGAAGAAGAGTTTATTGGTTGTAAATGCTTTACAGCATTATTAAAATATCAAAATTGGATTTAAGATATGTACTAAATATTCTACGATGTTGTTGGAAGGATGTTATAACTGAGGTTCTGCTGGCACTGTGAAATAAGGAACCGTGTCATAACTTTGCCAACACTGACATTACGAAAGTGTGTGAAGCAACCTAACTTTATCCTTGGAAGGAGTGTCAAGAACCTCAATAATATTCTTAACCTGTAGGAGGATCTATTCTCTTCATACACATTTTCATCAGGCTCTAAAAACTTTATTTGATGCTCTTCTATTAGAAGAGAATAGAAGCCATCCTAAAGTGGAAAGAATATAATGTAATTCAACTTTGATTGGTAGTATCTAAGTTTGCCATGACCAAGGAGGTAGCCAAGTCATGTCACCGGTAACAAAGTCAGGTAGCCAGGCTCTCGAGGGTGCCATGAAACAGGTAATACCAAGAATGTAAAAGTTTCTTTGGTTATTGTCCAACTAAATATCCCTTATCCTAACTTTCCTAATTATTTGAAATTGGTTGCTTTGTTTACCAGTAATATTGACATCATGGAGGGAACAGTTTATAATTCTTTTTTGACATTTTGTGAGATAAATGGCTGTTCTTCATTTGGTATTCCATTTCACGTCCACATTGTGAAATTTTGTGGATTTGAAGTTATTTGTTGGATTGGACAGTCTGTGTACTTATGCTCTGCCCTCCACAAACACTGTTGTGGAATGGGACAGCAAGTGTTTGTTGGTGTGATGAGTTACTTCCAAAGTGGTGAGTGCAGCTGACAGTTTGGTTGTACTGGGAAAGTTGATCAGATCAGTTATTGAAATGTAGTACACAAGTCCGGAGAACAGACCACCACAAGCATGTTTCATGTAACTAAGTTTCCTTCTATTCTTTACTGCATGTACTATCAGTTGTGTGATTGATGAGGTACTTATCCTGTATTGTTTTGTATGTCGTGTGTGTGTGTGTGTGTGTGTGCGTGTGTGTGTGTGTGCGTGTGTGTGTGTGCGTGTGCGTGTCCTGTTGTGTTGGTAATGTGTAGTAGGATTTTTTTTTCCAATATGTTATATTTTTAATACTGGAGCTTTGCAAATAACTGGTTGATCTTTATTCTAAAATTCCATGAGGTATTATCTCTGATTAAAAATTTTACTGGAAGTTTATAATATTTTGATTTGTGAAATTTGATTTTCGAGGATCCATTTGATTTGTTTTCATTTTAAAATCTCAGTATTATTTACTAACTCATCTCTACTATTCTTAGTGTGTTCAACTGAAGCCTGCACCTGGAGCCTAACCGAGTTTTGTAATGGTCTAGGATCTATTCTATAGTCTTAGTGAACCAATTTTTTCCTATCTCTGCCCTGAATCTGAACTTATCTTGTTTGAAACCATTTGTTTGTGTTTTAACTTGCTCCTCGATTATGAGAACCTTGTTTATATCCTCTCTGTTGAAGCTCTTGACCTATTTAAATACCAATCAGATCAATCCTTATCCTACGTATTTCTAAAGAGTGCAGATTGAGGCGTTTTAATCTATCCTTGTATGTTAGGTTCCTTATCCCCTGAATCATTTTAGCCATCCTTCTTTCTATAGCTCCAAGCTTGACTATATCTATTCTACAGTACAGAGACCAAAACTGCACAGCTTAATCTAAATAAGGCCTAACTGATGCGAAGTAAAGTCGTAGGATTACAGTTGCTGATCTATTACACACGTTCCTGGCGATAAAACCCAATACCATGTTAGCTGTGTTCCTGGCACTAATACACTGCTCTCTGGGTCTTGGGTGCTGACTTACTAGCTCTTCTAAGTCTTTTTCTGAGTTCAATTTACTTGTCTGCTCCATTTAGGGTTAATTTATTTCTTGTACTGTATCTACCTGCCTGAATCGTACTGCATCTATCCGTCATTTAACAGCCCACTCAAAAGCCACTCAAATACTGTTACTATTCAACAGTTAAGGAATTACATCACGTGGTTAGGCTCCAAGTATAAACTTCAGTTGAACAAACTTGCTTATGCATGCTGCTTGCTTTTGCATGCCAATGTCTTTTTTCTAGATTTTGTTTGCTACATCACTATGTCTTACTTTTTGTTGCTTGTATTTCAATTTCTGAATACTTTTTGCAGTTATTTCATGCATGCAAAATTTTTTGCTAAATTTAGTTTTCCTGGAGATGATAATGAAAAGAATTAAGATCTTTCTTTATCGTAAAAGACTAAAACGAATGCAGCATCAAGAATCCTTATTCTTCAGTTAGATTTGAAAGTCTTCAAAGATGTGTGCTAAGTGAGAGTGGCATGTTTGCTGTGGTGTGGTGCATGTGGTGGTGTGTTCTTGCAGTGGGGAGAGTGGTATGGAGGGTTCTCGACGCTCCTCCATGGACAACCCTTATGCAGCACAGTTGCGGCGAAAGTCTTACGTAGGGCCAGATCCCCGAGAACGGACTCCCATGCGCAACCCCAGACCGGATCTGCGTCGCATGAGCCTATACCTCGAGCCTGGCACCTGGCGCAGTGGCCATGACCTTGGGTTGGTCCCATCAGCACCCTCACAACGCATCTCCATGGGCCCAGACTCTTATACACCACCTTACAGGATGACAGACTCCCTCACGGAAATCCAGGGTGACATCCAGCGCCTCTCTCATCAGCAGCATCAGATTCAGAGCCTAATGCACAATGGAATGAACTCACCAGCTGGCCAACCTCTGCAGCAGCAGCCACCTGGACAGTTTTACCTCCATGACCAGGTAGGTTTTCTCCTACATGTCTACTCTGAAAATCATTATCATAGTCTTGGCTAATATTTCTTTTGCCCAGAAGTATATTAAAAGCAGTGAATCTGCAGTTGCTTAATTTAAGACCTGCATTAATTGTTACCATGTTATGCAGCAGCAAGGCAGCCCCGTGAGACGACTGTGGGGGCAGCAGCAGCAGCAGGCTGGTGACAGTTATGCCTCAATGTCCCCAGCATCCCGGCGAGCTCAGTGGGGTCCAGTCAGGTACTGTCCATGTGTTAAGTACTTTTCTAAATAGTTTTGATTCCATTTGTCTCTACCTTTCACACTAATTTTAACCACATAGGTGGTGTTCAAAGAATGATATGCTTACTTCAAATTAAAAAAAATATATATTATTTTTTTTATATATAATCCATAAGGGATATGCTTTGGTTGCATGTGTGAAAAATTGTTTTATGCATGTTATCAAAATTGTTGATTGTGGTATGGGGACCCAGCTTGGTCATTCACCGGCTGCCATCTTTGAAGAATATTACCACTGTATTACCTGCATGTTGTCAAAGGTGACGAACAGAGATGGATCAAGGGAGGTGGGGAGCCCATCCTCTATTGTTTCTTCCTACTTGAGAAGAGAAGTTTATGTTTAATGAAAGAAAGGTAGATGTGTTTGCTTTTAGTGAGTGAGTTTTGGAAGAGGTCAGGCGATGTAAGAGGAAGAGTGAGAGAGAGTGGCATTGTTGGTCACTCCAAAAGTGCAGCAGTGTGTGTTAGAATGAGTACTCATGTGGGTGAAAGTGAAAGTGAAGTTTAGACTAAGGTTGTAGGTGTTTGTAAGTGTATATGGGCCGGGTAGTTAGAGAAATTAAGAGGAAAGGGAAACATTTTTGGAATGCTGTTGAGTGTTTGCAGAGTTTTGCAACAAATATAAATTTAGTATTGTTGGAGTATCTAAATGCTAGAGTTTGGAATGTGTTAGTTGCATGCAACTAACACTAGACCAAATCAGTATATAAAAAAACATTACATCACATTAAACAATTTTTTGCGGTCACATTTTGAGGTTGTTTTTTCTTATCAGAATTCGTGCTTTCTTTATATATATATATATATATATATATATATATATATATATATATATATATATATATATATATATATATATATATATATATATATATATATATATATATATATATATATATTTTTTTTTAAAATTATTTTCATATAATTCAAAAAGATTATCATTGAGCTACAGTACAGTTTGTGACATAATTGATTAATTGAATAGTTGCATCGCAAATTGATGGAAGGAGCTGCTTATAAGAAACTGTCCATCTATCTATATGTATATACCATTCTGTCATCCCCCTTGAATGGGGTAGCTGAAACAAGGCATACATACACACCCATGCAGACGTACACATACATGGGTGTGTGTATGGGCGCCTTGTCTGGGCTAACCTCATTTAGGGCAAGTGTATTGATCTGTGTCAGGTGAAAACCTATACCTAGTTTAGTTTAGGTGACTGATACAGCATGTCTTCAAGGGTCTTCAAGGGTGATGGTGGTGGTGGTAGTGGTGTTAGTTTTCTGTTTCCTTTATTTGTTGGAACCTTTCTTTTGTTTATTTTCCCTCTTCCTCCTGGTAGAGGTGCAGATGAACCAAGCTGATGCACTGAACACAGCATGCTTGCCAAGCACTTGTCTCTAAATGAGCTAATAATACATTCCCTTGGCTACTCCACTAGACCTACTAAAAAGTCTCGGATGGACTCAGACCAGTGTACCAGTTCATGTGAGGGCTGTAAGTGTGACTCCTCCTCCTGCTGTTGCTCCCCCATTGAGGAACATCACATTGACAACTCTCTTTCCCTGTTCCCTGATGTGGTTCCAGCTAAGCTTGGCCAGGATGATGCCCACATCAATGAAACTATGACCACAATAAAGCTTGACTTAGAGAAACACCCACAGACCAAGACAAGTACCAGACCAGCCACCAGACATTCAGGACTTTTCCGTCAGCTGTCTTTGCTGATGAAAAATACCAAGAAAAAGCTGAAATAACACCTGATAACTTAATATGTTGACAGTGTGTAATGGAAATATAATTGACTGGCTACTAGACTGTGACATTGTAGTGACTGAATAAATAAACTGCATCTGCTTAGTTTTACAAATGCCACTGAATATCTCATTTCACTGCTGTGGCTTTCCTTTGCAATTATATCCAGATTGACCCATTATGAATAGTTTTTGATTAGGTGTTTGAGAAGGTGGAACCAAAAGACAGGTAAACAATATACATGTTTCCATAAATGCATTCAGTTACAACTAATAATTTAAGGTATTATATTTGTCCTCGGTTTGAATCCCAGGTTGGGTGAAGACAAAATGGGTTTCTCTTCTTAAATGCTGTAATCTTTGCTCACCTAGCAGTAAATAGCAGTAAATTCAGCTGAGGGTTTGTGAACTTGCAGTCCCGACAGGAGTGGAAGCAGGGAATCCTATCCTGTTGTATGTGTGAGTGAGTGTGTGCATATGTCTGCGTATGCATCGGGTGCTTCCTCTAAGGAACCAGCAATTGTCTACACCCACACCGTGAGGTGTAAAATAGGTGTGGTATATAAAAAAAGATAATATTTGCCTTCATTATGGGTAGATGGAATATTTTAGATAGGAGTATATACTTGATATAGTATAGACCTCCACCCCCTGCCTCTATTTCTCCCACTTTCCTCTGTATAGAGTCTGGCGACAAGTGATTTTTTTTTAAAGCTATTTTTGTTTGCCCTTGGCCGGTACCCTTTTAATGTAAAAAAAGAAAAAGAGCTCAATAATTTTAACAAAAGCTGAGGGGACACCCCAAATTTTGATTGCTTAGGCTCTATGAAAATGAGAAATTTGTACGTACTTGAGTCTATAAAATAAAGATATTCTTGGGTTTTTGTTAACTGTTTGACTTCCTTGTTCTGTGAAGAACAGGTTGTGTATGAATTATCCATAGAGCTTAGAAAATTGCATTAGGTTGAACCAATTTCTAATATATATATATATATATATATATATATATATATATATATATATATATATATATATATATATATATATATATATATATATATATATATATATATGTATGTATGTATGTATGTATGAGAGCATTAGATGCAAGAGGGATGTTTGTGGAGCAAAGAAAAATGGTTGTACATGATATAGTTGAATGGAGTGGAGGCGTGAATGCATGAATGGAGACACCCTCAATGAGAAGTTTAACTGCATCTAGTCTCGTCAGCTGATGGGGTTAGGTCCTGGGTGAATCTATTGTGATGCAGCAGGAATAAACAGTTCTGCTGTTGTGCCCCGCCACAGAAATCACTGATTTTACTGTGAGACTAGACTGACCCTCATACAATGTGGTGTGGCGAGGATTGTTTCCTTCTCCCCAAGAGGCCTAGAGCCAGAGATGTGAGGGAATGCATATGGATGTATATATGTAAACACCTTGTCTCAGCCATCCCGCTTTGAGGGGAATGTCAGCCACATATGTAGATATATAGATTTCAGGTGTCAATGTCCAATTAGTAAACAAAGAGGTTTAGGAACGAATGTCACCATCATTTTCAAAACAGTTTATTACTACATGGATCGGCCTTTTGTCATGTGATGTCAGTTCACCAAACTACATCATTACCTGCAACATGTATGTCAAGTCAATTATTTTTTAGGTCCTCCCTCAGGACTTTGCAGCATATCTTTGTTCTATCTACTGACATTACCTTTCACTTCAATGCTTAACACACCACAGTTAGGACGCTGTCTCAAACGCACATCAAAACAGTAAACATGGCTGAAGCTGCAGCAGGGCATTTTATTTCGTAATGGAAAAATAATTTTCAAACAAAATGTCAGAAGAAAAGTATCCTGAAATATACTGAAATAGCTATTCCACAACTTAAAATACCAACATTAGCAAGGCTGCTAGTATCTCAAAAATAACTCGTTAGATGCTGAAACATTAACAGGATGTCAGGATTTATAATAATACCAAAGAAACTTCATACTGTCCTGTACATGCTGAAGTATTATTTGTACTGGAAGTGCTCGGTAGTGTACCAATAATAAGGGCGGTGATAGCCCCATCATCCATTGATTTATTGGAAACATATACCATAGATTGACCTAATACAATTAAGAACTCAAATATTGCCAATGTGACTGTGAGTGTTAGTGCAGCTCAGTAGCAGCACCATTTCTAGTTCATTGTGAATTGAGAGAAAGACACATCAACATCATTACATAGGTTAGGTGAAGGTAACTGGAGTTAGGTTAGCAGATAATGTTGAGTTAGTATTGTGGAATGCATCTCAGCCTTGTGTCATTGAAAAGCACACCAAATAAGTGTCACATTGCCATTGCCAGTCTGTTACCGAGACCATTTGCCTCATAGTGTACTTTAGTCATCTCATTTTCTTCATTAGTTATTTTACCAAGTGCTTCACAGATTGGGTAATATCCTTGAACGAATACTTTCACTGCGTCTGCTCCACAGGACCATCTTTTTGTAGAGACCTGCTTTGGTACAGAAACTGGACCACATTCTACAATCTTCAGTGACTGAAAAAATTACATAACGGTGTGTGAAAGCTTTGAAAAACATAAATCACCTAGATCGAGATAATAAAAAAATGAGATAGCTACATTACAACATTCAGCTCCAGCTTTTCCAGTCAGGTTCAGTGAAGGACAAACCCAAGTTTATCCAAACTTTATGAGGGTTTCCAGCTGCAACTTTAGCTTGCAGGCCACTGCATTTCCCACTCATTGATGTAGCAGTATCATGACAATTTTGAATGTCAATGTCATTTTCTGTAAGAAACTTCATCAATTCTTCAAAGATTTCTTGAACTTTATATCCTTGATGTGGCAAGAACTTTACAAATCTTTCAACAGGTGTATCATGTTCCATGTATCAGAAGATTATAGTTCGTTCATCAACATAACCTTCATCAGGTGTGAAATCCAGAAATCTTTATATTTTTAAAGTTTTATGTGAGCGTATTTAATTCAGAACTACATCAATCTAACTAGCTAACTAGCTCTTCACAAATGGTTAAAGGTAAATACCATTATACATATGGTGCAGCCTGTCCTCTTGGCACACATGTGCAAACGTACCACTCCCAACAACCGGATGCGTCCCTTATCCACACTGGCAGTACCACTGTTTTCTGTGACTACTCTTTTTCTTGATTGAATGGTAGGATTTTTGTTTTTGTTTTTAAATATGGAGTCCCCGGGGCAGCTGCCCACTTTGCTCACTCCTACATTGAGCTCTGCTTCTGGTGTTGGGCTGTCATGATGCAAACAATAAACAAACAATGCTGCAACACTGACCTTCATGCAATGTGGTTTGGGGGGACAGTTCATTCATCCCCAAAAAGATTAGAGGCAAAGATGTAAAGGACTACATGTGGATGTATATATGTAGTTGCCCTTCCGAGGTTACCTCCTATAATTATGATATAAGACAGGTATATAGATAGATAGATATTGGGTACCATCTTGCACATGCAGAAAAGGGTAAAGATAGTGTAAAAAAAAAAAAGAGAGAGAGAGAGAGAGAGAGAGAGAGAGAGAGAGAGAGAGAGAGAGAGAGAGAGAGAGAATGAGAGAGAGAGAGAGAGAGAGAGAATGAAGAGAAGAGGAGAGGAGAGGAGAGGGAGGCAGGGGAGGGGAGGGGAAGGCTTGTAAAGGAATCTTTTATGATCCAAAAAGTCATGAAAAGTTACATTGCATATGAGTCCTTGCTCGGTGGAGAGGGTCGGGCACCATCAACCACACACCACCACATCAGGAGACCATTATTATATAGTCTGCCACTTATTTATTATTTGGGGTCACTTTTTCTGCATATTTTCATTATATGCTGTTGTAGGTATTTGATAGAAGTTCAAAATTCAATGTTGTGCTTTGTCAATCGCTCACTTCTATTCATTGTATTTTGATATTACCACCACTACTACTACCAACATTATCACCGCCACCGCCACCACCACCTCTCAGTAGACCCTATTGGCTGCTTATTACTACCCTCGGCCACATGTGGAACGGTGTATAACAAAGTTTATGACGATAGATTTTTGTGTGTTCGTTCATGGCTATTGCAAATGTTGGAGGTTAAATGTGAAACACGCATCTATACAGGTTGACCATCAATAATCCGGCAACCGATATTCCGGTTCCTTCAGTATTCCGGCATGAATTTCAGAGCGCAGTTTAAATTTTTTTGTTACCATGCTAAATATCTACTGTTTAATGCAGCGCCTTGTAGTGTTTATAAAGCACGTCTTTTCCATGGAAGTAAATTATACAAACTTACATAAAATAGAATAATCATTTCAGTGATTGTGAACTTAATCAAGCATGAATTTGTGTTGTAGATTCAAGTAACATCTTTATGTTGTTGTTGCTCTTAGTAAACCTTACATAATTGTAGTGTAAAATTATTTGATGTACTACCTTGCGAAGCTAAAAAGATAGCACATGTATATACCATATATGGAGTAAAGTAATGATTATGAAGGAGAAAGAACAAGTAACTGAATTTTTCTTTTATTATTTTATTTTGTTTTTATTTATAAGAAATTTTTTTCTAGACCTGTGATGGCTCAGGGTGAGTACATGATGGCTCCTCAACACCCTGGCTACTACCCTGGCTACCAAGTCAACCACATGGCCCAGATACCCCAGATACCCCCACAGCCACCGATGCCTTCAGGAGCAGGCCAAGGCTTCATGCTGCATGGTCAGCCTCAGTCACTTCCCCACCATAACATGTACCAGAATGGACAAGGATTCTACAGTCCAGAACACCAATATAGAGGTTATCCTTCCACTGCACAAAGCTATGGGTCCAGTAAGTTGTTTCTGCTGGAGTACTCATTTTGTCATCCAAATTTTGCATGCTGCAAGGTCAGTGTACTATATCACTGAAAGTACTGTTAACCTTTTGTACCAGTTGTAATTTTTTAGGATGTTTATTTTTATTTCCCTCACTGTTGGCTGGGGGGGGGGAGGGGGCGGCAAGAAGAAAAACAAATATATAGAAAGATATATTATATATATATATATATATATATATATATATATATATATATATATATATATATATATATATATATATATATATATATATATATACATATATATATACAGCCAGCTAGCTTGAGGAACAACATCAACATAACCTGCTTGTAATCTTCTTACTTGATATGTGCTATCAGTATTCACTAAATGCCTAAGTATATGATTGCATTTCAGGTGATCAGCAGAGACAGATGGGCCAAACTCCACCCTTCAGATTACACAGAGAAGGTGGAAGTGGTGGCGGTGGGGAGAGTTGGGGGGGAAGTGGGGGAGACAGCCGGGGTCCCAGCAGCCTTAGATCAAGTGCACAGTCATCTCCAAGCAGACAGCCTATGCACCAGCAGCCAAAGTCTCCCAGCCCCCCACGGCAGCCTCCTGTCTCTCACCATGCCCCTGTGGCTGCTCCTCCTCCAGATGACATGGAACCACAGAGTGTCTCCTTTATTAACTCAACTGATGATCAGCACAGTGAAAATCAAAGAGATGACAGTGACATGAACGATAAATTTAAGAGATTATCCATCACTTCTGGCAGTAAAACTTACCGCATCTCTCATGAACCAGGCTCACCAACCAGGCCAAGCTTGGGTGTCAAAACATACAGAGTTCCCACTAAGAGGGGAACACCAGTCATTGACAATGTTGACCTTCCTCAGCCAGCTCCCCCACACAGGTCACGGACTCCTCCCTACTATCAGGACAATGGCAATGAGGAGGATGATACTGAATTTAATGTGAAAGCAGAGCCCCTGGAAGAAGATGTGAAAGTTGACAAGGGATTTTATATATCTTTTGATAGTGACTCAGGGCCCCGGAAACCAAAACCACAGTTAAGAAGCAAAAAAATGTCTAGAAAAAATTCCAGTCCATCTACACCAGCAACAACACCTAGTAGAGAAGATCTTCCAGTCATACCTGTGAGTATTATTGCTAAGCACAGCTTCACACTTATTTATTTAAAGCTAGTAATTGTCACAGCTGTATGTTATTTGATGTTTCTTCATCAATATTGCAAGTAATTAACTAGGAATGTTTCATAAAAGTCTAATGCCATCTTGTTATATGCATCCTTGGTAATGATGTATTGTCATTGTACCCTTGCTTAACAAAAAATAGGCTGTATGCATTAATGCATGTTTGTGTATGTGTGTGTTTACTCAGAGCCGACCCAGTCGGACCTCCAATGACTCCTTTGACCACCAACCAAGCAGCATGACCCCACCTAGTAGCTCCAGCATGGCCCAAAGTAATTTTGCTCCTACTAGTCTAAAGTCAAACTCCAAAGCTGGCTGGTCATCTCCATGTGCCAATGGAGTGGGTCATAACCCTCCCTCTGAGCCTGTGAGAGAGGAGGAACATGAGCCTATTTCCATGGAGCCAGAGGAGATGGCTTCCTTAACCAGTAAGAGCAGAGACAAAGAGTCAAGTGCTGCTATGGCTTTAGTCATTGGAGAAGATATAGCTGACTCACAGAATGTAAGTATCCCATTTGGAAAACTTAACTTTTTGATATAAAAAATTCTGGTAACAGATAATTCTGAACATAATTGTGGATTGTGAAAACTGCTTCGTTTTCAAGATTTTATTTCAGGATATTATATGTTTAGTATCTTGATATAAAACAATATCATCTAGCAGTAAAAGTAAGGTAAGGTTAGTTATTATCTATAAATTCAAACTTACTGCATAAAAGTTGTCAAAATTTATTGAATTGGTTACATATATTGCAGTCATCAATGTCGCAATTGCTATTATTGGCTGAAGCATATCCCATATTCTGTGTGGTTGTAACTGTTGTTATGCAAACTGCTGCTTAAGACTGTCTCATCTAAGAATTCATTACAAATAATAGTTTCCATATGGATTAAGATGTGGAAATGGTTTCCATCATTTGGTGGAGTAAGGACCTGAGCAGTGTTTGTGTTGCCACCTCATTGAACTTTCCTTCAGTTTTACAAATACAACATCCCTTTAATTATGCAAACATAATGATTGTTGTGTATTTATGCATAGCCTAGTATCTTGCATTTTATATGAACTTAATTACCTGAATCAAGCATGATGCTTTACTGTAATGTTTGCTCATTAACTGGCTTGAAGTATATCTAATTAGGAACAAAGAATATATTCCCTGAAGTTTTGCATAGTTTTACCATGTTTTCGGTTATAAGTGTAGCTTTATGATATAAGATTGTAAAATAATTGACTGATAATAAAGGCACTTAGGAGACCATCTACTAAGTGGCAGAAAGGAGGTTCATAGGTTCACATTTTGAGCATTGCCACCAATGTAAGTGTAATATTAGCTCATAGCCTCTCATTATATCTCCTCGGATTCTTCCATTTGAAAGAAATCTCTGGCTGTGTAAACTTTTTTTGGAAGAAGATACAGGAGTTGCAATTTTTAAAACTAGCTTCCTCCACATTAAGTGTTGGCACAATGTAACTGGTGGATAATGGAGTAGACAGTTCCCAGCTTCAATGAAAATGAATAGCAGGTCATTACGTCACAATCACTGGATAGGCTTTCATCGTAGAACCATATTTATTTAGAACTTCAGGATCTTTAGTGCCTTTTCATTTGATTAATAGATCCTCTGAATTAACCAATATACTAAAAGTAAAAGTGAAGTAAGTGGTCTTTTGATATTAAGTAGACAACTGAGCTCCTTTCTGAAAATCCTGAGTGTGTTTTTGTAATAAATCCATTTCCCTGTATTTTAAGCAAGTAATAGATTAACACGTAGCTCAAGTTTGACAAAGAGTTAATGGAGAGATTACTGACCATGGACTACCACCCTAGTCTAGTGCATCCGAGATGGAGAGGAAGAAGGAAAGGCTGATGATGCTGTCCATGAAGCGCAAACAGGAACAGGAGGAAGCCAGATTAAGGAAGGAGATGGAAGCGCAAGAGAAGAGAGAAGCAGAGAAATTCAAAGAGGAAGAGAAACTGCAGAAAAAGGAGGAAGAAAGAGCTCGAAGGCAAATGATTCTCGAGAGATATAAAATCAAGAAAGCCATGGAAGTGGCTGAAAAAGAGGTAGTACTGTTATTTCATTTAAAGTTGTAGAATATCTGTTATTTATTTTACTTATGGGAATGGAATTTTGAAGTTTTTATACACTTAGAGCTTAGTGCCTGAAGCAGCAAGATAAACATGAAGTTGTGGTGGTGAAGTAGACCTCCTTGGATACCAAAAATTATAGAAAATTACTAATAACTAATAATTACAGACAACAAAAAATTTAATAAAGGAAAACTTTTAGTACTGGATTGAATATTGAATCATATTAGAATAATTTGAACTATAAGTATTATAGGTCTATGTGAAATCATTAATACAAAATGCAGAAAAGGTAAGAATGGAAAGCTTATATTATGTCCATTAACATGAGTAATATATATTTCTTAGCTTAGATTATTTCCATATCTCAGCAAATTTCCTGTTTTGCATGGCACTGCCTAAAACATTTGCTTTAGCATGTGATGCATCAGTGTTTAAAACAGTATCTAGCTGCAGGTATGCATTATCTTTTTTCTTGTTACTTGTTCAACAAATTCTAATTTATTTTAATTTAGCTTAGTGTGAAAGAAATTCAATTTGTTGAGTTCAAAATCAGCTTCCTTGAGTGTACAATATGATGATCACGTAGCTGGCAAGATTCAAAATGATATATCTGTAGACTACATCTTGTGGCTGTATTTTCGTTTGGTTTCTATGGCTAATTAAGTGTTAATAGCATCTTATTTATCATTGTTGTAGGTAAATGTATTATTTCAAGCATTATTTACTTACATCCAATTATATCCTCAAGGATGATGAGCCATATGTTCTCAAGTTTGATGTAGGGAGAGAGATTTATTTCAGGGAAAACTTCCAGAGAGAAAATTATAGAACTGGTTAGTATGAGTATAAAAGATTGACCTTTTAATAATTTGTTCAAGGAAGTACGGCAGGTTTATGCTGTTGGAAATTATAGTGTGCTCTCTATTTGTAGGGTCGCTACTATGAGCCTCCCCCTGGCATCAACCTAGACCCTCCAAGTTCCTCTCACAGCAAACCATCCGTGAGATTAAGAAATAAACCCCCAGGAGGAGGTGGAGGGCGGCCTCGGCCCAAGACCATGGCTGGCTCCTCTGTGCCAGATGTATCAAATGAAATGATATATCCCAGCCATGGGAAGAAAGGCAGCACCCACAATATAGCTGGGGGTAAGTTATTGTCAATGTGTGATGGTTATGGTGAAGTGTGTTTGTGTAAGGCAGCAACATAACACTGGTCTGACAGGGTAAGTGTGGAGTGCTGCACCTAGTGATCCACCAGCATGCTTGCATGGCCCTATCAGATATTTAACCACTGACCTATTCCATATTTGTATTGGTGAAACTACTTGAAGTGAAGTACGTATAACAGCACAATGAGACTTCTGGTTTCTTTAGTAAAAACTATTTCTTGAAGTGATAGACATTAATTAATATTGCATTGTTTGTGCTTGTTTGAATAGCATTGAATACGATGCTTCTGCAGTTCACTCAGACCACAATAGGAGACATGCAATCTACACCTTCTCTTAATGCCCTTACACGTTTGTACTACTGTGAATGACTTCCAAAACCACCCAGTACTAAATGAATGGATAAAACAATTAGATCTTGGCATGGCTTGCCATGTGCACCTGCACTCTGCTCAAATGTGTGTTGTGTGTGCGTGTTGTAGAGGTTGGGAGAAGAGGCGAAGGCGGTGGGCCCGGCAGTATGAGGAAGAGCAGTGGGCGTTGGGGCTCCTCCCACTCCCTGTCACGTGCAGCCGGCTCTCATGGGTCCAACTCCAGCCTCACCGGAGGTATCACCCTCTCTCTTTCAAGTATCTGTAGCTTTAATTCTCTGCATTCCCATCAACTTGATTGCTATTAGACATTAAACTTGAGTATCCTGCTTAGTTTCATAGTTATATCTTCAATTCATACAGTGGAGAGAACATTTTTTTGTATTTCTCAACAACATTCAACATTATAATTGATTAAGTTTTTGAAAATTTAAGTTTAACTTATGGGTCCCTTCACATGACGCCACCACATGTTTGCATTAATTTACATGATTTTCACATGTGGCTGTACGTGAGAAAGGCTACACTTTAATTAATGCAAAGATGTGGTGGCATGGCCCACCATGGTGGCATCATGTGAAGGGTCCTTAAATTGTAGTCATCTAACACCTTTATTGATTATTACATGAAATACAAAGCAAAATTCATTGCACAACTAACTTGAAACAAATGACATTCATGGAATGGGATTACAGTTAATTATTTTAAAGATAGAGAGGATATGAGTACTGTGATGAATAAGTTGGTTAGGTAAGAGGTTGCCATATGAAATGATGTATGTAAAACGTAAGATAATTCCATGAATTCAACTATTCACTCAATAATTAAACCATTTCCATTTTTCTATAGCTGTATTTTTTAAGTTATATTTAAAAAAAATTACCACGTTACATCTACCAAGACCAGTGCCTGTTTTTTCTACATATCTATTTATATACCAGGCTATTATCCCTCTAAAGGGGGATAGCCAAGACAAGGCACGTATACACACACTCATGTGCACATACATATACACTCGTCCTTGAGTACACCTCACCCAAACACTGCACATCAGGTCAGTCACACAAATGGGGTTGAGGGCAGGGCTTGTATCCACAACAGGGTCATAGTGCTTTCCCCTGCCACTTCATATTCAACTCATGTTCTCGCCTTCCCTGCTCCTGATATAATCCAAGGGTCACACCGCAAGAACCTTCTCCATGTGTTGTCAAGGCCATGTCATTAATCATGCATTCACTACTGCTCTTCATTCACTTCTATTATGCACAATCATCCTTCCTTGTTCCACAGACATTCCTTTTTCATTCAACACTCTTTTCACACCGTTCATCCATCCCATTCCTGGCCCTCCTCTCAATCACACACCTCATATCGTGCTTTACTATTCCCTTCACCAACCAGTCCTCTTCCATCCTCTCCATGTGTCTAAGCCAACTCAACACACTCTGCTTTGTTCATCCAGATAACTCTCATAACACCAGGTCTCCTTCACACCTCATTTCTCACTCGGTCCATACACACTACTCCATACATGCTCTTCAGATACCTTATCTCCATTACATTTAATCTCTTCTTCTCTGCTCTCTAGCCAAATAGCCAATACAATCGTAGGACATTCCACAAGCATCCTTATCAGTCCTGCCATATGCTCCTTCTAAGTCAATAAAAGCCCTGTTTTTATGGAAGTATTTTGATTGCTCTAGCAAGATCCAACCCTGTAGTTTTCCTTTCCCTTCATTGTGCCATGTGGCTATTGCTGCAGCTTGTACAGATTTTGTGGAGTTTAATTATATGAGTGTTAGAAGAATTAGGGGACTTATGTGTTGTGCTTACAAACATACAGACTTATAGTTTGTTTTAGGATATGTGCAAAAGGCCTTGTAGGTGCTTTATCAGATAATTTGTTACTTCAAAAGGTATATTTTATCATTCCAGTTTTTTGCATCTTCATAGCATAATAAAACAAAAAACTTAAAATTATGGTAATAATGATCAAAATCAAATATAATTTGATAAAGTACCTTTGAGTCCACACTGTTTGCTAGTTTTTGTCTGTTTTGAATTGCCTCATGGCATGTATATGCCTTTGTCCTCGCCTCTCATAGACTACCCCAGCACCTCGCGCACCCTGGACCGAGGTCATACTGGCAGACGACCAACCTCAGTCATTGGGTATTCCTCCCTGGCACGTGGTGAGGACAGGAAGCCTTCACGTAGGTTACCCTTTGGTTGCTTTTTTGTTGTGTTTGGTGTTTCCTGCATGATTTATTTATATTTCAAGGTATACTGGCACCATCAGACTGGAGGATGCATTAAGATGTTTTTCAAGTATGTACATCATAACTTTGTAGTGGAAGCTACAATAATTCTACCATCATAATCCCTGTGGTTTGTTAATGGCGACAGAAGGGACGGAGCGAAAGGTCTGAGAAACCCTTCCCTGTACAATTGTCTACGAAAAGACAAGGCGCAGAGGAGGACAGGAGAGTAATGTCTCCATGAACCCTGGCACACCTTTTTTTTGCTATCCCCTTTAGGGGAAAAATAGTCTGGTACATCAATGGATGTACATCATACATCCTTACTTAAGAAGTTGTGCCTCCTTTAGTCATATATATGAGTATGAATTTTAGATTATGGTAGATTTTTAGTCATACTGTAGTATTATGGGATCTCAATACAGTGGCGCCACGAATTTAGTGTAAAATGGAGTAGCGATTTTGAATATGTATAGCGATAGGATAGAAACTGTACCATGATTTATTGATAATGGTAAAAAATTTGTGAGTAGCGATCATATGGGTGGCGTGCACTTGTCAATCATCGGTATAGCGGCCATCTTGTATGTCGTGGACGCTCCCAGACCCTCAGCCTCTCAACACACGTGTGACTGTGAGGAACCTTAACCATTTTTTGTGCCTTTTTCCTTACCTGTGGCTGTTTTTGCTACTACCATGGTGTCCCAGCGAGGTTTTTCCAGTCTACTGTAATCGCTAAATCCGCGGCCCCACTGTACTTAATAATTATGTAGTGAACTTAAGGTATGGTTACTAGTTGGTGTATCTTGATGTAAAGGTAATATTTAAAGGAGTAATTAATACATCTTATGAAATGGGAATACCCTTACACACCACAGTGTATAGGTCACAAGGTGCTGGCCTCAATTATGGTGAGGATTACCGTGTGCACGAAGCCAGGAGACCCAGCCTGGCAGTAGAGGGTGGGGCCCCTAGGCTGAGGCGGAGATACAGTGGGGGTCCCTCTTCAGGCTATCGAAAGTACCGGTCCACAGGCAACCTGAGTGGTAAGCCCCACCTCAAGGAGGCAAAGGTCCTTCTATTATTTGGTGGTGGTGGCATTGGCTAACTAATTAACAACCTTAAGGAAGCCTGTCACATGAGTGCATTTCCAGTGACACCTTATTTTCCAGTCAGCATAATGACGAGAGACATTGTTGTGGACATGAACTTTTTCCCCCTCCTTGATTAGAGGTGATTCTTTTTTTTTTTCTTTTTTTTCCCCAAGAGGTGTCATTTTCTTCATGCTGACTAAAATAATACTTGTGTTGTGGGTAATGCATTCATGTGATGGGCCCTTTAGCTTCGATACTGTACTGGCTGAATAATTGTGGTGGTGGGAATAAACATTGATTTATGCTAGTGTAAGTAATTTGGAGCACATGTGGGTAGTCTTTGTTTGGCAGATAGTTATATTATTTTTCTGTACATTTGACACAATGGAGTCTCAAAAGCGTTTTTAAGCTGTCTTTTCTTGTGAAGTGTCTTTTCTTTAGATCAAAGTGTTTCTTGTCTCTGAAAAGATCAAATGATTGAGGTGAAGAGGTCCTATTTGTCAGTGTGGAAGTGGGTTTACATGAAGTTTATGTAAGTAATACTTAGGTAATTTGCTTGTCTATATGTATGCACATGGGTGTTACTTGCTTAACATTTTCTATACAAGGCAAAACATATTTAATAGGATTAAGAATATGCACTTTGATTACTGGTAAATTAAAAAGGTATCCCACATATTTTTTAGTCAGCACCAGAAATGGAGGATCACATAATTCTAAGCAAAAATGCATTTTCATATGATGAATTCATCACGCAAATATAACTTGGTTTTGGTGTACTATACATAACGTGTAAATAAATTAAGCATATTAATATAACAGCATAGTTATCATAACTCCATCCACCTCCTAAAGTTAAATGTCGCTAGATCTTACAAATTAAGGCAGAAAAAGCATACGTGTTTGAGCATTTTTTTTTTTTTTTTTGTGAAATGATCTTTCATTCCTGGATCAAACTATAGAATGTATGGGACACCCTGTATTCAAGGATAATCTGTAACAAATTTATTTATGGGGAGTGAATTAATGTGAGACTAGGTATTCATGTTGCCATGTACATTGACCCTTGTCTCAGATGCATGCCACTAGTTGGCATACAGTAATATTAATCATCATAATAAGTTTATTTAACTGAAAGTTAAATTATTTATTGATTTATTTCTTGCTAACAGGACTCTGCATAAGAAGTATGTTATGGTGTACATAAGATTATAGTGCATTGGTAGATATCCATTTATCCACTGTACACTGCATCACTCTAAGTCTGGCAAGGGTTATTTTGTTAGCAAAATTTTGATATCACATTACACATATTCAAGATCAGTTGCACATCACTTGCAAATGGAAAAAGACCATGAAGGTTTGTTGTCATAAGTGGCATTGATATGTAGAGTGTAAGCAGTGTAGGGCACAGTGTCTTACCAGCACTCACAACAGTACATAACGGGATTGTCTTGGTGGTGGTGGTGGAATCAACAATCTGCTGGGAACTATAGATTCAAACAATCACAAACTGTAACAAATTGGTTGTCTTAAAGTTTACAGTTATCGATAACATTTTTACTTTCACATCTCTGCTTTGTGTTAATTATTGACTTCAAAATCCCATCACCATTCATATATAAAATATTTTTTTTTTTTTTTTTTTTTTTTTTACTGTTTTTCTCAAAAGATCTAACTTTAAAGAACTTAATTTTAAAATCAAACAGTAATTACTGCCTTGCATTAGCTCATGGTTGGTAAAAGTTTGATAGTGTAAATAAAAGATATTTAGTCTACACATTTTATGAAAGTTTGCATCATGCAGTTGATTGAGAGAGACTTCAGACTGACCTTTAGAATGAACATGGCAAGTTGAACAGTGGATAAATGATTTTGCACCATTGGGTCTTTAGTTATACAGTTCACATTAGCAGCCAGATGTGCTGAGTAACACTAAACCATTCACTGTTGATATTGGTCTGCAAAAACCTAGTGTGATTCTTAATGCTAAATTTATGTTTGAAATAAATATTCTTTTTATCCTTTCTTGTACTATATATGGTTTTGTAAGGTCAACAATCAATGTAACAAGAATACATTTCAACATTTGCAGAGCTGAACAATGTTAACAGTGAATGAGTTGAGGGCAATATGCAGTACTTCTTTGAACTTGTCCCCACAGACAAGGCATAGAAAGTGTTTTTATAAAGTGATAGTTACAGTATAGAAAATGTAGTTTGTAATCTTGAAACATAAAATTTTGAGCCCATAAATAATTCAAAGATAGAGTGATAAAGAACAGTTCTATTTTAAGGACAATGTAGCGGAATTAATGCAGTTATGATTTTGTACAAAATAATAAAATTTTGTTTTTATCATTATATTATGTTACATATATATGCGTGATATATGCACCAAAACTGATGTCCTGTGCATTATTAATCGGAATCAGAGTTTTCAAGTTTATACTTTTGCCGGCCATTTTTCCTCCAAAAAATTGAGGTCGAACAAGGGCTCAGAATTGATAGTTGTGGTGCATTGAGTCTTACTCAAAAATAGTTAATGCTCTTAATGTTTACTACTATCAATAT
This sequence comes from Metacarcinus magister, assembly GCA_029783475.1. Taxonomy (NCBI): domain Eukaryota; kingdom Metazoa; phylum Arthropoda; class Malacostraca; order Decapoda; family Cancridae; genus Metacarcinus; species Metacarcinus magister. Next base: position 12,021,654 of record JAPQNM010000020.1, read on the forward strand.
TATTATACATTTTTTGTTTACCTTGTTAGAGTCCTTTTTCAGCTTTTGCAGTTTTCATGTTGAGATATTTATATTACCACTGCAAATATGATTGTTTAGTGGCTTTGTAGAATGGAGAGAAGTCACCTCAAGTTGAAATACTCCTTGCTTTTTACCACCACGTAGTGTAAAGTGTATAATATATGATATCATTTTACATATTCACTATTGGAATAAAATAATATTTTACCCAGAACTTGATACAGGGATGGTAAGATAATATCACAGTTATAACCATACCTGGTGTGGAGGAGTAAATGATACCACCATGGAACTGGCTGGTGTCTTATAATAGTGTTCATCCTCTATATATTTTGTGTGTGTTGTGCTTTGGTGCGTGTATGTATGCATGTGTTTGTCAGTGTGTGTGTGTATGTGTGTATGTGTGTGTGTGTGTGTGTGGGTGTATTTAAGATAGGTATATTTGTTAAATAAAGCTCTAAGATATTTAGTCTTACTATAAACATTGATCATATTGTGCCTTTTTTTTCAATAATCAGTAAAATACTCCTAAGTTGAGTGTTTCCCCGTACCAATAGTAGAGCAAATTATCACCTTAACCATGATACACAATTAAGGAGGAAGCAAGCTTTAATAGCCTGTTATCATATCGAGTAATCCTTGTAATGGGTACAGGCCAGAGTGAACATGACAGCTTGGTGTACCACATGAGTGAAGATAGTGGGTTAGGCCGTGCCACACCCCCACGCCGTGCTCCATCCCCTGGGATGGCCAGACACCTTCCCTCGCCTTCTGGCCCAGGCTCGCTACCACCGGGACTCTTCTCCAAGCGGAGGCAGGGAGGCTTTGATGATGCTGCTAGTGACATTTCATCCACCACCAGCTCTACCATGGACTATGGACATGGTGGGTTATACTGCCGCCTTACTAGAATTGCATACAGTGAAATATTGAGGTCAGATATTTAGCAAGCTTTGAAGTTACATTAGTAATTTATGTTTCAAGCAGTGTAGTAGACAATTCTTGTGTGCCAATCACAAAATGAGGGTTTATATAAAGCAGTTTTTTGTATTGTTATACTGACAGTTATTTATGTTGAAGCACCATTGGGTAATTTGTTGTGGCAAAAAAAAAAACTAAGTCAAAACTTTCTATATTTCAGGCCCGAGACTATTTAAGCAGCCAACAGCCAAGTCAAACCGGACAATTATTCTTAATGCAGTTGAATACTGTGTCTTTCCTGGCATGGTGAACCAGACAGCCAAACATCGTGTCCTGGAGGAAATAGCTCGATCAGAGTCCAAACATTTCCTCATCTTGTTCAGAGATTCTGGGTGCCAATTCCGAGCCATCTATTCTTTCAATCCAGAAACAGAAGAAGTCTGCAAACTGTATGGTACAGGTCCAAAGCAAGTCAACGACAGAATGTTTGATAAATTCTTCAAGTAAGTAGAATTGAACTAATGTTCAATTAATTGTTATTTTTGATATAGAAACAGAACCACTTCCTGCTGTATTTCAAATTACACAAAGCATTGATGTTTTTCTAATTTCAGATACAACTCAGGAGGAAAATGTTTCTCCCAAATCCACACCAAACACCTAACTGTGACCATCGATGCCTTCACCATCCACAACTTACTGTGGCAAGGCAAACGTGTCAATCTTCCAGCAAAGAAAGATATGACTCTTGTTATTTAGGAAACTCTTCTGGGAGACCACACACCCCATCCTCCATGTTTCGTGATATATGAATGTGCTTCAGGACAGTATTTTTACCTTCTTACTCCAGTGCTCCATTAAAAGATATAAAAGCAGGGAATGTTTTGCATTAATTACTTTTACCGTGAGAAATGTTGCCTAATGTCAATCAGGAATCTTAATAGAAATCTATAAATTTTTAACTACCATATTTTATTTTGAATATGCTGCCTTTCAATATTTTTTGTTTTTCCATTATGGCTTAAAGCATTTAGAAATTAGGTTGTGGTAAAGTTGGCCAGTCAGGTTGTTATGCTTTGTCTGCAGCAGAACTTTATGGATTGAACTAAATGTTTCAAGAAGCCATTTTCATTCACTGGCAACAATCATAACATGCTGTTGATTGACAGTAATATATGATAGGAACTTTTCTTTCTTCTGTCTTTTTTTGAGCAATATGAAAAGCATACAAGCTCGTTTTGTGTGGCGTTTTGTCACGTGTTTGTGAGAGGAGCAAAATATGTTAAGTGATATCCTGCCATTAGCAGCCTTTAATGCATGATGATGTAATGATTAGTTTTGAAGAGTGTCCTCTTGAAGCCAAATATATCCTAACAAATTGTGGAGATTCTTCTAAATAGGATGATTACTCTTTTGGGAAGTTTGGTTTTCCCATTCTAATCTCTGTTGCCTGGAAGGTACTACAAGATCAAAGTTGAATTTTTTACTATATTCCTTTTTATATGATGAGTTAGTATGGAGTTTGTAATGGAAACATGGGCTTACAGTAGTGGATAAAAAGCAGCAAGCCATATATTATATTTTGCAGTGTTAACTAATGCAATTCCATATAACATTCGCTTTTCGTACTAAATCTGTGATTCTTGTGATCGTTAGGTAAGACTTACATCACTTGTATGTAAGTTGCATCTCATTGTATTTTAAGAAACTAGCTTACAAGGAATGGAAAAGAAAACCTTGCTGGATCTAAACTGGTTTGGATCCAGCTTTGTTTATTTTGTTCTCAATGATACAGAATATTCCAGCTCTTATCAATATTGTGTTTTGTCATGGACTTGTACATATATGTGCAAAAGGGAAAATTGTAATGGACTGGAAACATTCCATTTTTTCCAAATACTCAGAAATTGTATATCTGAAAAAATTATTTCCATTAGTATGAAGAACTTTCCATAGCTTTTCTATAAAGGATTGTTATTGTGTCACATGTCTTGCGATCCAAGAAGTTTATATTGTACTGCTTACATGACATCTTCAAATTTTCATTAATATCATCTCATGTTTGTTTATACATAGAGACATTGAATATCCATTTGAAAGTTCATCCCCAGAGGTGAAAAACAGTTTAGAAATATTATTCTGTAAAGCCACTAAGCTGGTAGCTTACCTACTGGAGAGAAGGTGCTCATACATTTTTTTTCTACCTTATTAACCAATGATGTACATGGTATGGAGATCAACACTCCTAAAGAGTGTGACAGCAACAGCAGCTTCTGGAGGTGAGCCTCAGTCTTCTCACCCTTGCCAAACACCTCAAGGAAATAGGTCCTGAAAAAGAGAAAAAGTTATTGTACTGATATCACATTATATATATATATATATATATATATATATATATATATATATATATATATATAGTATATATATATATATATATATATATATATATATATATATATGTGTGTATATATAGATATATAGATATGTATATTATATATATATGTATATATATAATTTTTTTTTTTTCATGAGTATACAAAGAGTGTTGATGAGTGTGTTGAGCTGACATGTTGGGTTGGAGTTTTGTGTATGGCTTCTGTACTTTGTAAGCTCTCCTTAACTAAGGGAAACTCAGATTGTCAAACAGATAAGCTAAATTAGATGAAAGGGCAAATTAACCAAAAGATTTATTTGATATTTCAATAGCCTAGGAATATATGATGTATAAATGTGGACAGACTATAGATGTGACAAGGTACAACGTCCTGCTTCCCGATTCCCATTGGAAGAGTGAAGGATGCATGATTTACTGTGAACAAATCCAGATAGATGGTGTGAGGCAAGGCAGCCAGTACTAGGGGAGGCCTAGAGGGTGGGGGACATGAGTACTTTAATGGTTTCCACCTCCTTTGGTTAAGTGTGAAGTGTACATATTGTTTTATATTTATTCCAACATTTCAAAATAGGATGGGCTTATAGAAAACTCCCATGTCTGCTTGTTATTAATGATAACAATAAACTCAGATTTTTTCCTGATGGTATCAATTAACTTATGTGTACAATTTTTATAACATGGATGATTAATGTACTGTCAACTTTCTCGTCTGAACCACCTCCTCTTTTACCTATTTCTCAAACACCAACATCAACCCCTACTTCTACATCCGTATCTTCCTCCAGTATAACCACCTTTGAACCATATATACCACCAAAAAGTAAAACCATTCCCCAACTCCACCCTGGCCTCTTCCTCTTCTGTAACTCAGACTGTTCCCTCCTCTCACGCTCGCCCACGCCCATCCACTACCACTAATCACCTTCCTTTATCCATCCTCTTTGGTCCTCGCCGATGGAACAAATACTTCCATATCCCTGCTCATGCTCCATACTCTAAAAACACTTTCCAATTCCAGAAATGCATCCAAAGACAGGTGGGAAAGGTAACCTTCCCCACACGGCCTGACAGATCTCGCCTAGTCATTGTTGACTCAGAATCCCAAGCTGAAGCAATGCTTACTTTAAGAGACCTTGATGGGAAACCATTCCCAGTGTCCCTTGATACTCAACTGAGTTGGCAGGACTTAAGTGTCTGGAAAGTATCCTTCTTGTGAATAAAGTTGGATAGTCTTAACTTGGAAAACATTCATACTTATCTCAACCTCGAACTGATGTCATTTATTGAGGTTTTACAGAATACAAAATTGGATGCTTTAATACCATGAAAATAACAATAACTTACCAACACTAAGTTACTTTATTTTATTTAATAAAAATAAACAAATACTTCAGAAAGCCCATTTACCAAATACATTTTTCATACGAGATAATCTTGAAGTAGCTATGAAAGCCACTGAACATTTTAATTTACAGAATGGTGACTTTCATGTTACAGGCCTGTAAGTAAGCATATGTCATGTACCTCTGCTTCATGTAAAATGTGTTAACGATAATAAGCTATGATTGGGAAATAATAGTTAGAGGGAAAGGTCGAAAAGGTATACGTGTTCTCCCTGGGCAGTGGTAGTCTATTCACCTCTGAAACTCTCCCCGTCATGAATGGTGCCACAAACAGTCGGTGGACTTCGTAATGACTTTAACTGCCAGTTTGGTGGTTCACTATAGTTGTTAAAAGTTTCCCAACAATCTGCCGACTCGTTAGTCCTCTTAATGGAAGGAAAAGTCATTGGTCGTTGACTTGTTGCATTCATTCAGCCAGTCAGATGGGTTTTGTGAATTAATATGCTTTAGTTTTGAATTATGTATGGACTACAGAATACAAGAAGTCTCCTAAGTGTCAATAAGAGCAACAGTCTTCTGAACTTCCTCCATTCACTTGTAATTTTCACCACTAACCTTGCACCTCCACCGCCTCCTGCACTAATCACGTCGACAAAATATTAAATTACTTACACATTTATGGAACTCTAATGAGGCCAATCTGTTCTCGCATGATAAAGCTTGCATGGAAAATCTAAATGAAGGTAAGCTACGTGCGTAAGAATAACGGTAAGTAAGCATGAGGATACCTAAGTCAGAACAACGGATTGGCAACACGCGGGTCGGCAACCACACCTTCAAGAGGACGCTTGGTTGATCGGGTGAAGCTGTGGTTGATGTGAGTCATAGGAAGTGTTTACTGGAAGGAGCAGCATATCAAGGCATTGCTTGTTAAATAATATTGACATAACACATTTTGACCGTATCGTTTTCACTATATTGTTTTTCCAATATTGTTGCAACTACTTCCATTTTCATCATTCTCTCTCTCTCTCTCTTTAACCCTTAAACCGCGGGTGTCCACTATTGTGGACACCCGGTGCGTGGGCTCCAAGTGCGGGTGTCCACAATAGTGGACAGGGCATTTTTTGAATTAAAGCGCCGTCAAATTTGATTAGTTTGTCCTCAAGTCCTGTAAACATGTTGTTTTCTTTCAAACAATACCAACCCACGCTCCCTAGGCCTACCAGTTGCTGCATTCTAGCGAGGATGCTGGTCCATTGCTAAGTTTAGCAAGTAATGCTAACCATTGATTTTTACAATAAAACGGAAATTGAGCTTTTTACGGGTGTGTTTCACATAAACGGTATAAAAGTGATGCTTGTTATTGCTAACTAATAGGAAAGAAATCTAGTAGGGGTGGATATGTCTATTATAATGTGTTTTCACAGTTCCTAATTCAGAATTCCGTGCTCGTTCTAATAATGCTCATATAGCCTTCAAATTAACGTCAAAAGACAGCTAAGGGTATGGACTTTACAATGATACTTCTTTCAGTAACGTGAGTTTAATAGGAGAGAAGCTACAGGAAGTTGAAGTGAGGTATGTTTTTGCGTGAATATGCCCGCGGTGGGGGCCAGGCACGCCAAAACATACCCGCGGTTTAAGGGTTAATATTTAGGAAAACAATTACATCTCCCGAGTTTGTTTTACGTCAATAAACGACTAACTACTAATTAAGATGTTAATATAGACTTCATTAAAACTTCAAGGCTCAATATATATATTGTTACGCTCAGGTCCAAAAAGGGGAAGCTTCACTTTTGCATCAGACCTGGTATCACTCAAATTAACCCAAGTATAACATGAAATTGAAAGGGAAAGTTGTGAGGACAAGGAGTTAAACTCACTTTCATAAGAACAAAGTATATTAAACCAAATTAAGGGACATTACAAATCACACAAGTGTATAACTAATGACCTTGAAAACACATTAACTCAGTAAATAAAAGAAAACACAGATTCAGGATGGAGAGTAGAAGATAATGCAACTTCATTCCTCACCAGTATCACATCATAATAACAATCCATTAGAAAAACTAATCACCAATAAGTCAGCACCACAAAAATATAGAACAGGTGTAGAACCAACAATTACACCAGAAATAGTGGGTTATTAAATTGAATAAGCCCACAAAACCACAAGGAACATTCACATTATAAATATCAAAGGAAAAAAATACTTCCAAATCAGCTGAGACTCCTTACAGGTTCTTGGGGAATATTCAGAGGTGATGTAGGAGTGCCAGGAACACGTGTCATGTGTTCACAAGCCTTAGCCAAGGGTTATGCCCGGGAAATAGGGGAATTACACACTCTTTGTTTATCAGGGGGAAAGGGGGTCAAGATGTGGTCAATAAATGGTAAACTCGCGGACACAGGGGATAATACACTCGTGTCTGCGGTTCAGGCTATGAAGCTGCCAGCAGAACACCACCACACACTATATATATATGTTACACCGAGAGTGAGAAGCCGAGCTCTCGTATTGGAACACTCTAACCTTCACAAACACATGGTGTAAACAAAAATAGTAAAGATAACACTTCAAAATACTCAAATACAGTGCTAGGAGAGGGAACAGGGATGATGGAGGGAAGCAGGGATCCACAATGGCGGGCTCGTCGTCTGGTCTCCGTCTTTCTCGTCCTTTCTCGTCTTTTCTCGCGGGTATCCTTGGTGACGCCGTGCCTAGCGAGACCTCTGGCGAGAACTTGTGAACTTCATACTTGAACGACATACTTGTTATATTAAATAATCAACCAGAAAATATTGAAACAAAAAAAAAATAATAAACCTTGGAATAGAGAAATACATCACAATATAAATGATTATGAGACATGCGCATGAGGATTGAGACGGAGAATGAGGGGAGGGGGCTACTAATACAATGTCTTATACCCTTTGAATATTTCGTTAAACTCCTAAACCGATGCTGTGAAGGAAATATTCGACACTGAATTTTTACTACGAAACAACAGGTATAAATGATCCATTGTGTGCAGGTAAGGCGTGTAGTGACAACACACATACAACACACCTACATACCAGGTGCACACACACCCACTGCTTGAGCCTATAATCACTTCCCTCGAGACCGCGGCTGAGGTCGAGATTAACTTGACCTCACCTCACCTGTGATCTGACTCCAGGTGTCCACAGGTCTGCGAGCCCAATATAAGCTATACCCACACACACAGACACAGTTCACCCAGCCACCCCAGAGAGAGCACCTCCTCCCCGCTCTCTCGCTGGTCCACTTGCGGTCGAGAGGCCCCCTGAGTACCCCGCCGACGACGACGGCTTCATCCCTGTGCGGAGGAAGCGTCAAAGGCGGAGGGATGTCCCTGAACCCCCTGCTGCTCAGGGCACTCCATCTTTTTGGAGGATCGCTGAGCACAAGAACCACGACAACCCATACTCGGTCATCAGGTGGCTGGAGGATGAGCTCAAGATCCTTCTCAAGGTGGAAGTCTCCCGCACGGGAGACTTTTTCATCAGAGGAGCGGACTGGAGACACGCCACCACACTGCAGGAGGTAGCAGCCGGACAGCCGCGAGGCATCGTCCTGCTGCCGAAGGAGGTCACGCGTAAGTGTGTCCTTCAGGGTTACCCCACCGCCCTGCCCTTGGACCCGGTGAAGGAACACCCTGCTGTTTTAACAGCTGAGCGGTGCACCCACAACGCCGGACATGGACGTCGCCTCCCCACCCGCCAAGTTCTGCTGACGCTGCGGGGACCTGTTCCCGCCTCGCTCGACCTTGGCTGCTTCGGGAGGTTCGACTGCAGGAAGTTCATTCCTGAGCCCGTCCGCTGCTTCCGGTGCCAGGCGTTTGGTCATTATCAACGCCAGTGCAGCCGGGAGAAGGACCTATGTGGAGTCTGCAGTGGGGACCACGCTTCAAGGGACTGCATCCGGCGCCTTCGCGGTGACGGTGTAAGGCCCTCCCCGTGCTGTCCCAACTGTGGTGACAGGCACCACGCCTGGAACCGCCGCTGCCCTGTACGACTCCAGAGGATCACTGGCGAACCATCACGGCTTCAACAGGTCGCCAGGAACCCATCACGGCAACGCGAGGCGAAGCCTCGCATACCACTACCACCGCAGCCTGCACCGCCTCCCACTCCCAGGGGTCAGCCGACGCCAGGGAGAAGTAGGCGACGCAAAAGAAGGATGAGGAGGAAGACAGCCCGGCAGGATCCACCACTCCCCCAGGAGGGGGAGGAGTCCAGCCGACCCCCCGTGAAGAAGACGTCTGCTGCTGGTGTGCCGCCTCCCCAGGTGGCTACCACCAGTACGGACGTCGTAAAGAACACTTTCACCTTCAGTGAGGCGGACTTGGTCCGCTTCCTGACCAACTACGCCTACCTGTACGAGCAGGAGCAGTGGGCCAAGCAGGAGCGGAGCTCGCACGAGCCTGCGCTGTCTGTAGCGCGGCGTGTGATTAGAGCCGACATGCGCCTTCCTGGGCTCCTCCCTGTCGACAGGCCACTGCAAATACATGCCTCGATTCCCTGGCTACAATGAACTCGCGTGGATCAACTACGACGACATGGAGGATGACGAGAGCTAGGTGGACAACAGCCCTCCAACCGTTTAAGAGAACAAAACCAGCCACGGGTGGCTCACCATAAGCCGCTTTGTATACCAATAATTATTATTGTATTTATGTATTGTTATTATTATTGTAAATTTTCATGTTTATTTTTCTTGTATATGTTATGTTTCTGGTATCAATAAACTTTAAACAACAACAACACACACAGTAGGTCAGTCAGTCAACCACCAGTCTACCACCACACACAGTCCAGGCAACACCTCCAGAGTAGCGTCTGGGAGCCCCACGTCGGGGCTCCCCAGACAACAACACATGCTCACCTTCCCTGGGCTCTGTATAGTTGTGTACAACCAACGCTGCAGCAATAAACCAACTAAGCCACATTCGTCTGTTGTCTAACCTTTGTGTGTACGTAACCCCCAAACCTCTACAGGCGTGGTGTTGAATGACGTACAACCGACCCTCGTTTGAAGTGTCCGTCAAGCACAGTCCAGTATAGTATTACCTTCTTTATTAGTCTTTCCTTCACGGTAAGGAAATACTCTCCCTCCCTTGAATGATCCCACACTGTTGTCCCCCAACCTTTCTTCCACACGGTATAGCGTCCGGAGGTTACTTAGCAAGCCAATCAGAGAGGTAATAAAGACCCAACACGGCTATGGAAGGCTGTCTGTTTTTTCTGCAACTTCTGTGCGGTGAAATTACTGGCTGAGGCACCGGGAATGTGTGTGTGTAGAGAACATTTTGACCCACCGAGAGAACACACACACACATTCTCTCTCTCTCTCTCTCTCTCTCTCTCTCTCTCTCTCTCTCTCTCTCTCTCTCTCTCTCTCTCTCTCTCTCTCTCTCTCTCAAAGAAAAGAGAATGAAAACAATTACTACAAACTTTAATATAACACTATATATATACAATTGCAAATTATCAGAAAGTACTTTAATGAGGATAGATAATACGAAACAGTACTGAGGGTAGGCTAGCGGTGGCTGTGGCGGTGGAGGTGGAGGTAGAGGTGGAGGTGGCTGTGGCTGTGGCGGTGCGTGCTAGGCTAGGCTACGGCCACATCACCTTGCCTTCCCTTCCCTTCCTTCCCTCCCTGCTATAAAACACTTAAATAGTTATCTAAATAATAATAAAAACTCACGTATTCCCAGGTAGAGTAAGCACCAATCTTAACACTATATTCATAACAGACTGCAGGTTGCTTTCCGTTTGGCAATGATAGGATAATGTGGTGCAACATGTGAAATGCAACTCGTGTATTCGCTTCCATTAATGATAGGAAGCGTTTATTAATCAATGCGTTAATGAACTGCTCTAAAGACACATATATGAAACATTTACAACCTAAATCAACGAGTGAATGAATAAGTTTGTATATAACGAATCAAATCGACACTATTTGTTTTCCTTACTCAATTCTCTATCGATAAAGACAAGCTCTATTGATATAAAGTACATTAATGAACTAATCTAAATGAAAACCAATCATTTATCATATTCCTGGTGCTGGTAATAATGAGGAGAATAGAAATGTGAGGTGGAGTGATGATTGAGTGAGGAGGAAGCGTGAGGGAGGGAAGGGAAGGAGGAATGGCGGAAACATGGCGGCCTAGGAATACAAAAATATTACCACTGCTGTCCTTCCTCGCTCAGATGGTGGGAACCTAACTCATTATTACTACCATACACTTCTGCCAGGGTGTTTATTAACCTTTGAAAGTGTTACGGTAACTTTAAATAGGATGTAGTATGTAAGGTTGGTGATTTAAATTCCAATATTTAAATTTCGGGCTACGAGGAAATTTTTATTTTTTTTAATCCACAAGCTTCTAGATGCTACTGCAAGCGTCGGTCTCTGATTGATGGGTTCTCACTTGTTTGAATGTGCGGAGAATTGACTTCGTATTCCTCCTTAATCTCTTATTAATTCACAAGATACTGGATTTTACGAATACATATTAACACAACAATATACTTTATAACCTTTATGACATATCTGAGGGACTATACATTAATTTCTACGTTAGGTTAAGTGGTGCAATATAATAATTGTATGTATGTGTGTTCCGAAGACGAAGTTATGGTAATGAATGCAGATGACGTCACTAAGGCCAGCCGGAAGCTGATTGGCCGGTGCCCTGCGGCGTCCTCAGAGGGTCTTCAGACTGCAGGTGAGGTGGGTCGCTGTCAAGTGGCTCTAATAATTGTGCTTTAAAAACCGGCCGAGGAGGCATAGGCTGACCTGATGGCGTTTATAAGGTTTGTTTAACTCATTATGTATTATATTGTAGTGTGAAAATGATGTTAAAGAGGTATTAGAGTGGTGTGGACGGAGGAGGAACATGTGCTCGCCCGTCGGTGCGCGCCGTGTCAGGGATTCACTCGCGCACCCAGAAGCTTCGCTGCCTTACCAACCTTGTGTTACCATGGTTCTGTGCTTATTTGATTACTTTATTACTTTATTTGCCTTGCTATCATATATATATTGTGTTCCTAATATTTTTGTAAGAGTGAATGCTCTTTTGCAATTTTTTTTTTTTTTTTATATAGTGATGGTCGCTGCGTCGTGTGAGGGAGAGACGCGCACACTCCGCCATTTTGAGTGTGGTGAATATTTCCTGTATTACCGTGTGCTATTATTGGCGGTTATATATTACATTTCATAGTTTATTTTGGCTTATTAAGTGTTTCGAAGACTGATTTGTAGTGGAAATGAATAATAACTACTATGACCGGGACAATCTTGACTTCCGGTAGCGGGACGTGAACTCGCCCGAGCCCCGCCATGTTGTTGTTGTTGATTGTTTTACTTTCCGATGGCACAATTTTAATTTTTTTTCCAAATTAACCTAACTTAACTTAACCTTACTAAACTAAACTAATTTCAACCTAAATTATCCTAACCTAGCCTAGCATAAATTAACCTTACCTAGTCTAGCCTAGCCTAACTAAGCCTTTAAAACAATAAATAGCCTAATTATTGTTATTTTCCAGTGAAGCTGATTGATTATTCCGCTCTGACTATCTCGGACCTTCTTAGGTCTGCACGCGCGGTGGTGTGCTGTCAAGTGTGTGTTACAATTGTGCGTGAATTACCGGACGAGGAGGCGTAGGCTGACCTGACGACGTTTATAAGGTATGTTTGGCTCATTATGTGTTATATTATAGTGTGAAAATGCTTGGCCGATGTAGTGGAGTGGAGTGGAGTGGGCGGAGGACGCGTGTGTGTACGGACATGTGTGTGTGTGTGTGTGTGTGTGTGTGAAACTTGGAGGGAGTACTCAGTGGGACCCGCTGTGTGTCTTCCACGGTTTTTTTTTATTTGTTCTCCCCACTCACTCACCCTTAGCCTCTCCTCCCCTTCCTTCCTTCCTCCCTCGGCGTAATGCAAGCTGTGGCACCATCGTTAATAAAAGTGTCCCTATGAAGTAGCGGGATAATGAGTTGTTAGGACATTAACCAAGGCTGCCGCTAGTACCTGTTGAGTAGAAGTTAGGCTACGACGCGGGTTATGTATATAGTTTTATGTGTTTATTAGGTGGAGATGCATATATATAGGTGCATAGTAATAGTTTGAAACAATGGTTGATGAGAGTAACATTAGACCTTAATTTACAGATGTTGATGTTGGAAATGCGACCTAATAAACATCAGGCATCATATACATACAAACATACGTAGCTATACTGTGATCCTATAAATTAATGGCTGAAAGTATATTTGTGTTATATATATAGAAACATTTGCCAGTAATTCACGATGATTCCGCCATTGCTGTTTGCATTAACTGTAACTCTGTGATATGAACGAAATGGCAACACGCTCCCCCGCCCCCCTCAGCCACCCTCACACCCCCGCCCGTAGGTGTATGTTCACGCACCAGTCAGCGCCGTTAGACCCGATTTACAGCCGCGGCGCGAGAACTTGAACGTTAAATTATTATTATGACGAAAGTTTCTTCTACTTATACAGTGTCCCTTATCCTTACCTTTACCCTTACCCTTACTCTCCTCCCTTTGCACACCTGCCTTGTTCTTTCCTCGCAAACCTGTCTCCACCTCCCCCCTCCCCCCCCCCTCCACCCTCCTTAGACACTGGGATGGTCTTGCAGGAAAATTTGATTCAGGTGAAGGTAAACTCATGCTTACCTTTCCTTACGAGTCGCCGCCTTTTAACTACCAACAACAACCTTGAAAATAGTGATGTTGGTTTTGCACTTCAATCAAATTCTCACACGAGTTTACAGCATTACTACATTTTTTTCCATTCTTTTAACACTTGCTTGTAGTAGTGAAGCCACGTGAGTATTGAATGTTGCATACGTTATAACGACCAATGTTCTGAACCCACGAGGCAAACTATTTGATGTAATGCTTTGTGTAATAATTATAATCGCCCGTGGAGTGAGTGTATCGGGTCATATGAACTTGGCGTGTGTCCGCTCCTGCCTTCATTTGTTGTGCCTTGTGTGTTGGTTCCCTCCTTCGCCTTCCCCCCGGGCAGGACAAAAGATGTGAGGTCACTAACTCAAGCCAATTGCCGCCGATGTAGGAGAGGGGAAAGGAAAGGGGAGAAAAAAGAGGGAGGTGACATTGGAGGAAGGAGGCTGAAAACGAGAGGGGCGGGACAGAGGGGAGTGTAAATAATGATCGTGTGAGATAGTGCAGCTTGGTGTGTAAGGGAAAGAGGGGAGTGAGAAAATCAATCCATGAGAATGAAGATAACATAGAGTGTAAGAGGGAGAGCATAAGGAAAAGTCTTACCTTTTTCCCCTTGGTGAGGAAATTCGGGAGTTGATATTTTATACCTGAGTTGAACTTTTTCTGATGAGTTCTTATATTCTCTCTCTCTCTCTCTCTCTCTCTCTCTCTCTCTCTCTCTCTCTCTCTCTCTCTCTCTCTCTCTCTCTCTCGTGAGAAAAAAAATGGAAAATAATGAAGGCAAAGGAGGAAGTAAAAGAGAATGAAAGAGTGATGCCACTAGACAAGCTTTTAATTAGTATTTATTATTGGATGAACTAGAAATTACAGTTTTTAATTAGCAAATAATTAGTGTGCAAATTGACAATTAATGTTTGATAAGTGTGCAGCCTCACCAAAGACGTGAGGTGGAAGGCAGGAACCAGCTAAATATAAACAACTTTATATATTATTACTTATTTTATTATTCTATTTCAAATGTTCAAAGTTCACAGTTGGCTTGAGAAGGATATTTGTTTTGTTTCTCCTAAAAGGTTTCATGACAGTTACAAAGACTAAGAAGTGAAGGGAGGGGGAAAAGAAAAAAAAATATAGATCCCAGTAGTATTGAACAACTTAACAAAGGTAATCTAATCTCATTGCCTTTCCATCTGCTGTATTTATGAACATTCTCGTTATCATAGTTTGCTTTTTCAAAATCTACAAGGTGCTTTTTGTGAGCGCAGACACATTTTGTTTCAGAATTTAATTAGACTACATAATCATAAATTCCAGCAGGTGTTCTCTCTCTCTATCTCTTTTATAGTATATGACTACCCTTTGCCTACATTTTAAAATTCTTCACCTGCATATTCATTTAATTTTCTACCTCTCTTGTTGCACTTCATTTTCCTCTCCCCACCCCCCAACCGCCTACCAGACCCTTCTATCTCCTCTTCTGCTCTTGCTACTGTTCCTCCTCTTTCTCTTCCTCCTCTTCCTCCTCCTCCTCCTCCTCCTCCTCCTCCTCCTCATTTAATATTTCTGCCTGCCTCCTGATAAATATAATGAGGATACTATAATTGCACGTAAATAACAATGATTGCACAATTGAAGATCAGGAACAAGTCGATGAGAAATATAACTAATTCGTGCCACAGTCATTTGCGTATAACATTTTTCTCTCTCTCTCTCTCTCTCTCTCTCTCTCTCTCTCTCTCTCTCTCTCTCTCTCTCTCTCTCTCTCTCTCTCTCTCTCTCTCTCTCTCTCTCTCTCTCTCTCTCTCGTTGAATTTACTGTCACTCTTCCCTTCTGAAGTACTCGCACAGCCCCTGAGTCCTTCCCTAAAATTACGCCTTTGAGCTTACCGTCAAGGCGAGCTCATTCAGTAACTCTCATTTACTCTGCTCTCTAATGCTCTCATTCAACACCAACATGAACACGAATGGACTGAGTAAGGGTCGACCCCCTAACCCTAACCCAACCCTAACATCAAACCACCCTCTCTCTCTCTCTCTCTCTCTCTCTCTCTCTCTCTCTCTCTCTCTCTCTCTCTCTCTCTCTCTCTCTCTCTCTCTCTCTCTCTCTCTCTCTCCACAGGTTGCTATGTTATCACTCTCATTACTTGTCTCATCAGCTTCTCGGTCACACTTTTCTTTCGCCTGCTCTTGTATACAACCTCGTGTACTTGTATCATGTCTTCCTTTACCTGGTGAACGCGCAACACATCTATTTTATCAGTTAATTTTCTTGTCTTTGTAATTAGTATCATATGTCATTAGTCTTTCCTAGATTATTTCGACTTCCATTGAGTATTACGTCATATACTTTATTTATTCACTTTATCTATTCTATATATTTGAGTTTTTTTTCATGGTATAAAAAGTGTGGACCCTTACTCCCCTAAGGGTCCGTGTTGTATGTTGGTGGACACGTGTATGAGAGAGAAAGACAATATAAAACGTGCTGAGATGATAAGAAATGCAGGGTTGAGAAAAAGGTCATGTGTGTAACGAGTGTAGTATATCCCCAAGGAGTGTGTGTGTCCCCTTTTTAGAGACCAGTGCTAGATGCAAGGGGGAGATAAGGGTGAAGAGCGGCTTTTAGGGTAGATAAAATGGAAGGTGAGAGTGAGAGGAGGAGAAAAATAGTAGAAGGAACGAACTACACACAATAAAAGACCGTCATTTTTTTTTCCGATGCGTTCTGTCTTTCAAACTTTCACAGATTTCATATTAATTCGCAGTTTGATATAGTACTTGAATAGATGTACGATATTACGTATTATTAGATTGAAAGGTCGTATGCAGGAGTGGAGTATGAGGGAAGGGAGGAAGGAGTGGTGGATGAAGAGATAGATTAAAAGTAATAAAGTAAAATAAAGAAAAAGTAATGAATAGAAAAACATACATTTCCACATAAACCAACAGTGCAATCAGAGGTTGTGACAATTTTACATCCAATATACAATCCTGATAGATATTATAATTGATTTCATAGCCTTCAAAATAACACTAACATTCTCCCTCTGAACCCAACGCCGCCACACAGTTCACATACACAACGCATTAAGGTTGCCAAATATTCATCACCAACAACTATGCAAAATACATTATGTGCCTAGAGCCAGGAGAGCTAATACATAGTAACTCAACATCAATAATAATAATAATGAAAGTCATGGCGTGGATTCATTAGGCCACAACGACAAAAATATAACAACCGAACCTAACAAACTCTTGATATCTTCACTGGGACACTAAAACGCAATCTATATGTCCACTGATTGTTGTGCAAAGAAAAATAAATTGCTATTGACTGTTTTTGAAGATCATTCAGAAAGATATAGATAAATGAAACCTTAGACCTAGATTATTACCGAACATTGAGGTGCAGTTAGTCAATGATGCTGAGATGCGTGTCACCTCAGCACTCCGCATCATCCTTGAGGCCTTGGAGTCTGCTGAAACGTATCAGTCATCCTTAAACACGAGACAGACCGCTGCATCTGGGTCACTACTCTGTCTGCACTTCCCTCAATAACCATTTATCGACCAACACACGAGAGAAGATGAAAAACTTATAGATCTGTGTGCTGTGCTGACTGCCTCCAACCAGTCGCAAAGCAGGATTCGTACCCAGACACACTATTCTAACCAATCCGTCAAGAACAAAGTAAAAAGGCTGCCTGCGTGTCTCCAAGTTAAATATTCTTACCTTGAAAAAAATAATAAAAAAAGTATTCTTGTAAAGGTTAGGTCTTGTTATTTTTGTCTTCCGGTTAAGGAATGAAAATATCATGGCCTGTTACACTGAACAAAGAGTCTCATGAAATATAATTATGTAGCGAATGAATATGTGGGTTAGTGCACGAAATTGATGAACCAAAGACTCACTGTATTCGTCTGATGTCTGGTGGTCAAAAATAGCACTTTTGTCAATCATTGAGTCTGTCTTCGATTGTGTGTTGGCCTTGGCGGGGTGGCGGGTGGTGGATGGTGGGTGTCCTTGGTGTACGTGTAAGCAGCAGCATCATGAAGCTGTGAAATCATTATGACATTATAGTAGTACAAACATTATAATCAAGTTCTTTGGTCACTATCAAACTTTATCTTTTTTCCACCCATTCCATTACCAAGACTCGCACGTCATTGACCTTCACGTCTTCCAATTGCAACGCTTCACATCCAAGAGCCTTGATGTTTTTTTTTCTCTGCCTCACTTTGTACGTTCCTGCCTTCCTAAAACATCATTAATGTCTACAAACTCAAGCAAGATTGCACTAATCAACTCAACTGCAATTAAAGCCAAGTCTCAACGGGCGTCTCCGGCGGCGCCACGCGGGGAAAACATTTAACAGACAGCATAAGATTATGATAACGAGGAAAAGAAGGGAAGTGAGAGGGAGATGAGAGGGCGTCGTTGAGAATAAGGAGACGAGTAGGAAGAAAAGTGATGCATGAGGAAAGAGGCGAAGAGAGGAAGAATTAGGAAAGGAATGTATTGGAGATGAGTGAGTGAAGTGGAGGAAGGCATGGCAACGTACGTGTGTGTGGTGGTGGTGGTGGTGGTGGTGGTGGTGGTGGTGGTGGTCAGGTAAACGCGATAAAGAAACACTAAGTCATGTAGATTTATACCAAAGTTATGGTGGATAAAAAATAAGAAAATATAATGGTTTGTTTTTGTGTCGTAATTGAAACGTGTGCGTGAGTCCATAGGTGTCAGTTTTCACACCCAGCCATCGCTCTAAATCCACACGAATCTGATGGACGTTATATATTGTAAGAGAACGTCATTACAGGTAACGTAAGTTTTGAAGAATCTGAGTTATGGTTGTGTTGAATTAATACAATAAGTAAAGGCTCCAATAATTTCACCTTTTATGAGTACAAGACCAACATGTCTGCATAAACACTCTCAACTTTATCTCCCTGAAGCCATCGACTATAAAACTTAAATTCCTGCATTGAAAGCAGTTTGAAAGTGGGATTCAGGGATGATGAAGGACAGGAAGGAGGATAAAGGAGTGGCAGCGGCGTACACAAGACGAAGGGGAGTGTGTGTGTGTGTGTGTGTGGAAGGTAAAGTGGAAGGAAGGAAGGTAGGAAGGTAGAGTGGAAGGAAGGAAGGAAGGTAGGAAGGAAGGAAGAAAGGAAGAAAGGTATCCGTGTACGTACTTGGTTCCCAACACTCGCCAGACAGAAAGGTTCACAAGTAATCTTGGCTGAGTTATAACTCAAACTTAAGCCTGGAATCGTTCCATCCCGGCCCTTCATCATGGCCAACCCTTCATCAGTTACCTTGAGGCCCTCTAATGGCACATTTAACTTGGCGCACCTCCTCGCCGCACCACCCCGACGCTGCCTCACACACATGCACGCACGCACGCACGCACGCACGCACGCACGCACGTACACGCACGTACAACCAAACACGCACACAAATAAATGCCTTCCTCCTCCTCGCAGGTGGACCACCAATTACTAAATCCTTTTGTTCAATTTAATATATTCAAAGTAATTCCACGGCATATATTTGCATTACCAGACACACACCCTTGGAATGGTGTGTGTGTGTGTGTGTGTGTGTGTGTGTGTGTGTGTGTGTGTGTGTGTGTGTGTGTGTGTGTAGCTGTAGCGAGGATCATGACTCTCTTCCCAGGCCTTCCTTCACCACAATGAACCTTATTAACACAACACTCTTGCACTTATACTAATACTAATATGTGTGCGTGTGCGTTTGTAAAATGGCGAACAAACTTACCAGACCGTAGCATATGGAGATGAAGAAGAGTTCCCTGTAGGTGTAACGGCGAGGCTAATTACTGTCGCTAATCACCTAGGAAGGTGTACCGTGGCATCGCCCAGGAGTGCAATAAATCCTATCCGATGTTCATTTAACGTCTTACTAGAAGTGATTAATGTTAACTAAGGGATGAATATAATACCTTCCTGCCTTTACGTTTTGGTCTTGATGCCGCAGCACAAACAGGATTTATGTAATGTGGGAAATACTGAAAGGTCTAGAATGCAAATGTTGTCAAATGAAAATACAATGAATGAAGTAAACCGTTTCAGTTGTGGTATTACGTGGTTCGGTGGAATGATTACAGCGTTTCTATCTTAACAATGTGATCCTGAATGTGTGGACTCGCGACGCTTATGTAAACAAGGTATTTACGTGTGACAGTGTAGTGTTATCGCTGATCACAATCCCGCCCCTGTGTTTAAGCCTCTAATAGCCTCAAAATCTGTGTTCCCTTGCAAAGAAAATACCGACTTACACTTTACATATTATCTACAACTAAATAAATTGGTCGTTGTTGCGGTATAACTCGCGTTGTAGGGATGGATGTGTGTAAGCGTTGGTTTGAAGGGTACTGAAAGCTTATCATCTTATATATACATGTACGTTAAATAGTTTTGAGCTGTATGTGTACCGGTATGCAAAATAAGCAGCTCAAAACAGAGACAAAGACGGGAGACGACAAGCGGGACTATTTATACGTATTTTTGTTGTCCCTTGGCTAGTACCATTTTAATATTTAGAAAAAAAAAACTTTGAAAAATTATGAAGTTTGGTTTAGTAGTCAGTTGTCGTTCCAGCATGAATATCAACCTTTTGTCTTGCGTTTCAGTGATAAATTTGCAGATTAGGGAAATAATGTTTGTTTCAGCACGATAACTGTCATAAAAATAAGTGTATGTGTGTGGTAGGTAAAAACCTTTATTATTTTTCCTTTTCTGTTTGCTTCACACGGTAACAACGGCGTCCATTATGAACCCAGATTTATTTTTACACAAGTTTTTTTCTTCTATTCATTTGAAAGCCGCAGGTAATTAGTAGGACTGTGTGTTTAGGAATGGTTTAATGATGTCTACTTATATTCATGGGCCACAGCTTTCATCAAATGTCATCTTTTCTCCTTTCCCATACACTACTAATCAATGTTCGTCCGACACACTTGCATGATAGTGAATACATTTATGATAAGCTCTTAATTAATTCAACTCTTCCCAGGCGGTGGAGGTGACGCTGGACCAGGGAGTCTTCGCGCAAAGCAGGACACGATGAGCTGAACTTGAGGTTAAGGTAAATACTGGTTTGTTTTAATAAGTTTTGTACGTGGTTACCGGGGTACTAGTGATTTTTTTTTCCAGTCTCGAAGAAAATATTTGTGCTCTTTATTATTATTATTATTATTATTATTATTATTATTATTATTATTATTATTATTATTTGTGTTATCCGCGGCCTGATTTGGTTTATCTTCATTTATTCTTTTTAGTTTCGTTTTATGTTTATACAAATTGGATCTATCTTATATGTACAGGTAATTGCATATCCGTATAATAACAATAGGGTTATGCTAAGATTTTTCGGAGCATATAAAAGTGAAATTCAATGTTATATATTGTGAAGACTATTCCTTTGCATATGTGAGCATGTTAGTCGGGGAGGAGCAACAGTGTGTCGGGGAAAAGTAAAATATAACGAGAGATTCTGTCGTTCTCGTTACGAAGTTTCGCTTGATGAGGAAAGTTGTAATGACTGACTT
>JAPQNM010000020.1:12047672-12070172 GCA_029783475.1 Metacarcinus magister
CGTGAATACCGCACAACATTCTGCGTACTATAACATAAGCTGGTGTGCAAAATTAAAGGGACGGATATCATTGTGACGAACAGAAATTAAATATTGCATGACACCCTTGACATACCTTCACGTTTGTCTCCCTCCACGCAACACAACGCAAAGTTAACAGCTGTGCATGTATAGCTTAATGTTACGTGTTATATTGCTTTAAATCGGGGAGGAGGTGAAGGAAAATGACATGTGTGGTATGATATGTAACACACACTACGTAGAACACCTCAGTTACTATGTAGGGACTCGTAACCATTGAGAAAGGTGCAGCGGTTACTGATATGCACATATATTCACATGTATGTAAGTTTATTTCCCCTTCTGTCGGGGTCTGAGTGTGCCCGTGTCCTTGGTAGGTGTAAATACGTCTTTACTGGGATAAATGTGTACGTAAGTGTCCTTGGTGGTGGGGTATAAACGTGTCCTTAGTGAGGTTGAGTGTCACTGCAGCAGGTACCGTGATGTAACGTGCCCCAGGTAGCCGTGTAAGTAAGTGTCCGTGGTGGTGGGAACTGTGTGTTTGTAACGAGAAGAATAGTCGTGCCAGGATCCTTAGGTAATGAAGGTCGGCTCGTTCGTCAGCCTAATAGCAGCCTGTGACCCGGTAATGCAGCCACTCCGAGCGTGCACCGTGCATCTGTTTCCACTGCAAGCACGTCATTATTCTGTGTTGTTATCACCGTGTGCGTGTGTGTGTGTGTGTGTGTGTGTGTGTGTGTGTGTGTGTGTGTGTGTGTGTGTGTGTGTGTGTGTGTGTGTAGATGGAACAGGGTTGGTGGCGGATTTTTTTTTATACTGTTTATGCAACGTTTGGGAAAAAAAGATATACGAAAAAGAGAACTGTACTAAACCTGCTCATGCCAGCCAGTCAGTCAGTCAGCCAACTAACTGTAAACTGTAAATACAAGTAGGCGGTGGAGGGAGGCGAGGCACTGAGAGGGGAAGGAAGGTGTGAGTTATTACATCAGATAAAAAGTAACTGAGGATGGTAAGAGCATGCAAACCTAAAACAAATATATATATAAATAAATAAATAATAAAAAAAACATGTGTATAACAGAAGTATATATAAAAATGCAGCTCAAACTACTAATGCAAAGAATAAACTATTTTTGCACGGTTGTATTCGTATGCATTAAAGGGACATTCACGTTCTGTATAGCCTCGGATGCAAACATTCGACGTATTTCTCCTGCGGTGAATTCTCTGATAAAATTCTCTCTATCCACACGAAACAAATAAATAGAAAGATAGATAGGTAGGTAAATAGGTAGCTAGATATTTTCCCGCTAAATATAACTAGATCAAGGACAAGAAAAAGAAGAAGGAAAAACTCATGTAAATCCCATTAACAATACCTCATATGCTTGAAGTTACAAAAAGTGAAGAACGTTTCTGGTTGCTGCAATGACGTCCCAGTATTTCCAGCCCGAGTGTTTGTTTAGTCTCGTGGAAGGAAATATTTATGTTCACGTTAGAGAGTATAGTGAGGATGGAAAACTAATGGTAAAAAAAACCGGTCATTGTACCTCTGTGTCTCACTTTTTACCTCTTAAGCCAGTACTTTTTTTACCCTCCAGAGAGAGAGAGAGAAAGAGAGAGAGAAAAAATATTGTAGATAAAATAATATAAACGGTAAAAATTCCATCCTGTGTTTGTTAGTCTCACCACCCAAGGCAGTTTGTCCTGAGGAATGATATTTGTTGTGGTGGCGTTGGAGTCGATGTTTATGTGAGTGTGTGTGTCCGTCGAGGGGTTGGTGTGGTGCCACTTGATTTCTACTATTATTGTTTTATATACCTTCCTTTTATTGATGGTGATATGCCTTGATTGCACAGTTTTCTCTGGCCTTACTTACTTACTAAAGGTGGAGTTTATAATGTTGGTAATGATGCTGATTTTTAACCTTTGCCGCACACGCACACAGTAAATATTTTGAATCTTTATCCCAACAGAATAGATCAATATAAATCAAAACTCATTATTGTTTAGCTTTATGATATTTCCATTCGTGTTTAGTGAGATGATGGCAAGGTGGTAGTGTTCAGAAGCCGTGGACGCAGACTAGTGAACGCAAGAATACACGTTCAAGTCTTGCCGGTATAAACGTATATTACGATTATCTTCAAGTGGAATAAAATCATGTTTATGTCGCCCGGATACCCTACTTAAGATTGCTAATTCAGTTAAGTAGAACACCTGGAGATGGAATGACACTCCCACAACTTCCTTCCACCACAAACGAGGACAACCTTGCAACCACACACTGATACCAACCACTTAAGTGCAAAGCAAGACACGGATCATAGACACTTAACGTTAAAATGTTTTGCAAGGCATTTTGAGGCATTTTTGTGTGCTGGAGATCATGAAGAGAAGGAGTTACCACCAATCAAGGATAATTGTAATGAGTTGGTCGCGTTGGACGTCTAGAAATGGCTCCTTGCACCGCTAACCCAGCTGAGATTCCAGGCCGACCCACCAGCCTCAGCCTCCCTGTGGCACCGCTGACCAAGGAGAACACAGCCGCCGCCATAACAGTATTGCCTCCACACCGTAATGGGATGAGGGCGAAACCAGCTATGTTACTAATATTATTGACTACATCACCGGCTTTAGGTCCCGGCATGGATGAAGGGCGGAAGTAACGAGAACAGATGACCACAAGGTGAAGGAAAACCTCATATCATTATAGGAGGCCTCAAGGGTGTCAGTGGCGGAGGAACGACCATCACATCACATCACATCACATACACGTGCACTGTGTGTGTGTGTGTGTGTGTGTGTGCCTGTGCGTGTGTGTGTGTGTCGCTCCTGAATGAGAGGGATCTGAGGTTTTATGTGATCTCCATGGTGTTAGAGTTATGGGCCAATCTGTGCATGTTCATCTGTGGCCACGCTTGAAGAGAAGCCTCGTGCTGCTGCTGCTGCTGCTGCTGCTGAGGGGAGGAGGGAAGGGAAGGTAAGGGGTAGCCAGGGATAGAGAGGAGGGAGAAGTAAAAGGGGAAGGATGGGGCGTAGTAAAGTAAGAGATAAGCCAAGGATGGCCATTGACCGCAACACGGACGAGCAGGCGAGTGGCTAAAACTGCACTCTGGAATTGGCTGTGAGGGGCTGGAGGAGGAGGAGGAGGAGGAAGAAGAAGAAAAGGAGGAAGAAAAGGAGGAGGAAGGAAAGGAGGAGGATTAGAAGAATAAGAAAAATAATAAGAACAAGAATAATAATAATAATGAAAGAAATATAAAGAACATAAAATGAAGAATGTACAAGGCTATGTGGACTGTAACACAAGTAAGTCCTTATACATTCACTAATGTATGTACACAACAACATGGCTTAAGTGCAGTATAACATAATTCTAACGTAATAACCCGCTATTACAACCTCATACTTCTCCTAATGGCGGTGAAATCATAATCAACTTAAGTAGAGTGTGCTGGTGTGTGACGCCGTGGCAAGGTGTGAGAATACAGGTGACGGAATGAGACGGACGAGTGTGATGTGGAGAGAGTAAGAAGAGCACTTTGAGGTGAAGAGGAGAAGGTGTGGAAGGTGAGCGTGGGTAGGCAAGGCAAGGCTGTGGAGGTGATGGGGAAGGTGTCTCATTATTACGCCAGTCACACCTCCGCCTCACACGCCCTGGGGTATGCAGGCAGCACGAGGGGAGAATGTGCTTCCAGGGAGGATGGCGAAGGAAATGAATGCAGACTTGTGACGTGATGAGAAAGTGTTGTAGGATTAATACAGTTTAGTTTACCTTGGAAGTAATAGTGTTTCTTTGGTTTTAGTTCATAGTTGAGCATCAGTTCGTGTGCCTGGTGATGCAAGGTTAAGTTAGATAATTGTTGTGATGTTGTACACTTTCTTTACTCCATTAGTGTTCATTATGCTTCCTATTCTCCTTTATCTTCTCTATAATTATTCTCCTTCTTTCCAGTTTTCTCGTCACTTACCTTTCTTCATTCCATTTCTTTCCTCCTCCTGCCAATCTCCGCCTCTTTCTCATTCTTTATTTCTCCCATCCGGTGACCCTTCCCTCCTTTCCTTCCCTCCTCCCTTGCTCCTCTTTCCCCCAATCTTCTTTCCTAATCTCTTTGACCTTCATCTCCCTCTTTATATCTCCCTGAGCCTACCTACACTTCTATTCCTCCTCCTCTATATCTGTACTATACCATTTTATTCTTTGCGTTTTACTTCCTTCGTTCTCTTCCTCCTCCTCCTCCTCCTCCTCCTCTTCTTCTTCTTCTTCCCTCCTCTTTCCAGTTTTTCCAGGAGACACAGACGTGCTTTAAAACTTGAAGGGAGTAGATCAAAAGAAGGGAAGGAGGAGAGACATTCCCTTCCCTGCACCCACGATTCCCTTCCCTTTACCCTTTACTATACCATTCACATTTTTCCTATCTATCCAATTTTCATTCTTTCTTTTCTCTCTCTCTCTCTCTCGCACAACTTCTCCCTTCTTCTTTCTCTTGTTATTTTTTGTATTTTTTTCCCCCTCTGTCTGTCCTTCCCATAAGTGTTTTTATTTTCTCTTCCTCACATTCTCTTTTACTTAACCTTCCCTTCCCTTCCCTTCCCTTCCCTTCCCTTCCCTTCCCTTCCCTTCCCTTCCCTTCCCTCCCTCCCTTCCACACCCTCCCCACTATTTTTTTTTTTACTCTTTCTTCTACCCATTCTCATACGTCTAGTGTGGTACAGATTTATGTCCTTGTGTTTTATGCTAATCTGGTGTGTGTGTGTGTGTGTGTGTGTGTGTGTGTGTGTGTGTGTGTGTGCGTGTGCGTGTGTGTGTGGTATTAAAGTAATTCAACATGTCTAGATTTAAGTCTCTTACCCTAATACACCACTATTCTCTCTCTCTCTCTCTCTCTTTCTCTCCATCTCTCATTCCCGTTTCCTCTCTTCTACCTCTCAGCCAGATTTTCTTTCTTCCTTCCTTTGTCTCTTCCTCTTTGCTTCTCTTCAACCTTCCCTCTGTCCTTCCTTTTCCTTACCACCACCTCTTATTCTCTCTCTCTCTCTCTTTCTACCTCTTTCATTTTCTCATTTCCCGCTCATGCCTCGCTCACTCCTTCTTTCCGTGCGCTCATTCCACGTTTGCTGAGCGGCACTCGACCTTCGATATCGACAAACACTGGATACTCTATTACCCTCCCGCTCATAAATACCTGAGATACCTTTGTTCTATTGGCAATGTGATGTGGTATTGATGAAAAATTATATACTGAAGTAGTTTGACAATTAGAATGTTTGTTTACAAGGTCAGTGTTATTAATTCTGAAGTTGGTTAAGTCATTGGGTCGTCATCTTTTTCCTCCTCTTCATCCTCATCCCTTTTCTTCTTCTAAACCCTCCTCCTCCTCCTCGTGTGTGTGTGTGTGTCATTATTTTGTTTTTCGACCTGGTAACACTGTGTCTGGAATAGCTTAGTGTTGCTTTCATTATTCAGAAAGAAAACGGGACGAATGCACTCCGTTGTTTTTCTCTCGTGATTATGAATGATTGGACCAAGACAGATTTTAGCTTTTTTCTCTTCTTTTTTTTCCCGTACAATTAAAATCATTTCATGCATGCAACTTGTTAACACTTAGATGGACAGACAACGGCCGCGTTAGGGTTAGTAATTAAAAAAAACAACACTTTGATGATGATGGTGATGATGATGATGACAGTGACGATGACAATGAGTGAAACGATGATGACAATGACTCTAATAATGATGATGATGATGACAGTGAATATAGGTGAAGTAATGAGGAAATTTACATAACGTTTACAGGTGTCATAAATTCCCTTTGATAGTATTCAATAATATAACTTTACAAACGCTACTTCCTTAAAGAGACCAGGTGAAGGTGTTTTGATATTTCTCATTGCATGGCTGTGGTTGTGTGGTTGTGGTGTGTGGTTGTGGTGGTGGTGTGGTTGTGTGGTTGTCGCTACTCCTATTGGGAAAGTGTTCTTATTTCGCCTCAACATTCTATCCACCTTAAAGGCCGCCCACCTCGTTGCATTATTGGGAGAATATTAAGTTAGATTACTGATGGTGTTCGCTTCTAAATCCTTGACGCTGCGTGTGCTGCTCTGTTCAGTATGCAAGGCTGGAAATCTGGTCTGTTTGAATTATTGTTTAGCATTTATTGACGTTGCAAGTGATGTCTCTCCCTTCCTCTGACCAGTGTGTAAAATTTTATAAAGGCATCACTGAAAACTTAATACGTCATAGTCACAGTTTAAAGAGTTTTCGATTTCACTTGTTGGTAGAATTGTACACACTGCATTACAAGCCTTCATTACTAGTAGTTGTAGAATTGTAAAGCTGAATACCAGATTATGTAACACAGTGTAGGTTTGGTCAAGCTTCTATACCTTCAACAGCATACTAAACGTGGATACACTAAGGGAAATCATTACTATTATTATTATTATTATTATTATTATTATTATACGATATATTATGTTGCTATGTTTTATCCACCGTAATAAAGGGATCCAACACAATGCTTTAAGACATTTAATAATACAATAGAATGATCTTGTGAGGCTGATGAACATAAATATTAACCCTTTTGATATAGATATAAGAAAAAAATACATGAACATTTCTACAACGATTCTATTATCTATGATCAATGTAACTCTAATCAGTAGTACATAAAACTAAATTAACGTCATGATGAAGGCTGTTTGCCACACTGTTTACCATATAGAATGTATCATCGACCCGACACACTAGAGAGAGAGAGAGAGAGAGGGAGAGAGAGAGAGAGAGAGAGAGAGAGAGAGAGAGAGAGAGAGAGAGAGAGAGAGAGAGAGAGAGAGAGAGAGAGAGTAATCGGTGAGTAAGTGTGACTCTCGGCTGTCACGTGGAAATTACATTGTATAGAAAAGGATGGAGGTGAATAAACTAAGTAATTTTCACGATTGTCAAAACTAATGATGTAATTCCAGAAGAAAAACAATCAGTAACAGAAAATTCAATAGTCGTAAAGTAGTAGTAGTAGTAGTAGTAGTAGTAGTAGTAGTAGTAGTAGTAGAGGTAGTAGTAGAGGTAGTAGTAGAAGAAATATAAAGCAATCAGGAGTGGCAATAAATAAAACAGCCGACGTCAGAGAGTGAAAGATAAATAAAAAGTGTGTGAAAAGAGGAAGTGAAAATATTGGCTGCAACCACTTTATCGGCTTCGCGAGGTGTTGGCGAACCGGTTGTAGCCACGTGGGATCGAATATAGACCGAGTTCATTCTTCTCCCTGAGTGGCAAGTTGACAGTCAATCTACTCTGCCATTTGTGTGTGTGTGTGTGTGTGTGTGTGAGAGAGAGAGAGAGAGAGAGAGAGAGAGAGAGAGAGAGAGAGAGAGAGAGAGAGAGAGAGAGAGAGAGAGAGAGAGAGAGAGAGAGTATTTTCTTAAGAGGCGAAGGACAGGTTTTTGCATTTCTTCTTTGGTTACTTTAATATTATATCGAAGTAATGTATTATTTATGTATATTCCTGGGATGAAAAAATACATTAATCTAGGAAATTATGGAATACTATTTGAAGGATAACATGATTTGTGAGTATTTATTATAGTTTACAAAGCTTGTTAAGGTTATGTGTACCAAACCTTTATTGTTTTGGGAAAATAATGATTGTTGAATACATATCATGTGATGGGATTGAATTTCACTTCGTTTTCGATTTCTGTGCCACCGTTGTAATGACTTTATTGTATTCTTGTATTGAATTTCTTAATATTTCGTTGGATATTCAGAATCTACTTCCTGCTTTTGGTTTTCAATCTTCTTTGGAGTTAAGTTGCTCTAAAAACTTCGTAAACAAAGTACATATAATCTGTCTTTGGTACATATGTTTATTTCCAAGATGTTTTTTTTCCTACCACATTCACTACGCTTGTGTCTGTGTTCTTCCTTCACCTTTAGTTTCTCTCACTACTACTACAGTTTTACCGCACCACTACTGCAACAATGTATCTCTTTATCTCTAACGGAGTATCTTTTGTAGAGGAAAGCCATTTTTACCTCCATTGTGACTAATACTCTGAGTGATCTGTGTGAGGAAGCTTATACATTTATACACCATTTAAATGTTGCATTAATCTATTTCCTGTTGATTTAACTGAGGAAATGATGAATTACTGTATAATAGTGTGTGTGTGTGTGTGTGTGTGTGTGTGTGTGTGTGTGTGTGCGTGTGTGTGCGTGTGTGCGTGTGTGTGCTTTTTTCTTCATATATAGATTTTTTTTTACATTCTCCATTACAAGGGGAAGGTGTCCAAGTTAGGTGAACCGTGTATGTACAACGGCTTAACGTACTTTACCCAACGAGTCCTGTACCCATTTGTGTCTGTTTTAACACTGCCTTCAATTCTCCCGGCGGGTTTTTACCTGAAAGACATAATAGTGCTTGAAGGTCATTAGTTAAGGTGAAAGTCATTTGTGTTGAACATGAACAGAAGCAGATTCAGGGATTCCCTCGACACCGTTCTCTTTTGTCTCACTTAGGATGGCCATAGAACTAACACAGTCTTGTATAAACCCAAACCCATGACTCCCCTTCTCTCTCTCTCTCTCTCTCTCTCTCTCTCTCTCTCTCTCTCTCTCTCTCTCTCTCTCTTTCTTTCTTGGTAACTCCGAGAGGTTCACATTTAGAAATTATATACCAAGAATGAAGTGATTTTAACCCTGACCATCTCTAGGAATTGTGTGCAGCTTCCATGCACGACGACCACCCAGACCCGCCCCCCCCCCACACACCCCAAAACTGTAGCATGAATCAGAATCGGGACGGTTCCTACGATTCTGCAGCTCTGTTTTAATCCGATAACGGCCGTAGTTAATTTTTATGGTGTCGAGTTGCAAGCTGTGTATTAACAAACCACATCCGGCTTGGGTTCACTACTGGCTGATGGGCAAGGTCGAGAAAAACCTGCGAGAAGGATTCAGCTACTTAGTGTTAATGAAGTAGCTGTTTAATGCTATATGAATGCGGCAATGCAAGAGGTAAAGCATGACGCTGACATCTAGAAAAAATATATGCATGCTATCCTTAGAGAATGTTAAAAAAAAATCCGTCTCAAGAGAATGACTCAAAACTGCCAGATAAGTTTACTTCACAACATTTTTAAGAGCTAAATATTGCTCGATAATGTTATGCAGATACATATTGTTGGTTGTAAGTTGGAAATGTAAAAGTAAAATGGATTCACGTCTGGTACAGGTTGAATATAAGCAAATTCAACTTGCATGCGTCTAATGGAGTTGTAGAATTAATGTTTTGAAAGACCATTTACTTTCTTTATGATGAAAGTGAGGACTTCATCACCACCATATGTGTAAACGGGGTCAGGCGTTGAATGGTATGAAAGCCATCATTAATTAACATTTTAATGACGTGCATAATTAACTTGGAGGGTGGAGAAGAGAGGAGGAAAAGTTAAGAAAAGTGTGAGCTTTAATTTCAGCAAAGGTCCAAGCATTGATCTCAGGTTTAAAAAGTTAAAAAGAGTAATAGTGACATTATAGATGAAGGACAAGTGGAAGGGTTAAGGGAGAGATGCTGGATTATATTGGAATACAGACTTAAAATTACCGAAAGTGTAGGCTGGGTTTTGATATCTATTGATCAGAGAAGCTTGGAAAATAAATGAGTAGAGTTTCAACTTTTATGAGTAGAGACAAAGGTAGTAACTTATGGTAACTTTTAGGGTGAACTTTTTTTTCTTCTTTCGACTGTCACGAGAAAAAACATCATTCTGTTTTTACGGTTTTGGAAATACTGTTCGATGTGAGCGTCCATGTAATGTTATAATAATATTAGTGTATGTAAAGTGGTTGGTGGGTACAAAGGGTTCTCTGACATGGAAACATTTGTTATTTAATGAAGGAAACACTTGTACGTTATCATGTGGAAAACTAACACAATTATCATCACGTATAAGGACGCCAAGAAAGAGAACAAACTTGTTGTTCTCGTCAAGGAAGCCTGGGAGGAGGTGAACATATACCGGAATAAGATGAAAGTTTAGATGATGAGAGAAAATAAAGGTTTCCAAGACGATGAAGCTAGAGTACTGTCCTTTTTCATAAGTAAATACATACACAAACATGGGTTGGTTTATCCGTAGAGTTTATGATTGTTATTATGGTAACACCTGACTGTGAAAGTGTGAGGAGTTAGTGTGTATTACCGTGTTAGAATAAGGTTATCATTGAATAAGTATCCACAAAAACACCCTTGTATGTCTGAACAAAACAATTAGAGGGTTTGAGTCACTCGGCTCGCTGAGCCGAGTGACTCCAGGACAGGTCAGGACAGGGGTGAGCACTGAGCACGTTCTTCTCCCCGCGCCCTCCTTGCTGCACACATCATCACAAATGCGGTTCACCAAACCTCTAGAGACTGAGTTCTAGGAAGCACAGACTCAGCTTACTACTGGGAAAGGTCGTGTCTCAGATTCCTTTCAATTCTCTGAGGTTGGCGACTCGAATAACTTATAAGTAATTACATTTCCTACTTCCTCTCGAGCGTCGCACACCTCCGCTATTACTCAAAGCAATGACATGGAGACTTATCGATGCTGCTGCTGCTGCTGCTGAACTCAGGGAAGATGTTTCGCTCCTGATGTAGTTGAAACCCTCAGCTTTATTAACTCAGTTTCATTGTGTTTAATTTAGAGAATCATTAGCAGTAACGAGAGTAAGAATGAATAAATTTACATGCGTAGCTCCGTGTATCACTTAACAAAAAATGATTAAGCTGTTTAGATTGGCCGTTGATTTATTCAGAAAGAGTCTGGTCTGTCTGTTTGGCTTGCTATGCTTTTTGTTTTTCTTCCCTGGTACTCTTTCTAG
Organism: Metacarcinus magister; assembly: GCA_029783475.1. Taxonomy (NCBI): domain Eukaryota; kingdom Metazoa; phylum Arthropoda; class Malacostraca; order Decapoda; family Cancridae; genus Metacarcinus; species Metacarcinus magister. The sequence goes on from JAPQNM010000020.1 coordinate 12,058,567, forward strand.
AACCAAATTGACTTTTTTTTTTAATCCAGGTTTTCATCTTTATGGAATAGCACGTATCAGGATTTGTTAAAACTCTTTCTTCCTATAACGTAGCACTTTTTCCATTTGTGTGAAAAACTGAATTGGATTTTTTTTTTTTATGTATATGAGAGAGAGAGAGGGAGGGAGAGAGGGAAGGAAGGTAAGACCACTTCAATTTTTTCTTCTTCTCTCATATCTTCTTCGATCTCACTTTCCGTTCACCTTTACAGTTGCCTCCCTTCCTCCCTCCCTCACCCTTATTCTTTCACATCTTTTCACTTCACACACCCTATCGAATAACCTTTTCCTCATACCTTCTCTGATATATTCTCCCTTATACCCCTTGTCTTATACTTTCCCCTTACACACACCTCTTACCTTACACCACCTCTCTTCCTCACTCATATTTTGCTTTGCACCTATTCCTTTCCTCGCCCACACGCATATCTCCTCCCTCTTCCCTCATAACTCGCCCTTCACACACCCCTCCTCCTGCACCTCTTCCCCCTCACCTCCCTCCTCCCTCACATGTCTTCCTCTCCTGCGTTCATTTCGCCTATTCATCAAAACACGCTGCGTGGCCACCTTTGGACCCTCGTAGCATTAATTCATAAAAGGTTACAACTTCTCTTCCTCCTCCTCCTCCTCCTCCTCCTCCTCCTCCTCCTCCTCCTCCTCCTCCTCCTCCTCCTCCTCCTCCTCCTGTACTCCATCCTCCTTCAGTACCCGATGGCGCCATACGAAGGTGGAAATTAAGTCATTTGTCTTGTCTCCTTCATTGTTTCACGCCAACGAGGACGCCAGGAAAGTGAAGAGCATTTGTTGACATCTCTTGTAGACTTTGTTGACAAACTGGAATAGTTAAGAACATAGCCTTACCCTGACCCCTCCCCTCCCCTCCCATCGACAGCCGGCCTAGGAAAACTTTGTACTCCATTCCTGTGCCTTCTTTGAGCCTTCTTACTTTTTTATTGTTATAAGTGGAAGAGTTTATCTCGCTGCCTCAACGCCTCGCTGCCCATCCACTACACACTTTAGTCTTCATGTAAAGTTGTTTGCCGGTGACTACTGTAGCAGTGTTTTGTGGGAGGTGAGGGAAAAAAGCTGTTAGTGGGAAAAAAAAAAACACTTCCTCTAACGACCAGACAACTTTCCTTCCTCAAACGATATTTTTATTCTACTTTTTTCCCCCTCAAAGTTGCATTTCTTTCTCTTTTTTTCCCCTTTTCGGTTTGCCTCAGCCCGCATCCTGCCCTTCCTTCCCTCTCCCATTCCATGTCACGCCTCACCAATTCAATTTGGAATTTGTACGTGCAAGCTTCGAAATACAGGCGCACGGGCGCACGCACATGTACATGAACGCATTCACGCACACACACACACACACACACACACACACACACACACACACACACACACACACACACACACACACACACACACAAAGGCATACAGGTTGGTGGTATTCAAATTAGTGAATAGGTTTTCTAATTAATTCATATGTTCGATATTGCACTATTTTTATTTTTGCATTTCTCGATGAACGCAAACATATGCTTTAATGAAGAGCTTTTTATAAACTCTATTTCTTGTTTACTATCCTGTATCATTGTTTGTTTAGCATGTGTTTGTGTTGATGGAAATGTGTTTTTATTTTTTATATATCTGAGCTTTATCCTGTTATATTTTCCCTTGTGTCCTTTTAGCTATTTGTTTTAATAATTTTTACATTTCAAAAGACGTAAAATCACTTCTATTTCCACGTTAAAAAATATATATTCCATCATTTCTATAAAAAAAATCATCTCATTTATTTTTTAACAGCAATAAGAACAGTAATTTTTAACGTTTTGGTTTCTAACATATTACAACATTTTTACTGAACCTCGACATCATCTTAATTGTCTTCATTCGTTTTCTTTACTTTTTCTTTATCACGATTGTAGATTAAAGTTACTCGTTTAAAAGTGTAACAGATCCAAAAGTTTGATTCAGGGATAACGAAATAACCACTTTGAAGATTGTATTCCACATATCTTCATTATATACTGCCGTTCTCTCTCTCTCTCTCTCTCTCTCTCTCTCTCTCTCTCTCTCTCTCTCTCTCTCTCTCTCTCTCTCTCTCTCTCTCTCTCTCTCTCTCATTCCTTCCGTCTCATAAAGATAACAATATGTCCAATTGAAGTTGCTATTTCATATCTCTTCAATTCTTATCTCTCTCTCTCTCTCTCTCTCTCTCTCTCTCTCTCTCTCTCTCTCTCTCTCTCTCTCTCTCTCTCTCTCTCTCTCTCTCTTCGTGGAGTAAGGTGTTGTTAGTGGTGATTTATCGATAGGTGTTTAGCTGCACCGCCGACTCTGGCCAGGCGGTGGGTGGGTGGTGGTGGTAGTGGGTGGCAGTGAGAAACATTAGTCAGTCCAGGATAGGTGGGCGGGTGGGTGGGCGGGGGAGTGCCGGCTAATGAGGGAAGTAAGTGATGGAGGACCGGTGAAGTGTACTTAGGTGAAGGAAAATGTTGTGTTGAAGGTTGGTGATGGTGAAGGAAAAGTTTGGATACAGATGTAAGGGGATGAGATTAGGTTGGTTGTGTAATCCTTGCGTGTCATTAACGGTAATCATTTGCTCATTAGTCATCTTTTTTAACATTCCGTTCATCCTTACTTTTTTTCTCTCTCTATTCGTGTGTGTTTGTAATGATCGGTGATTCGGAATTGTTGGTTTTACAGTGCGTTCAGGTCCACACTGGAAGGTTGTGACGTAAATCATGTAACGCAAATACACACTTTGTAATAATTGTAATTTGGAAAGATTTTTGTTCAGTGTTTTTTTCATTGATTTATTTCTCCATGTATTTCTTTTTCAATAATTTTAGACAAACTGTTATATTTCTTTCAAAGTCAGACTGAACTATTTTCTGAAAGAGACGAGTTATATTTTTCATACTATCAAAAAGTATGAATGATGTATTGTTATATATGCATTATGATAAAGGTACATTAAAACAAGGGTTAGAAAAAAAAATATTTCAACTATGTAAGAAAATGGTTGTATGGAGTTGAGTTTCCTTGCTTGAAACACGTTTTTATCCATTTAATCCCAATCTGTGAAGCCTTTGCAAGACGAGTGAGAGTCTCGTCATAGTGTGGCGGACCGAGAACAGAAAACGACGGTCAACTTTTTCAAGTTTGCATGAAAGGAACCGAAGATGGGGAAAAAAGTGAGGGGAAAAGGAAAGGAAAGGGTATTTCTATAGAAGAAAAATTGTCGTCTTGGAATTAAGAATAATTAGATTGGTCTTCGGGACATCAGAAAAAACTTCCATAACATTCTTTTAATAATAATTCATCACTAATTGAGAATTTATATAAATTATGTCGGGAATAGTATTATCGTCAGTTTGTTTCAGCTACAACTTTACTTATTATTATTTTGGAATAAACTTAAAAAATATAATTTCTACATGATAAAAAAAATGTTGGAAGTAACGCATCAAGAATGTTTATGTTACAAATTCAAGCCTGCAGCAGCATCAGTTCTCGTGCTGCGAGATGAAGCGGCAGGCGGCGTGAGTGATGAAGCTTACACCGCCGCCAGCCACAGCATGCAAAGGATTACTTATAATATAGCCTAACCAGAAGAAAGAAAAATGTTGACATTGATGTATATGTTGGGCGGTGGGGCCCAGCCCGTGTTCATCTCAATTAAGTCTGCCCCTTTGCCTGCCTGCCTGCCTGCCATCACTGCCAATACATCATAACATAGAAGAGCTGTCTCTCTCTCTCTCTCTCTCTCTCTCTCTCTCTCTCTCTCTCTCTCTCTCTCTCTCTCTCTCTCTCTCTCTCTCTCTCTCTCTCTCTCTCTCTCTCTCTCTCTCTCTCTCTCCCCCCTCTCTCTTTTCATTCCTTCACTCCATTCCTCGTTGCGTAATAAGATGGATGACCAATTCTCTCTCTACATAAGGCGTAAAAAACATCCCTAATCGGCTCCATTCTCGTTATTTTTTTAATTCTTTCGTTTAATGTTTTTTTTTCTCTCTGTAAGGAAAAAGGAGAAAAAAATGAAATAATAGGATGTTCGTAGCCAAGTTCTTTCATTAACAGTTTTTTTTTCTTCTCTCCCGCTATTCTTTCTGCCTCGTCTCATCTGCCAACTTGTATTAATTGTTCCCTTTGTGTCTTGGTAAATGTGAATATGGTGAGCGTGGTGATGGTGCGGGAGGAGTGTCTAGGAAGGAAGGAAGGAAGGAAAAGGAAGGAAGGAAGAGGAAGGGAAAGATAGGCAAGTAAATAAAGAATGAAAATTCGTACGGTTGAAAATTACCTGAAAACCTGGCAGTCACGAAGGCAATGGGAAGAGAAGAGATAGAAAGAGAGTAAGTTTTAGGAGAACAATTCCATTTTTTACTTTTATACTCACATTACGATCACAACCTCTTTTTCACACCCATCCACAACGTCTGAGGATTTTCACAGAATTTCATAACGTGAGAGAGAGAGAGAGAGAGAGAGAGAGAGAGAGAGAGAGAGAGAGAGAGAGAGAGAGAGAGAGAGAGAGAGAGAGAGAGAGAGAGAGAGAGAGAGAAAGAGAGAATCCGTTCTATCATCCTTTCGTGTAGTTGTTTATCTTACTAACCCAGGACGCTATTGTTGTTTAGTTACCCCGTTGTGATGCGAGGAAGGCGTAGGATGTATTCTGGCGTCACTGTCTCCTCGCTGCGTTGGGATGAAGTATTCCTCTTAACACTCTCCGTTTGAAGTGTCGCCTTAGCAGTCAGGCAGAGAGGGGGTGTGACGTCAGCGTGTGTCGTGTTGGCTGACACCACCAGAGGGAGGGTGAAGGCAAGCTGTCATCATGATCTGTGAAGAGTGATTGCAAACGTCGAGGCTCTTCTCTTCATACCTTTCTCTCTCTCTTCTTTTTTGTCTTTTTCCCCGTCGTTTTCCCATTATCGTTGCATTTCTCTTCCTCTCCCTCCTGTTGCCTTTACGAGCTTCCTCCCTCCTCGTTCGCCTGCAAGCCTCACTCCCTCGCTTGCATTTCCCATTTCCGTTCCGTCCTTCTCTTCTTTATACCTTAATATTTAGAGGACTACGTTGTCCTTGCTTCTCCTTTATCTTCCCTCTGCTGCCATAACTTTCAAAATCTTTATTGCTTACTCCCTACGTACACATCTGCACCTTGCTGACTTTCTGCCTCTTTGTAATGGTATTTTCACCCTAGTATGTAACAGTATTCAAACGAGTAGAAAAGTAAATCTCACCTTAGAATGTAACAAAAGTCGTACAATATTTTCTCAGTAAACTCATAACAATACTCAATTTTTCGTAGTAATATAAGTTATCAGATAATACTAGCTAGATTTTCCTTCCTTACGCAACAAACGTGCGGCAAATTTATACATCTATCTTTCCCTTGCTGGATAAACGTTGTCTCTGTGAAGCTGATTGAAGGAAGGCCTTTAAATCAGGAGAGGCTTGTATGAATGAGGGGACGATAGAGTTGTTACAGTTGAGTCCACTTTGCAGGCAACAAGTAATTCCATCAAATTGGCTCTGACACTAACACAATATGGGAATATGTACCGTGTATTGATTTATTGACTTTATCATTAGGGTGAAAGTAACTACACAGTGTTACACAATAAACACGCTGGAAAATAACCTTCACCAACCTCTCGTTAAACTATCAATTCACTAAATATTGATCAGTATCGTTTTAGTTTTTATTTTTGCTTATATATGATTGAGTTTGGATTCATATTGTTTGTATTTCTTGGTAATTCTATCTAATGCTCCACCTCTGATGTGTTGGGTGGCTGGATCACGTTGAATTAGTGTTTGATAAGTGTGTGTGTGTGTGTGTGTGTGTGTGTGTGTGTGTGTGTGTGTGTGTGTGTGTGTGTGTGTGTGTGTGTGTGTGTGTGTGTGTTGACAGGTAGACGTATGAACACCTGTAATAAGGGTGAATCATGCTTCCCACACCCAAGCCAATTGTCCTGAATCCTGTAGGTAATCAAATAACACGGAAATTACCGGACAAGAAACCAATATTCTCTTTTGCTTGCCCTGCCGTGCTATAGTGTACCGCGTGACCCCACTGGCACTGTCCTCAATCCAACCCCATTGTGCCTCCCACCCCTCCTCGCCCCTCGGCACTCATCCTCACGATATTAAATTTGTTCGTTCTATCACGGGACATCTGTTTGCATTGTAGTTGCAGTTCGTTATGCAATATTTGTTTCTCTATCTCTGAGCAGCGATTATTTCTTTTTTAATGTACGTAATATATAATGTTTATTGCTATATGCTGCTGTGTGATCTCTCCTATTCATTCTAACGTTTTTTATTCTTACTCCTCTTACTCCTCTTCTTCCTTCATCTCTTCCTCTTCCTCCTGCTTCGTCTCCTATTACTAAACCTCCCCCCCCACCCTCACCCTCCCCTTCGTCTTAGCGTTCCAGTTGTGTCTCCATTAAAACAACACATTAGTTCAGGAGACGTCTGAGGAATGTTATCACTGCCCTGTAGGACTCAGTTATTTTAGTTTTCTCGGAGCCAACAAACGTGTGTCTGTGTGTCTGTCTGTCTGTCTGTGGTGCCGTGAAGGCGAGACGGAGGAGGAAAAGTAAGGAGAGAGAGAGAAAGAGAGAGAGAGGGGAGGGGGGGGGGAGAGGTCTTGCGAGCTCCCTACGACGATCTCTTCTCCCTATTTCAATTTTCTGGGGACATCCTTCTCTCTTCTTACTCTGGTCTTGATAGATGAATGGATATAGTTATTTTTTCTCTTTTTTTTTTGGGGGTTGGGCTTTTGGGGGAAGAGGAGTATAGTATTACATTCTTCCCTTATTGGTGGTGGTGGTGGTGGTGGTGGTGGTGGTGGTGGTGGTGGTGGTGGTGGTGGTGGTGGTGGTGTCTTAGATGCTGCAGACTCGTTTCATCTTTTTATCTCATCGTTACTAAGTTGTGTAGAGTTTTATTTTTATATGATATTGTTAAGGAGCACTTGAGCGTGATCAGGAATTTCTCTCTCTCTCTCTCTCTCTCTCTCTCTCTCTCTCTCTCTCTCTCTCTCTCTCTCTCTCTCTCTCTCTCTCTCTCTCTCTCTCTCTTTTACGGCGTATCAATTGCATAAACGTTTTACATCTTGATCTGTCAGTTATGTTCCTTGCTACTTTCTTATATGAGAGAGAGAGAGAGAGAGAGAGAGAGAGAGAGAGAGAGAGAGAGAGAGAGAGAGAGAGAGAGAGAGAGAGAGAGAGAGAGAGAGAGAGAGAGAGAGAGCTTGTATACCAGCAACATTAGTGAGTTATTGTTCTCTGACAACTCAATAACATAAAAAGAGAGGCAAGGGAGGGAGGGAGGGTGGGGAAGGCCTAGGAAGAGTCAGCTGTTGGCGCAGCTGGACACAGGGAGGGAAAGAAGGAGGGAGGAAATGAGGGAGGGAGGGAGAGAAGGAAAGAGGGAAGGAGGGAGCCTGGCGCCACACAGACCCAAGCGCCTCCCTACCTCTCTCTCTCTCTCTGTCTCTCTCTCTCTCTCTCTGTCTCTCTCTCCCCGTTCCTCTCTTCATCATCATTCTCCTCTCCCTTGCCGTTTCCCCTTTCCCTTCTCGCTCTCTTCATATCGTTTGTACTTCATCCCTAACTTTGCAATTATTATCTTCCCCCTTACTGTGTGTGTGTGTGTGTGTGTGTGTGTGTGTGTGTGTGTGTGTGTGTGTGTGTGTGTGTGTGTGTGTGTGTGTGTGTCATTTATATTGTAGTTGTTTGGTATTCTATTTTTTTTACGTTTTTCTCTGTCTGGCTTGAAGTGATTGAAGTTATATATATATTTTTTTTTGTGTCCCTCAATCTTGGAAGAAATGTATTTTTTTTCATCCCATAGATTTATCTTTTCCTTTAGTACCAGATTTCATTTCCAATTTATTTTCCTCCCTTTTAAACAGTATCCATTTTCTTTTTAGGGGATATTTTTTTTCATTAAAAGAACATCCATTGTCAGGAAATGGTGCATCCTGGGCTATCTATCCATCTCTCTCTCTCTCTCTCTCTCTCTCTCTCTCTCTCTCTCTCTCTCTCTCTCTCTCTCTCTCTCTCTCTCTCTCTCTCTCTCTCCCTCTCTCCTTCGTCTCGTGGATGTCAACGCAGTACATCATTCATCTGTTATCTCCGCCTCCCAACATGAAATGGCAGCATCACCGTCACTTTATGAGAAAAAAACTCGCGAATAAATGGTAACGATATTATTTTTGTACCACTGTTGATTTGAAGTGTGTTGGGGAAACTACTTTGTGTCTTCATTGCTACTTCTTCTTTGTCTTCATTGCTTGGATAGTTCATCGAGGAAACATTACTTCATTTAATGTGCGAAGGATTTTTAGTTCCGGTGTTAAATGAAGAAGTTTTGGAAAGTCAAATATATGAATGTCTAGTGTTGAAAAAAGTATAAGATATCTTGCCTTGGGATTTCCTAAGTGATGGAGACAATTAAGTGGATTTTGGTAATGAAGAAACACGGGATGAAGTAGAAACCTATTATTTCTGTAACGTTTCGCCTCCCATCTTCCTCTATTCTCTCTGTAGAAGACTGTAGACGAAACATTAGTGAAATACAATCCTTCTATTTCATCCTGTGTTTCCTCGCCACCAAATTCCATTCACTTGTCTTATTTATACAAAAAAGATGAAGACAATGTTTATAATGACACCAATAATTATCACTATCTTTCTCTCTTAAAACGTTAATAGTTTATATAAATATCGAGAGAATGAAACACGCTTACCATGAACGAAGTTGGAAAATAATAAAATAATAATACATGAAATTGACAAGGAAAGGAAGAATATGGATGAGATTTACGTAGTATCTTAGAACTTTCTTTATAGTAATTGAACATTCAGACAGCAGTGTGTACATAGAGTGAATAGTAATGACAGTACATCAGAGTGAACAATGGGGGTGTGAAGCTGCAGTGTTGCCAGTGTGTGAGGTTATGTTATATACTTGGCTGTAACGGGAGTGTCGCGTGCTGCTTTGTCGTGTTGTATCTTTTTATGCTGCTGTCATTAACTGGTCGTCTGGTGTTGACATTGGATTAAAAATTGAATATATCGTGATGGCGCGCAATACAGTGTTGTGATGTGTTGCGGTGTGTTGCGGTGTGGTGTGGTGTGGTGATGGTGGTGTGGCGTTGATGTGATGTGCTTGTACAAAATTTTCATTGTGTTTTTCTCTTCCTGTTAATTTATTTTTAGATACAATTGAAGAGGATGATTTTTTTTCTCTTTTTCTATCACTCACTACAAGCTTTACCTTCAGTCCTGCTCTTCACTTCGGTTCAACACATTAGCGACCGTTAGAAGTAGTGGTCGTTATCTGAGCAAAAATCTGTTATGCTTTTTTATGCTAATCCAAGATATTCTATTCTCATGTTGCCAAATCCCTTGTTTTACGATGAGCCAAGCAAGGAAATACACGTAACAAAACAGTTTTAGGTCTTCCAGTGATTTGCTCAAAGAATATGAGGAAGATCTGATCGAATTTACTTACCGGAGAAAATATTATTCCTCTGTACTTGCAAATGTATTTACTCGTACTGTTTCAACCTCCAAAGTGTGTGTGTTCCCCCGTGGATTTGTTTTCCTCTTGTATTTTCCCTGCATTCGGGAAGCTTGAGTGGCTGGTCTGAGGAGAATCTTTGTTCGGGTGGAGGAGCAGCTGCCGCCCAAGTCTATGTCGAGGCTGTGTGTGTGTGTGTGTGTGTGTGTGTGTGTGTGTGTGTGTGTGTGTGTGTGTGTGTGTGTGTGCGCGTGTGCGTGTGTGAGTGCGTGTGTGAGAGAGAGAGAGAGGCGGGCGTCGGAACACGGTCATTACCGGCCAGCCTGAACGCGCCACAGGACAACGTTCTTGAAACAACTTTCACGTTTTCTCAACACCGGAACACTATTGAAATATTCTTGTGGGAGGGGAAAGTCTTTACTCGAAAGAATCTGTTTTCTTCTTTCACACAACACACACACACACACACACACACACACACACACACACACACACACACACACACACACACACACACACACACACACTAGCCATCACGGTCCCTGTCATTCCCCAAGTGGAACACCTGTGTACCGCCGCGGGCTGCACCTGCCTTGGACATTGGTTTTCTTGCCGCGAGCACATGAACAACACAGAGGGAGGAAGGAAGGGAGGAAGGAAGGGAAAGGGTTGGCTGGAATATAGGCGTGAGATGGCAATAGGGAGGGGAGAGAGGGAAGAAATTGGGTTGGAGAAAGTAGCAGAAGCATGGAGTGGGAGGATGTACAGGAATTAAAGTGGTATAGGAAGGAGAGAGAGAGAGAGAGAGAGAGAGAGAGAGAGAGAGAGAGAGAGAGAGAGAGAGAGAGAGAGAGAGAGAGAGAGAGAGAGAGAGAGAGAGAGAGAGAGAGAATCATCTTTGTTTTGTAAATATGTATTCGACAGTGTGTATGCTTATATTCACGTAAGACTAGATTCATATTAAAACTAAAATATATTATACTTCAACTGAACGAAATATGTGGTGACGGAAATCCTCAAATCAGTGAAAATTACGGTACAAAAAATAAATGATGAATCCCACAAATCCTAAATTATAGAATGTGATTATATTTTACATTCACAACACATACATTTTTTTTTTATCATTATTATCAAGCAGTCGTAAATCAAGACAAATCATGAATAGAGTGGAAATGGATAAATTACAAAACTGCAATTGTCTGTAATATAAGAAGAAAAAAAATGCTTTGGTAATCTAGACATGGATTTCTGTAACGTAATATCACAGACGTTCCCAGAGGCCTTTAGTCTACCACCACCACCACCACCACCACCACCACCACCACCACCACCACCACCACCACACCACCACCACACCACCACCTCCCACTCATCTTTCTTCCTCTGGTTTTACGTAAAGATTTCCTCGCAACTAATTGTCTGGTGGTTGTCTTGATCTGATTCGTTGGTTCTATGATTGATTCCGGGAAGCCAACTAGACACACACACACACACACACACACACACACACACACACACACACACACACACACACACACACACACACACACACACACACACACACACAGTATATCTCTCGTGATGTAAGTACCTTCGAATATGAATTTAATCTTCCCTTACGAACACTTGGTCTCCTTCCTTATACGTGTTCCTTTTGATCTTGTCTAACACACACCTGCTCTCTACTCCCCTCATCTTTACCTAATAAGAACACAAGTCTGGGAAATAATAATCAAAGCAGGTCACGTCTCTTGCTAGGTCTGGTGTGAAGAGCTATTGATGTTTCCTCTTCCCCCATCTGTGTGTGTGTGTGGGTGTGTGTGTGTGTGTGTGTGTGTGTGTGTGTGTGTGTGTGTGTGTGTGTGTGTGTGTGTGTGTGTGTGTGTGTGTGTGTGTGTGTGTGTGTGTGTGTGTGTGGGTGGGTGTGTGTGTAAGACTGATCATTATTTTCCTACATATTTTCTTTCCACTGCGCTGTCTGAAAAGAAAAAGGAAAAATATATGCATGTATTGTTTCTGTTCCTGTG
>JAPQNM010000020.1:12080172-12092887 GCA_029783475.1 Metacarcinus magister
ATATTTCAAATATCTCTAATAGCTTTCGAGGAAATGAGGAGAAAAGTTATGTTTATATAAAAATATTAAGTTTCATTTTACTGCGTAATTGTTAGTCATAGAACAAATATTCATAATTCCAGTTTTATAGTTTAATTAGGTCTATCAGATGCTGCAATGATATTTCCAATATCTCTAATATCTTTCGGGAAAATGAGGAGGAAAGTCATGTTTTTAAATAAATATTAAGTTTCATTTTACTGCGTAATTATTAGTCATAGAAAAAATATTCATAATATCAGTTGTACAGTTTAATTAGGTATATCAGCTGCTGCAATGATATTTCCAATATCTCTAATAGCTTTCAAGAAAATGAGGAGGAAAGTCATGTTTTTAAATAAATATTAAGTTTCATTTTACTGCGTAATTATTAGTCATAGAATAAATATCCATAATATCAGTTGTAAAGTTTAATTAGGTCTATCAGATGCTGCAATTATATTTCCAATATCTCTAATAGCTTTCAAGAAAATGACGAGGAAATTCATTTTATATATAAAAATACGGTTTTATTTTACTGCGTAATTATTAGTCATAGAACAAATATTCATAATATCAGTTGTACAGTTGAATTAGGTGTATCAGATGCTGCAATGATATTTCCAATATCTCTAATAGCTTTCGAGAAAATGACGAGGAAAGTCATGTTATTATATAAAAATACGGTTTTATTTTACTGCGTAATTATTAGTCATAGAACAAATATTCATAATATCAGTTGTACAGTTTTAATTAGGTCTATCAGATGCTGCAATGATATTTCCAATATCTCTAATAGCTTTCGAGAAAATGAGGAGAAAATCATGTTTTTATATAAATATTAAGTTTCATTTTACTGCGTAATTATTAGTCATAGAACAAATATTCATAATTACAGTTGTAGAGTTTAATTAGGTCTATCAGATGCTGCAATGATATTTCCAATATCTCTAATAGCTTTCGAGAAAATGAGGAGGAAAGTCATGTTTTTATATAAATATTAAGTTTCATTTTACTGCGTAATTATTAGTCATAGAACAAATATTCATAATGACAGTTGTACAGTTTAATTAGGTCTATCAGATGCTGCAATGATATTTCCAATATCTCTAATAGCTTTCGAGAAAATGAGGAGGAAAGTCATGTTTTATATAAAAATTAAGTTTCATTTTACTGCGTAATTATTAGTCATAGAACAAATATTCATAATATCAGTTGTACAGTTTAATTAGGTTTATCAGATGCTGCAATGATATTTCCAATATCTCTAATAGCTTTCGAGAAAATGAGGAGGAAAGTCATGTTTTAATAAAATAAGTTTTATTTTACTGCGTAATTATTAGTCATAGAACAAATATTCATAATGACAGTTGTACAGTTTTAATTAGGTCTATCAGATGCTGCAATGATATTTCCAATATCTCTAATAGCTTTCGAGAAAATGAGGAGGAAAGTCATGTTTTTATATAAATATTAAGTTTCATTTTACTGCGTAATTATTAGTCATAGAACAAATATTCATAATGACAGTTGTACAGTTTAATTAGGTATATCAGATGCTGCAATGATATTTCCAATATCTCTAATAGCTTTCGGGAAAATGAGGAGGAAAGTCATGTTTTTATATAAATATTAAGTTTCATTTTACTGCGTAATTATTAGTCATAGAACAAATATTCATAATATCAGTTTTACAGTTTAATTAGGTATATCAGATGCTGCAATGATATTTCCAATATCTCTAATAGCTTTCGAGAAAATGAGGAGGAAATTCATGTTTTTATATAAATATTAAGTTTTATTTTACTGCGTAATTATTAGTCATAGAACAAATATTAATAATGACAGTTGTAAAGTTTAATTAGGTGTATCAGATGCTGCAATGATATTTCAAATATCTCTAATAGCTTTCGAGGAAATGAGGAGAAAAGTTATGTTTATATAAAAATATTAAGTTTCATTTTACTGCGTAATTGTTAGTTATAGAACAAATATTCATAATTCCAGTTTTACAGTTTAATTAGGTCTATCAGATGCTGCAATGATATTTCCAATATCTCTAATAGCTTTCGGGAAAATGAGGAGGAAATTCATGTTTTTAAATAAATATTAAGTTTCATTTTACTGCGTAATTATTAGTCATAGAAAAAATATTCATAATATCAGTTGTACAGTTTAATTAGGTATATCAGCTGCTGCAATGATATTTCCAATATCTCTAATAGCTTTCAAGAAAATGAGGAGGAAAGTCATGTTTTTAAATAAATATTAAGTTTCATTTTACTGCGTAATTATTAGTCATAGAACAAATATTCATAATATCAGTTTTACAGTTTAATTAGGTCTATCAGATGCTGCAATGATATTTCCAATATCTCTAATAGCTTTCGGGAAAATGAGGAGGAAAGTCATGTTTATATATAAATATTAAGTTTAATTTTACTGCGTAATTATTAGTCATAGAACAAAAATTCATAATATCAGTTGTACAATTTAATTAGGTCTATCAGATGCTGCAATGATATTTCCAATATCTCTAATAGCTTTCGGGAAAATGAGGAGGAAATTCATGTTTTTATATAAATATTAAGTTTCATTTTACTGCGTAATTATTAGTCATAGAACATATATTCATAATATCAGTTTTACAGTTTAATTAGGTATATCAGATGCTGCAATGATATTTCCAATATCTCTAATAGCTTTCGAGAAAATGAGGAGGAAATTCATGTTTTTATATAAATATTAAGTTTTATTTTACTGCGTAATTATTAGTCATAGAACAAATATTAATAATGACAGTTGTAAAGTTTAATTAGGTTTATCAGATGCTGCAATGATATTTCAAATATCTCTAATAGCTTTCGAGGAAATGAGGAGAAAAGTTATGTTTATATAAAAATATTAAGTTTCATTTTACTGCGTAATTGTTAGTCATAGAACAAATATTCATAATTCCAGTTTTATAGTTTAATTAGGTCTATCAGATGCTGCAATGATATTTCCAATATCTCTAATATCTTTCGGGAAAATGAGGAGGAAAGTCATGTTTTTAAATAAATATTAAGTTTCATTTTACTGCGTAATTATTAGTCATAGAAAAAATATTCATAATATCAGTTGTACAGTTTAATTAGGTATATCAGCTGCTGCAATGATATTTCCAATATCTCTAATAGCTTTCAAGAAAATGAGGAGGAAAGTCATGTTTTTAAATAAATATTAAGTTTCATTTTACTGCGTAATTATTAGTCATAGAATAAATATCCATAATATCAGTTGTAAAGTTTAATTAGGTCTATCAGATGCTGCAATTATATTTCCAATATCTCTAATAGCTTTCAAGAAAATGACGAGGAAATTCATTTTATATATAAAAATACGGTTTTATTTTACTGCGTAATTATTAGTCATAGAACAAATATTCATAATATCAGTTGTACAGTTGAATTAGGTGTATCAGATGATGCAATGATATTTCCAATATCTCTAATAGCTTTCGAGAAAACGAGGAAGAAAGTAATTTAAAAAAAAGTAAAATTCAGTATTTATTAGTACTAGTGAAAATATTCATAATAACAGTAGTAGATTTTAATTAGGTCTATCAGATGCTGCAATGATATTTCCATTATCTCTAATAGCTTCCGAGAAAATGAGGAGTAAAATCATGTTTTTATATAAATATTAAGTTTCATTTTACTGCGTAATTATTAGTCATAGAACAAATATTCATAATTTCAGTTTTAGAGTTTAATTAGGTCTATCAGATGCTGCAATGATATTTCCAATATCTCTAATAGCTTTCGAGAAAATGAGGAGGAAAGTCATGTTTTTATATAAAAATACGGTTTTATTTTACTGCGTAATTATTAGTCATAGAACAAATATTCATAATATCAGTTGTACAGTTGAATTAGGTTTATCAGATGATGCAATGATATTTCCAATATCTCTAATAGCTTTCGAGAAAACGAGGAAGAAAGTAATTTAAAAAAAAGTAAAATTCAGTATTTATTAGTACTAGTGAAAATATTCATAATGACAGTAGTAGATTTTAATTAGGTCTATCAGATGCTGCAATGATATTTCCAATATCTCTAATAGCTTTCGAGAAAATGAGGAGGAAAGTCATGTTTTTATATAAATATTAAGTTTCATTTTACTGCGTAATTATTAGTCATAGAACAAATATTCATAATGACAGTTGTACAGTTTAATTAGGTATATCAGATGCTGCAATGATATTTCCAATATCTTTAATAGCTTTCGGGAAAATGAGGAGGAAAGTCATGTTTTTATATAAATATTAAGTTTCATTTTACTGCGTAATTATTAGTCATAGAACAAATATTCATAATATCAGTTGTACAGTTTAATTAGGTATATCAGATGCTGCAATGATATTTCCAATATCTCTAATAGCTTTCGAGAAAATGAGGAGGAAAGTCATGTTTTTATATAAATATTAAGTTTTATTTTACTGCGTAATTATTAGTCATAGAACAAATATTCATAATATCAGTTGTACAGTTTAATTAGGTTTATCAGATGCTGCAATGATATTTCCAATATCTCTAATAGCTTTCGGGAAAATGAGGAGGAAAGTCATGTTTATATATAAATATTAAGTTTAATTTTACTGCGTAATTATTAGTCATAGAACAAAAATTCATAATATCAGTTGTACAATTTAATTAGGTCTATCAGATGCTGCAATGATATTTCCAATATCTCTAATAGCTTTCGGGAAAATGAGGAGGAAATTCATGTTTTTATATAAATATTAAGTTTCATTTTACTGCGTAATTATTAGTCATAGAACAAATATTCATAATATCAGTTTTACAGTTTAATTAGGTATATCAGATGCTGCAATGATATTTCCAATATCTCTAATAGCTTTCGAGAAAATGAGGAGGAAATTCATGTTTTTATATAAATATTAAGTTTTATTTTACTGCGTAATTATTAGTCATAGAACAAATATTAATAATGACAGTTGTAAAGTTTAATTAGGTTTATCAGATGCTGCAATGATATTTCAAATATCTCTAATAGCTTTCGAGGAAATGAGGAGAAAAGTTATGTTTATATAAAAATATTAAGTTTCATTTTACTGCGTAATTGTTAGTCATAGAACAAATATTCATAATTCCAGTTTTACAGTTTAATTAGGTCTATCAGATGCTGCAATGATATTTCCAATATCTCTAATAGCTTTCGGGAAAATGAGGAGGAAATTCATGTTTTTAAATAAATATTAAGTTTCATTTTACTGCGTAATTATTAGTCATAGAAAAAATATTCATAATATCAGTTGTACAGTTTAATTAGGTATATCAGCTGCTGCAATGATATTTCCAATATCTCTAATAGCTTTCAAGAAAATGAGGAGGAAAGTCATGTTTTTAAATAAATATTAAGTTTCATTTTACTGCGTAATTATTAGTCATAGAACAAATATCCATAATATCAGTTGTAAAGTTTAATTAGGTCTATCAGATGCTGCAATTATATTTCCAATATCTCTAATAGCTTTCAAGAAAATGACGAGGAAATTCATGTTTTTATATAAAAATACGGTTTTATTTTACTGCGTAATTATTAGTCATAGAACAAATATTCATAATATCAGTTGTACAGTTGAATTAGGTGTATCAGATGATGCAATGATATTTCCAATATCTCTAATAGCTTTCGAGAAAACGAGGAAGAAAGTAATTTAAAAAAAAGTAAAATTCAGTATTTATTAGTACTAGTGAAAATATTCATAATAACAGTAGTAGATTTTAATTAGGTCTATCAGATGCTGCAATGATATTTCCATTATCTCTAATAGCTTCCGAGAAAATGAGGAGTAAAATCATGTTTTTATATAAATATTAAGTTTCATTTTACTGCGTAATTATTAGTCATAGAACAAATATTCATAATTTCAGTTTTACAGTTTAATTAGGTCTATCAGATGCTGCAATGATATTTCCAATATCTCTAATAGCTTTCGAGAAAATGAGGAGGAAAATCATGTGTTTTATATAAAAATTAAGTTTCATTTTACTGCGTAATTATTAGTCATAGAACAAATATTCATAATGACAGTGTTACAGTTTAATTAGGTCTATCAGATGCTGCAATTATATTTCCAATATCTCTAATAGCTTTCAAGAAAATGACGAGGAAAGTCATGTTATTATATAAAAATACGGTTTTATTTTACTGCGTAATTATTAGTCATAGAACAAATATTCATAATATCAGTTGTACAGTTGAATTAGGTTTATCAGATGATGCAATGATATTTCCAATATCTCTAATAGCTTTCGAGAAAACGAGGAAGAAAGTAATTTAAAAAAAAGTAAAATTCAGTATATATTAGTACTAGTGAAAATATTCATAATGACAGTAGTAAATTTTAATTAGGTCTATCAGATGCTGCAATGATATTTCCAATATCTCTAATAGCTTTCGAGAAAATGAGGAGGAAAGTCATGTTTTTATATAAATATTAAGTTTCATTTTACTGCGTAATTATTAGTCATAGAACAAATATTCATAATGACAGTTGTACAGTTTAATTAGGTATATCAGATGCTGCAATGATATTTCCAATATCTCTAATAGCTTTCGGGAAAATGAGGAGGAAAGTCATGTTTTTATATAAATATTAAGTTTCATTTTACTGCGTAATTATTAGTCATAGAACAAATATTCATAATATCAGTTTTACAGTTTAATTAGGTATATCAGATGCTGCAATGATATTTCCAATATCTCTAATAGCTTTCGAGAAAATGAGGAGGAAATTCATGTTTTTATATAAATATTAAGTTTTATTTTACTGCGTAATTATTAGTCATAGAACAAATATTAATAATGACAGTTGTAAAGTATAATTAGGTGTATCAGATGCTGCAATGATATTTCCAATATATCCAATATTTTCAATATCCAATATCTAATGCTAGCTAGAAGAGCCCGTCGCTGACGGCCGACGGAGCAACGGTTATATATTGCACCGGCGGTGTTGCCAAACCGCATTTATCTTACCGTAAAATTATCTATTGAATATCACATAAATACTCATAAGAACGGTAATTCTGATACATAAGACAATAGAAATTTGTAAATAATGATAAAAGTTGTTACACTTGCCTATACATCATATGTATATGCATGGGAATGATATAAAGATCTTGTCACAGACGTCGTGCCGCAAATACAGGAGAAGGAGACGCTGCTGGCACATATGGTGTGCCGCAAGAACTGAATGAGTTAAGGGGAGGGAGGGATGGACGACCAAGATGAAGAGAGAGAGAGAGAGATAAAGAGAGAGAGAGAGAGAGAGAGAGAGAGAGAGAGAGAGAGAGAGAGAGAGAGAGAGAGAGAGAGAGAGAGAGAGAGAGAGAGAGAGAGAGAGAGAGAGAGAGAGAGAGAGAGAGAGAGAGAGAGGCTAAGGACCACATAGAAAAGAGGAGGAGGAGGAGGAGGAACAACAACAAAAAGAAGAGGAGTAGGGGAGGGGGGGATGACGGAGGGAATGTCTGAGGGGAGGTTGAGAAGCCTAGACGAGGGAATCAAGGAAGGAAGGAAGGAACCGAGGGAGGAAGACGTATTGATGTGAAGGTTTTGGCGTCGTTGGAATGAGATATTTTGGAAGGTCATTAGGCGTGGCGGCATGTCCCTCCCTGGCGCGGATTTATTTTCCTCATGTTGGTGGAATTACGAGGAAAAAGTATATATAGTAGTAGTATGAGAGAGAGAGAGAGAGAGAGAGAGAGAGAGAGAGAGAGAGAGAGAGAGAGAGAGAGAGAGAGAGAGAGAGAGAGAGAGAGAGAGAGAGAGAGAGAGAGAGAGAGAGAGAGTTAACTTTAATTTCACTTCGTTTGAGTTTGTCTGTCACCAGGGCTTCTTCCTCCTCTTTACTTCTCTGTTTCCTTCCTTCCTTCCTCCCCCACCTTCGTTGAGTTTCTTTGTCCCTTTCATCCATCCTTTCCTGCCTCCCTTCTGCCTCTGCCTCTGCCTCTACCTCTGCCTCTGCCTCTGCCTCTGCCTCTGTCTCTGTCCTTCCCTGCCCTTCCTTGCCTCCCACACTCGTTCAGGATGATGCAATGTATATCTCGGGAATGCAAGGGGAGCAGGAAGGAAACTGAAAAAGATATATAACGGATTGTAAATATTTGAGAAAAGTTAACTCAAAATGAATATTCCACAAGTATTCGTATATTGAAGTGACAGAAGAGAAGGGCAATGAAGGCTATGATATAAGAGAACCGATGCTGTTACTAGCTAGCTTGCTAAACGTAAAGGAAAGTTGTTGGTTGGAGTGAGTTTGCAATTGTTTATTTTGAATCGTAGAGAGAGAGAGAGAGAGAGAGAGAGAGAGAGAGAGAGAGAGAGAGAGAGAGAGAGAGAGAGAGAGAGAGAGAGAGAGAGAGAGAGAGAGAGAGAGAGAGAGAGAGAGAGCACGCACGCACGCACGCACGCAAGTAATGATGGTGAGAGCAAGAGGCTGGGAATTCGAGGTATAAGAGGGACATTGAAGGCATTAGTTGGCACTGAGGCGTGGTAGTGCGTGGGTGGTGCAGTGCCATAACAGGAGCTCTTGAACCATGCAATACCGTGGAGGAGGAGGAGGAGGAGGAGGAGGAGGAGGAGGAGAAAGGGAAAGGAGTGTGTGTGTGTGTGTGTGTGTGTGTGTGTGTGTGTGTGTGTGTGTGTGTGTGTGTGTGTGTGTGTGTGTGTGTGTGAGTAAACCATTAGTAGAATAATTTAACTTCAGAGTCATAATGGATAAACTTTCTCAGCCTTTGCCTGTATGTCAGTCTTCCGGCCTGTTTCCCTTCTCTCTCTCTCTCTCTCTCTCTCTCTCTCTCTCTCTCTCTCTCTCTCTCTCTCTCTCTCTCTCTCTCTCTCTCTCTCTCTCTCTCTCTCTCTCTCTCTCTCTCTCTCACTGGGGATGAAAGCGCCGTCGTCTCAGTCATTAATTAGGCTCAGCCGTTACCCTCCTTTGCGCACTTCTTCCCCCTGCCCTTCCTCCCCTTCTTCCTCCTCCTCCTCCCTCCTCCTTCCTCCTCCCCTCACACTCCCCTCACAGTGTCGTCTCACCTCCCTGCAAATTAGTTCTGTCCACAGTGTATTCGTGATCACCCTTACACTTTTACCTCCAAGTCATGTGTCGTTACAATTCACTTCTTCCTCTCTCAACCTAACCTAACCTAACCTAACCTAACCTAACCTAACCTAACCTAACCTAACCTAACCTAACCTAACCTAACCTAACCTAACCTAACTAAACCTAACCTAACCTAACCTAACCTATTTTTCCTTTTTCACCCTCACTTCTTCCTCTCTCATACCTTCCTTACCTCATAATGCTGCGTTGAAGGTTATACAAGTACGTTTTATATTATACAATGTGCACTAGCTCCGAGGATGAATTTTACTGATAACTTACCTACATACATAGAGACAGGGAGGTAAAAAGAGATGTGCTTTTTCTTTCTGTCTTTCTTAATACAGTTTATCATCACCACCATCAGTCTTGAGCAGCCTCAGCCCAGCACGCATTGCGATCGTCACTCTTCCTTCATCTTGCTGTCCACACGGCTCTATCTTATTTATTTTGTCTTATAATTGTCTGTTCTATTTTCTCCTATATTTATTTTATTGTTATTTTTCTTCATTTTCTTTTTTTTATCTCCTTCCTTCCTCTCTTCCTCCTCCATCTCTTTCTCTTTCTCCTTTTCATCCTCCTCCTCCTCCTCCTCCTCTCCTCCTCCTCCTCCTCCTCCTCCTCCTCCTCCTCCTCCTCCTCCTCCTCCTCCTCCTCCCTCTCTATTTGTTCCATGTTCTGACCCTCTTCCCTTAATCCATGTCTCATCTAACCTTCTTGCTCTGTCCATTACTACTTATAGTATCCCATCTATCACTTCCTTTTTATTATTATTATTATTATTATAGTTGTTTTATTTTTTTTACATCATTCACATAACGGCTTGAACATTACATCCTTTACAAGCTTCTCTTCTCTTCACTTCACTATGGATTGTGATAGAACTGTCATTATTTGATTTGAATATATTTTTTTATTTTTCTATTAAGTCTTATTCATTAGTATTTTATTAATTTTTTTTATATGAACGGTAAGGGAGAGTATTGTATCAGGTTTACTGCTATACAATATTAGTCATTAAGGGGGACGTCTTGTCATCTCTCTATATCCACTACTACTACTCCTCCTCCTCCTCCTCCTCCTCCTCCTCATCCTCCTCCTCCTCCTCCTCCTCCTCCTCCTCCTCCTCCTCCTCCTCCTCCCTCCTCCTCCTCCTCCTCCTCCCCCTCCTCCTCCTCCTCCTCCTCCTCCTCCTCCTCCTCCTCCTCCTCCTCCTCCTCCTCCTCCTCCTCCTCCCTACTCCTCCTCCTCCTCCTCCTCCTCCCTACTCCTCCTCCTCCCTACTCCTCCTCCTCCTCCCTACTCCTCCTCCCTACTCCTCCTCCTCCTCCTCCTCCTCCTCCTCCTCCTCCTCCCTACTCCTCCTCCTCCTCCTCCTCCTCCCTACTCCTCCTCCTCCTCCTCCTCCTCCCTACTCCTCCTTCTCCTCGTGACAGAGTCAGTAGTGAAGATTTTGATCGGCCGGTCATGACCGAGCGAGCGGTGGGAATTGAATTGTTTTCTGCCTCTATATACCTAATTCTAGTGAGCCTTATCTTGATGCAGCAGCATTTAAGAATGAAAATAAATAACTTCCATAGCCATTGGCACCGGTGACAGAGTCAGTAGTGAAGATTTTGATCATCCAGTCATGACTGAGCGAGCAGTGGGAATTGAATTGTTTTCCGCCTCTATATACCTAATTCTAGTGAGCCTTATCTTGATGCAGCAGCATTTAAGAATGAAAATAAATAACTTCCATAGCCATTGGCACCGGTGACAGAGTCAGTAGTGAAGATTTTGATCGGCCGGTCATGACCGAGCGAGCTGTGGGAATTGAATTGTTTTCTGCCTCTATATACCTAATTCTAGTGAGCCTTATCTTGATGAAGCAGCATTTAAGAATGAAAACAAATAACTTCCATAGCCATTGGCACCGGTGACAGAGTCAGTAGTGAAGATTTTGATCGGCCGGTCATGACCGAACGAGCGGTGGGAATTGAATTGTTTTTTGCCTCTATATACCTAATTCTAGTGAGCCTTATCTTGATGCAGCATCATTTAAGAATGAAAATAAATAACTTCCATAGCTATTGGCACCGGTGACAGAGTCAGTAGTGAAGATTTTGATCGGCCGGTCATGACCGAGCGAGCGGTGGGAATTGAATTGTTTTCTGCTTCTATATACCTAATTCTAGTGAGCCTTATCTTGATGCAGCAGCATTTAAGAATGAAAATAAATAACTTCCATAGCCATTGGCACCGGTGACAGAGTCAGTAGTGAAGATTTTGATCGGCCGGTCATGACCGAGCGAGCGGTGGGCAATTGAATTGTTTTCTGCCTCTATATACCTAATTCTAGTGAGCCTTATCTTGATGAAGCAGCATTTAAGAATGAAAATAAATAACTTCCATAGCTATTGGCACCGGTGACAGAGTCAGTAGTGAAGATTTTGATCGGCCGGTCATGACCGAGCGAGCGGTGGGAATTGAATTGTTTTCTGCCTCTATATACCTAATTCTAGTGAGCCTTATCTTGATGCAGCAGCATTTAAGAATAAAAATAAATAACTTCCATAGCCATTGGCACCGGTGACAGAGTCAGTAGTGAAGATTTTGATCGGCCGGTCATGACCGAGCGAGCGGTGGGAATTGAATTGTTTTCTGCCTCTATATACCTAATTCTAGTGAGACTTATCTTGATGCAGCAGCATTTAAGAATGAAAATAAATAACTTCCATAGCTATTGGCACCGGTGACAGAGTCAGTAGTGAAGATTTTGATCGGCCGGTCATGACCGAGCGAGCGGTGGGAATTGAATTGTTTTCTGCCTCTATATACCTAATTCTAATGAGCCTTATCTTGATGAAGCAGCATTTAAGAATGAAAACAAATAACTTCCATAGCCATTGGCACCGGTGACAGAGTCAGTAGTGAAGATTTTGATCGGCCGGTCATGACCGAACGAGCGGTGGGAATTGAATTGTTTTTCTGCCTCTATATACCTAATTCTAGTGAACCTTATCTTGATGCAGCAGCATTTAAGAATGAAAATAAATAACTTCCATAGCTATTGGCACCGGTGACAGAGTCAGTAGTGAAGATTTTGATCGGCCGGTCATGACCGAGCGAGCGGTGGGAATTGAATTGTTTTCTGCCTCTATATACCTAATTCTAGTGAGCCTTATCTTGATGCAGCAGCATTTAAGAATGAAAATAAATAACTTCCATAGCTATTGGCACCGGTGACAGAGTCAGTAGTGAAGATTTTGATCGTCCCGTCATGACCGAGCGAGCGGTGGGAAATGAATTGTTTTCTGCCTCTATATACCTAATTCTAGTGAGCCTTATCTTGATGCAGCAGCATTTAAGAATGAAAATAAATAACTTCCATAGCCATTGGCACCGGTGACAGAGTCAGTAGTGAAGATTTTGATCGGCCGGTCATGACCGAGCGAGCGGTGGGAATTGAATTGTTTTCTGCCTCTATATACCTAATTCTAGTGAGACTTATCTTGATGCAGCAGCATTTAAGAATGAAAATAA
>JAPQNM010000020.1:12092987-12162987 GCA_029783475.1 Metacarcinus magister
TTTAGCTACAGTTGTATGACCGCAGCAGCTGCGCTGTTCCGCCCGGGCTTCTAGAAGATCCGTGTTTCGAGTCTCGCTTGCGGCGTCGCCGTCCAGCGCCTCCGTAAGGGGCGACTAGCGTAGGATCAGATCGTGGCACGTCGTGCCCTGTGCGGGTGTGTGCACTGCATGGCCGTGTGGGGTTCGCTGGTTGCTGTGTGGGTTTTTGGTATGAGATTGTGTGTGCGAGGGTTAGGGTGGTAGGGATCCTTCCTTCCTCTTCTTCTGTCGCCTTTTTCCCGTCCCCCGGACAATGTGGGAAAGGAATATGGAAAAGGTTAAGAGAAAGATAGGTGGGTCTCGTGCCTTATTGGTAATACGGTGTACGAAGGTTGGTGACTGGTACGACGTCTTTTTCTGACCTCGCGTGACCTGGTACTAATACTTGACGACTACTAACCTACCACGATACTTACTACTACTAAACCTATTCACTACTACTACTACTACTGTAACGATACTTACCACGACTCCCGTACGAACGATACTACTGACTACTGTGTACTACGATACTACTTATACTTACTATACTATACACTACTACCTACTACCTACTACTACTACTACTACTACTTACTACTTACGACCTACTACTCTACGACGCCTATACTTACTACTACGAATTACTACGACGAATCTACTACTACTACCTACTCACCCCATTACTACTACAATTACCCTCTTGCCCAATTCACAGGTTATAATACTAATTCTAATTAAGTCTATCAACCAACACTTTTCTTGTTACCTAACCATTTAATTACCGAACCGTAACGGACGCTGCCAGTAGTAAGTAGGACGCTAATCAAAAACATTATCACCATTAACTGCATAAGTGTTCTCCTTTTAAGTGAAACTCGGATCATACATGTTCTTATTTCTATACCGGCAAAAGCCCTTTAAATGAGGGTCATCAATATCAAATTGTTTTTGGGTCCTGGTGGTGGGTCGGTGTTGGCGGGTGGGTGGTGGTGTTTAGTTGAGGGTTGCGGTGGTTGCTTCGGCAGTCGTTGGTTTGTCATATGCTTGAGGCCAGACGTTCTAGAGTTTATGAGCAGTCTAAGATTAAGACGCTTAGTAAGTTTCCAGGTAGAGTTCTACTATCGTTATTGGCTCCAGCTTTCAAAGAAGAGAGAGATGGTGAGGAAGTTCTAGAGAAATGAGAGAGTTAGTTACTTTACATCATTCAATAATCCATAAAAGTACCGTTGCAGCAAGGGTCAGGAGAGGAGGATGGAGTCATGGATTTCAAGGAGGTTAGGATGGTCTCGTTATGCGAGGAGGGGAGGAGTGAATTGGGGCGGAGGACCTTAGGTTGTGAAGGAGGAGGAAGTGCGGCAGGAGGAGTAGTATGCATGAGGAGGAGGTTTAGGAAGGACCAGAGTGTATGGGGGAAAATCGGTACTAAAGGAAAAATGGCAGATATCTGGAAGGGGTGAGACGCAGCTCCTTTTGGCGGGTTACTAGTATGGAATTGGATGAGAAAAGGTTAAGGATAGACAGTAGTAAGTAGCTTTTCGTATATTTTCCTAAGGAAGAGTAAGTAGAAGAAAAGGAGGGGGGATAGGCGGAAGGAAGAGGAAGGAAGAGTTTATTAGAAATGATAGAAGCAGCTAATAGGGAAGAATGTATGGTTAGAGGATAAAAGCGAATGAGGATCAAAAATTAATTGTATATTGAGTCTAGAAGAGGAGGAGGAATGATTAAAAAAACTTAAAAGAAAAGGACAAAGAGAAGAACGGAGGGGAAGGAAAAGACAAAAAGAAAAGAAAGAAGTAGAAGAGGACGGGAGGAATGAGGGAGGCGAGGAAGACCAAAGAAGGCACTTGAGGAAAAAGAGGAAAAAAATAAAGAGGTGAAGGAATCCATGGGGACCGAAAAAAAAGGATTAAATAGTGGGGCAGGTAGAGGAATAGGAGGACTACCTATATATAAACAAAACAATAGAATACGTTTGAATAAATAAATAAATGAAAATAAATAATAAGAAACTTCAATAAACAAGAAGAAGAAAGAATGAATTATATCAAAAAAAAAAAAAAAAGGAAAAAAAAATAAATAAAAGGGAAAACAATAAAACAAAAAAATAAAATAAACAAAATGTGGTTTAAAAAAGTTTTGCTGTGTCATTGAATATAACAATAAATCTATAACAAAATTCCAGCTAGTAATCTATTATATAAATAATAATTAAAATAAAAAATCAACAATTATATAAATATAAAATGAAAAAAATTAGGTGCACAAGACGAAAGGAACAAATCCAAAGCAAAAAAAACACCAATTGATTTTTAAATAAAATAAAAATCCTTGGTCTGTTTTGTTTTTTCCTGTTTGCACACTCAATAAAACACATTTCGTTGGGGTGTGAATTTGAAAGATAAGGAAACAGATACGATGTAATGAAAGAGAATAAAGAAAATTAAAGAATAGACTAAGACCACAACGAAAGGTAAGGACTGAGGAAAGAAAGAAGAAAGAAAGGAAGAAAGAAAACGGGCACAAAAAAGGAGTGTAGAGGGACAGCTTACAGGACACTAAAGAGATGGAGAGGACTGGAGACGCATGAGAAGAGAGGAGAAATGAAGAGAGATGAGAGAGGAGATTGAGAAGGAGGATGGATGAGCTGAACGCATTCATGAGAATTAGAATGTGAGAGTTAGGATATACAGCTAGGCGGAGCAAAGGGGACTTTCGGAAAGAGGTGGAGAGATACGAGAGGAGATTTCGAGATTTGAGGAGAGAGGGAAGAGATTGATCCGAATGATATGCTTTTCCGCTTGAGTTCCATTCCCGAGCACAGAGAGGTAGGAGGATTGTATGCCTCGAGAGATGAGCCTTGAGAGACGCAGATGAGCGAGGACCCGAGAGAGGAGATTCTTAGAGACGAATCCGAGAGGATCGTGTTAGAGGTGATCTGACCAGATGATGAACTTGAGGTGATGAGAGGGCTTACTGAGAGGAGATAATCGGTTAGATGATGCAGGACTTGAGATCACGAGAGAGAGGAGTGGTTCGACCCAGAGACGGACGAAGAGATCGAGAGACTGGATGAGCATTGAGAGTGGGAGTAACGAGAGGTTGTCAGAGGACGGGATCGATAGTGAGAGAGAGACCGAGAGAGATTGCGGAGTATTGGATTTCGTCGACGAACGATGAGAGAGAGAGTGAGAGAGTAGATGCGGTGAGTGGCCGATGAGAAGAGAGCAGATACGAGAGAAGCAGGAGAGAGAGACGATGCTAGGTAGGAGAGAGAGTTGAGGGGAGACCGAGAGAGAGGAGATGATGAGAGAGATGCGAGACAGAGATGTTGTTCTTTGTGTGTCATGGATGTCATTCGGGGGCGTTGGGGGTGGGTGATAGCGGTGGGTTTTTGTTGGGTGGGCAGTTTCTCGTTTTTTTTGTTGGCGGTGTGGGCCCCGGCTCCTCTACTTTTCCGCGGCTCACCTCCTCCTTCTCGTATTTTGGTTTACTTCGGCTCACATTACCGCTCAGGCAGCACGGGATTATTCTTCGGGCCTCGGCTTAAAACTTCTTTGCGTGCGCTGCTCGCGCCCCCCTTCCTTCTTTCGGGCTTTTCTTTCTTCACATTGTCTGTCCTTTCCCTTTGGTGTCTCTTCAGTGGACTTCTTTAAAATAGGAAGAAAGGTCGAAGCAGAAGATGATTAACCGTGGTGTTGGGAAAATTAAAAAAAAAATAAAGACCGAACCCAACACCCCGAACCACGTTACTAACATCTCTCTCTCTCTTCTCTCTTATCTCTCTCTCTCCTCCTCTCTCTCTCTCTCCTCTCTCCTCCTTAGGCAAATGCACAATGTAAAACAAGAAAGGTTGTGCGGCGAATAAGAGAGGAGAGATAACGAGAGAGATGTGACGAGGAAAGAGAGAGTCGAGAGAGAGGAGAGAGGTAGAGGGAGAGAGAGCGAGACTGAGCATTAGAGAGAGATGAGCAGGGATGAGAGAGATGAGGAGACGAGATGAGAGACGAGGAAGGAGAGAGAGAGAGGAGAGGACGAGAGAAGAGAGTTGAGAGTCGAGTGAGGAGTGAGAAGAGAGATGAGCAGTGAGTGACGAGAGAGCGAGACGAGGAGAGAAGAGAGCGAGAGTTGAGAAGGAGGGGAGAGGAGAGGGAAGAGGGAGAAGAGAGAGATCAAAACCCTTATCATAAAGAGAAAGAAATAAAAAAGGGAGAATAATTTTACACGTTTAAGGAAAAAAAAGAAAGAGGTAATTCTAAGAAGGGGAAATAAAAAAAAGTAAGGGAAATTAAATTACATGCAAAGGAGGGGGAAAAAAAAAAAAAAAAAAAAAAAAAAGGGAGGGGCAGTAGTATTATTGTTATTGTCCATTACGAGGGAAAAAAGTTAATAGGGGAAGGAGGCACTTGCGCTGAACTTATAAAAGGGGTGGCGGGAGGGGATAGGATAAAAATAGGACAGGGGCCGGAGGGGACGGGAAGGGGGTGGAAAGGAATAAGGGGAGGAAAAAATAAAGGTTGTTGTTACAAGAGTAATCTGCTCTCTATCTTTCTCTTTTTTTTTTTTTTTTTTTGTTTTTTTTCTCTCTCTTTTTGTGTTCTCTACCACACTTCATTACGAGAGAAGAAAAAAGAGGAGAAAAAGAGAGAGCAGAGAGAGAAAGCTTTCTCCGGAAACACTTAAACAGGATTTCGTTAAAGATATTATTTATATTATCCTAATTTATTATCATTATCACTTATTTAACACCGAGTAGGAAAAGAAACAAAATTGAATTCTTAACATATATTATATCATTATATTTATTTTATTTATTATATATGTATTTATGTATTTCCCTTATAGTTATTTTCTCATAGTAACGTAATTAAGTTAAACATATATAAATGTAATCTAAGATAATTTAATAAAATAATGGGATAATTTAATAACAATATACTAATAATATAATGATAATAAGTTAATATATCCATTCATGTCCCTTCACTAGCCTTAATCTGACTCCATAATAAGTATAAATAATAAATAATATTAATTTAAAAATAAGTTAAACACGTTTCATTATGATGACAAACAATTAACCGATGATGTATGTTTAACTGACACTTAAGAAGGTTTCAGAAGAGCTAATGATATGCGTGTGTGCGTGTGTTGTGCGGTAGTCTGTGCGTGTGTGCGTGTGTGTGTGTGTGTGTGTGTGTCGTCCAGATGAAGAGATTTGTGTCAGAGAGAAACTTGCATGGTGATCCACCCCAGCCAGAAGAAAGGAGCAGAATCACCAATGCACACCCACCCACACACACACACACCACACACTACACACACACACACACACACACCACACACACACATCCACACGTCTCAGATATGCCGCTCCCTCCAACTGTCTCCGGTTTCCCCAGCCTCCAAGCCTCACACATCATATTATCGTGATCCGTATAAGTAGTAGCATTAATCTAGGTTAAACTCAGTCTTGACTGGGAATTCGCGATCTAACCCACTCTACATACTATCATTCTCTGGACTCAACGAATGACTAACTAAATAACGACTAACTGACTGACTGGCCTTGACCTGGCTGACTGGCGCTCCCTGGATCTGACTGGTTGAAGGCTGGCGGTTCATCGGCTTGCAAGTTCAAGTTTTCATCTATGAGAATATAAATGAAACTTGACTAAATTATTACGCGCTGTAAAAACCTAGTATTGGCAAGTACAGTTTGATGGTTGAACTTTAACTTACCTTACCTTGCATGGGAAACGGACATCGTGCTTGTTGGTGTGTGGTGGCCTTTAAACTGGAATTGTCTGGAAAGATTTAAAAAAAAAAGAAGAAAAAAAGAAGAGATACTGAATTGAGATTTAAAGCAGAAAGTGCGAGATGAAGTTATGTGTAGTGTAGTTGTGTAGTGGAACGGAGTATTGGTGAAGAGAATACAGGGGAGTAAGGAGTAAGTAAGGAGTAAGGAAGGTAGTAATAGGAGTGATGAAAGACATTTGTTTACCGGAGACAGAAAAAATATATTCCTCGAATAAAAAAAATTAAAAAAAAGGAAACAAATTAAGTTTAGAAGAAATAAATAGGTAGACTAAAAAAATGAAAAAAAAATAGAAAAAAAGAAAACGCAAAATATATTGAGCTTCAGAAAAAAATTAATCGTTACAAAACCTTAATTCTAAACTAACCTAACCTAACCTAATCACATACAGAAAGGAAGGATATAGAGAAAAGGAATGAGAGGGAAAGAAAAGATCTAATAAAACAGACAATACATTATACAATATTATCCACTATTATTATTACAAAAAGAAAGAAAGAAAAAATGGAAAAGTGAGTTTAGAGAGAGAGGGGACATTAGTAAAAATTTTTCCCATGCAGAAAGAAAGAAAGAAAGAAAGAAAAGGAGAACAAAAATATTTAAAGACTCACAAATCATAAGTTTGGAACAACAAGGGCATTGAGTACTTGTACTAAATGTGCTTCAATCTAACAATGGTGTCAAACACTCTTCCTCTCTCTCTCTCTCTCTCTCTCTCGCTCTCTCTCCTCCTCTCTCTCTCCTCTCCTCTACTCTCTCATCTCTCCTCTCTCTCTCCTCTCTCTCTTTCTCATCCTCTTTCGTCTTTTCTTTCTTTTACAGCTTGACTTTACTGAAACAAATTGAGATATTAATAGTAAATATGTAAAAAGTTAAATTTTCCTTCTTTTTTTCTTGGGGGGGGGAGTGGTTGGTGGTGCCTGGGGTGGGGGGGGTGTTGGGGGGTGTGTGGCGTCGACGACGCCGAGCGCGCAGCGAGTGGCGATGAGATGCCGTAGCGGAGATGGGTTTGCGTGGGGGGGTGCGGGGGTGAGCTGTTGGTGTGCTTCGGCAGTGTGCCGGTACATGCCGACAACAAAAGAAGATAGATAAAGAGAAGAAAGAGGTGCACTAGTAGTAGGAGTAATCTGGTGACGTGAATCGCGTGGCTCGTTCAGAAGATAAGGTAGGCGCATGCAGTCGGGTGGGGGGCACTACCTGTGTGGTTGGTATGATTATTAGTATTGAAGTTTGGGTCTTGTGGGTGGGTGCGTTTGGGTGCGGGACTCAGGGGCCTGTTTACTTCTTTTTGGGTGGTTTTCTTTCGTTGGGGGTGGGGTTGGTTGTAGGGTGGGTTTTACTGTTTTGTGGTGGGGCAGTGTGTGTGGTGTAGGAGGGGCGGTGTTGAACGATGGCCGCTATTAGAAACACCCAAAGGCTCTTAATCGAGCGAGATTTATGAACGGTGCTCTTAGGGGAGCTCGCTCTGTCTCGTCGGCGGTAGGCTGCTGTTCGGAGTCTTATTGCTTCTCTTCTTTCTTCACGGATTCCTGGCCGTCGTCGTCTTCCGGCTTCTGTTGTAATGTATGATGTCGTTCCGATGGATGGTAGTAGAAGGATTTAGGGAGCACGAGACGCACAAACACATAACAGACAACACCAATAACCAAACACACACACACACACACACACACACACACAAATCACCACACACAAACACACAAACACATACACACACACACAGTTAAGTAAGGGCACAACAGATGTTGGGGTGACTGCGAGCTAGCCTGTTGGGGTTGTTTGTTGTGTGTGTGTGGGGGGTGGGGGTGTGTGGATGCGGGTTTCCATGTATTTTCTGTGTGTTTCTCTTGTGTGTGTGTGTGGGTTGTCGTGTGTGTGCTTTTCGGGTGTCGGGGGTCGTGGGTCAGGTGCTGGTCTTGTGTTCGTGCGCGCGGACGAGTTGAGGAGGTGTAAAATAAATTGACTAATAATAATTAATAATAATAATAATAATAATGAAAGACGAATTGAATTGAAAGGGTTGAAAAGTGTGTACCATCTTCATTCTCTCTCTCTTTCTATCTTTTTTTTCTCTTGCTCGTCTTTTTTATTGGTATTTTTATAGAGTAAAATAAATGAATAAATAATAGAGAAAAAATCAATCATAAAAAATAAATATCAACGATATATAAAGAAAAAAAATAATACAAGGAAAGACCCCTAAAAAGATACATATTATTTTTTTTTTTTTTTTTTTTTTTGTAACCGTAATGGTTTGTGGACTACCTGATCTTGGCTTGAAACAAATAAAAAAAAGAAAGAAGAAATTGACATGAGGAGTCGGGAGGTGGCAGGCATGAGTGAGGAGGATTGGAGATTAGGAGATAGCCGAGGAGGAAGAATTCATGCCAGCTGAATTGGGCCGGAAGGAAGGGTGGGCAGGGCGGTGCGGTTTCAACAAAATCACAAAATGGGGCTTACCCGCCATACCGCCTTTCCTCCGTCCCTCTGCCCACCATCATGTCAACGGTGTGGGGTGACGTGGTGGCTCTTATTGGGAAACTAAAGGGGGTTTGGGCAAATTGGTAACGTTACAAATAAGGGAGATAAGAGAAGACGTGAGTAGAAGGTAATTTGCTCTTCTCCGTACTGCTTTCCTACGAGTACCAAGTGAGGATCCCGCAATACTGGCAACGGTCCTACGAAGAAGCCATCCGTATTCTGCCTATCCGTTGTCGATCCGGGTTGCTAATAGAAAGGGTGAAATATGGCAAATTAAAATACTTATGATTGAACTCTTTGTTAGGCTTTAGGTATTACTAGTAGTAGTCAGTGCCAGGAGTAGTAGTAGTAGTAGTAGTATAGTTAGTAGCTGCGGTGGTGGTGTGTCTGGTGTTGGTGGTTGGTGGGTGTTGGTGGTGTCGATGAAAAAATGCAGAGACGAGAGGGAGAGACTGACTGAGGGAGAGTGAGCTCGGATGTAGTTATAGATCCTACTTCCGGCCGTTGTCCCAGAGAGGTTTGATCGAGCGTAGACGAGTTGAGACGAGAGCACAGAGAATGGATAGACGGAGAGAGAGACATGAATATAGAAGCCGACGGAGACGGGAGCGAGGGAGAGACAGAGGAGAGAACGATGGAGACTTGAGAGACCAAGAGAGAGGAGTGACCGGAGAGAGTGAGAGAGTGGAATGTTTTATAGGAGGAAAAAAAATACAAAAAACGAAAGTTCAAGAATGTTAATCAATGTGGTGCCAAAAAAAATAGAAAGGGGAAGTGGAGGGACAAGGTGGGGGCAATGAGAGGTACAGTGGCATAAAGCTTGTTGTGAGATTAAAAGGAGGTACTGTTAACAATTTACATTTCATTTTATTTACATCAACTTTTTTTTTTATTCGATTTGTGTTTACTAATTTTTTTTCGTAAAGTTTAAATAAATCGATTCGGACAAGCTCGTGAAAATATTACTTTTTTTTCTTTTCTTTTTTTCATTCTTTTATATAATATGACGATAATAATAATAATGATATAATGTTTTACGAGTGGAAATGTATCTATCTTCTTTCTTTCTTCTTATTTCTCTCTTGCATTCTTTCTTTTCAATTTTTTATTATTATTAGATGTGGTAATATTACATACTGTATATACTTCTCGTATTAGTATTTTATTATTATTTATTTATATGTATTATTATTATTATATTATTATCATTCTTGCTTCAGTTAACAAATATACTTACCAAATTATTACACTTTCTCTTCCTGCCAAAAAGATTTACGATACTGCATTGCGAGAGAGAGAGATGAGAGACGAGAGAGACGAGAGAGAGGACTGAGGAGAGAGTAGAGACGAGAGAGAGATGAGAGAGAGTGAGGAAGAGAGAGAGAGAGAGAGAGAGTTAGGAACTACCGTCTAAGTGTATATAGGAAGAAAATCAATTACATCCTATTCCCACGGGACAGGAAGGAAGGAAGGAAGGAAGGAAGGAAGGAAGGAAGGGAGGAAGGAAGGAGTGAAGGAAGGAAGGAAGTAGGGAAGAAAGGATGGAGGGAAGGAAGAAGGGTGACTGAACTAATAACAGCATCGTCACTTTGTTTAAAAAGAAATTATAGGAAGTGGAAAAATAGAGAGAGAGAAAAATAAATAAATAACCGTTAACCTAAGAACCGTAATATAATAATAATAACAAATAATATAATAATAATAATAACAATAATAATAATAATAACAAAATCTAATGAACAATATATCCTTCAATAATTACAATATACATTAATTAACACTTCATTAACTGAATTACCTCATTATTTACTCCCTCTATTGATTCTTACCACCAGAGAGACGAGAGAGAGAGAGAGAGAGAGAGAGAGAGAGAGAGAGAGAGAGAGAGGAGAGAGAGAGAGAGAGACGTGGGTGCCTACTTCCACTCTTCATGTCAGACTCCGTTAATACTTCACCGCAGCACCGACAGATGGCGTTGATCCTCTTCTTCTCCTCCTCCTCCTCCTCCTCCTCCTCCTCCTCCTCATCCTCCTCCTCCTCCTCCTCCTCCTCCTCCTCCTCCTCCTTCTGTAAACAGTTCTGGGATCTTCTCTTCTCCTCTCTTCCTTATCTGTCTATTTCCATCATTGTATTATCTCTCTCTCTCTCTCTCTCTCTCTCTCTCTCTCTCTCTCTCTCTCTCTCTCTCTCTCTCTCTCTCTCTCTCTCTCTCTCTCCTCTCTCTCTCTCACCATTAAATAACAGTGAGAGAGAGAGAGAGAGAGAGAGAAGAGAGAGAGAGAGAGAGAGAGAGAGACGAGAGAGAGAGAGAGAGCACCTAGTGACTTTCCACCTTAATTAACAATCCAGTGGTTAGGAAGTTTGCTCCCCCCCCCCCCCCTCCACCCCCAAACTCTTCACCCCCCAAATTCCTTCACCCTAAAACACCCTTACCTCCTTCTCATTTACACTCCATTTCCTCATTTGCACTTTATTCTCATTTTTTTTTCTCTCTCTCTCCTTCCTCCTCCTCCTCCTCCTCCTCTTTCTCCTCCTTCTCCTACCTCCTTTTTTTTATAATCTGTTATGTCACATTTTCCTCATTTATTTTCTCTCCTACCTCCTCCTTATCCTTCTATAATATCAATTTCACATTCCTTCCTTCTCTCATAACACACAACATATCAATAGAAAGAAAACGTAACATATCATTGAGTCAGCCCAGAAATAGCAACGTTTACAACCATTTTCCTTGGAGTATATTTCAAGGGATAACATTAGTAGAGTGAGCAACGCGCACGACACGGGCTGAAGGCGATTCAAGGGTAAGGCAAGATCACATTCTTATAGTGCAATCACCGAGAGAGAGAGTAGATAGATAGATAGAGAGAGAGAGAGAGAGAGAGAGAGAGAGAGAGAGAGAGAGAGAGAGAGAGAGAGAGAGAGAGAGAGAGAGAGAGAGAGAGAGAGAGAGAGAGAGAGATAGAGATAGAGAGATTACTATTTCTACTTCTACTTCTACTTCTACTTCTACTTCTACTACTACTACTTATACTACTATCTACTTTCTACTACTATTCAGCTTTTTATGATTTTGATAAGTAGAAAATAATAATGATAGAAAAACAAGCTTACTTTCCTTTTATATATTATCTCTCTCTCTCTCTCTCTCTCTCTCTCTCTCTCTCTCTCTCTCTCTCTCTCTCTCTCTCTCTCTCTCTCTCTCTCTCTCTCTCTCTCTCTCTCTCTCTCTCTCTCTCTCTCAATATTGTATTCACCGGAAGTCTGTTGTTATTCGTTCATCCGCTTCTTCTTTGTTCTGTGTGAGAGAGAGAGAGAGAGAGAGAGAGAGAGAGAGAGAGAGAGAGAGAGAGAGAGAGAGAGAGAGAGAGAGAGAGAGAGAGAGAGAGAGAGAGAGAGAGAGAGAGAGTAATGGAGGCTGGGAAGGGCGGGGCATTGAGATCTATGCACAGGAAATGAATACCACCTGCTCCTCCTCCTCCTCCTCCTCCTCCTCCTCCTCCTCCTCCTCCTCCTCCTCCTCCTCCTCCTCCTCCTCCTCCTCCTCCTCCTCCTCCTCCTCCTCTTGCAGCCACGCCTCAAGGGTAGGACCTGAGGGCGCGGGAGGAGGCGTGGGAGGCGTGGGAAGGGAGGATCCTCATTGCTTGTTAGGTCAAAGGCTAAGAATCCTACGAAGGAGAGGAAGGAGGAGGAGGAGGAGAGGAGGGTAGGATATGAGGGAGTGAGGGAAGGGGGGAAGGGACTGTTTTCCTCCTCTACCCTTCCTCCTCCTCCTCCTCCTCCTCCTCCTCCTCCTCCTCCTCCTCCTCGGGGTATCCAGGTGTGTGCGTTACGCTGTATAATCGGAAGGATCAACCACCACCACCACATCCTCCTCATCCTCCTCCTCCTCCTCCTCCTCCTCCTCCTCCTCCTCCTCCTTTTCTTCCTCCTTCCTCCACAGTGCGTTTGAAGGAGTGAAGGAGTGAAGGACGTGTGTGTCTGTGTCTGTTTCTGTGTCTGTGTTATACTGTGTACGTCGGAAACAGCTGTGTAGGTATGTGTATGTGTATGTATGTGTCTGTATGTGTGTTTGGGGTAGAGTATACACACAGACAAACAGACAGAAATATATACAGACATACAGACAAACAAACAGACAAACAGACAGATATACAAACAGACAAACAGACAGAAACCATACAAGTTTTATGATGTTAGTGCCTGTCACGTGGTTGAGAGAGAGAGAGAGAGAGAGAGAGAGAGAGAGAGAGAGAGAGAGAGAGAGAGAGAGAGAGAGAGAGAGAGAGAGAGAGAGAGAATTATTCCTTATCATTCTTAACAAACTTTCCTTTTATTTCCATTACACTTTTTACTCCTCCTCCTCCTCCTCCTCCTCCTCCTCCTCCTCCTCCTCCTCCTCCTCCTCCTCCTCCTCCTCCTCCTTCTCCTCCTCCTCCTCCTTCCGCCCATTAAGGAAGGTTCAGGTGTGACTCAGGTAACTTGAACACCCGTCTTAGTACACACCACACACACCCACACACACCACACACCACACACACACACACACACACACACACACCACATTACCACTTATATAAAACGTGAGGGGATGAGTGAAGTAATACTCTCTCTCTCTCTCTCTCTCTCTCTCTCTCTCTCTCTCTCTCTCTCTCTCTCTCTCTCTCTCTCTCTCTCTCTCTCTCTCTCTCTCCTCTCTCTCTCTCTCTCTCTCTCTCGGTGCGGGAAGCCATAAAGAGAGAGCAATACATTACCAAAAACAAAAGCACATCGACTTAGTGCTTCATTATAAGCTAAAAAAAAAATACAAATCCCTCTAACTTGAACAATAATTTAGTATCTCCTCCTCCTCCTCCTCCTCCTCCTCCTCCTCCTCCTCCTCCTCCTCCTCCTCCTCCTCTTCCTCTTTCTCTTATAAAACACGTGAAGGACGAAAACAAGGGTAGGAGACACTATGACGAAGGTTGAGGTTAGGTTAAGGTTAGTTAGGTACACGAGGGTGGACTTGTGACGATGTTGTGAGGTTTCCAGGTAGTGGTGGTGGTGGTGGTGGTGGTGGCGGTGGTGGTGGTGTTCCATTTGTGACTTTGCTCTCGTTCAGTTGTCACGCAGCGGGCCTGGGTGACGGAGTGGTGTTGCGTTACGTTACGTGGTGTTACGTGGTGTTTACAGTGGCATTGAACCCCTAACCTCAATTGTTAAGGGACTGAAGGAGGTGGAGGAGGAGGAGAAATAACATAAAGGTCCATTTTACAAAGTTTTCCCACGGTGCTAAATATAATAATCTCAAACAAACGAAAAGGAAGAAAAAGAATATATAGATACGTTGGAAATTGACACTCACTTCATATTTTTATTATTATTATCATCATCATCTTACCTTCCCTTTAATAATAGATACGTGAATGATTGGAAAGGGAAAAAATATAGATACGTGAAAATTGACACTCTTACCTCCCTTTAATAATAGATACGTAAGGGATTGGAGAGAAAGAAAAAAATATATATACGTGGAAATTGACACTCACTTTTTTTATTATTATTATCATCATCTTACCTCCCTTTAATAATATATACCTGAGGGAGTGAGAGGGAGTGAGGGAGGGAGTAGATACATAGTACTCCATTCCACTCCACTTCTACTGTGAGTTAGTGGATGACAGTGAGGTTTTGTGAGTGAATCGTACTGTGACTGAGTGTGGAAAGTCACTGTACTAACTAACAAACAAACAAACAAACAAACATACACCGTCACCATGCATCTAAGTAAGGCAAGGACAGGTGAGTGAAGAGAGAGAGAGAGAGAGAGAGAGAGAGAGAGAGAGAGAGAGAGAGAGAGAGAGAGAGAGAGAGAGAGAGAGAGAGAGAGAGAAAGAAAGAGAGAAAGAGAGAAAGAAAGAGTATTTAAAGGTTCATATAGGGGAATTATGCATTGTGTATTCCTGTCATTTCCTGTTTCACTTCCCTTCCACCCACCTCCCCATAACACACACACACACACACACACACACACACACACACACACACACACACACACATACACATACACATAACCCTCCCACCCCCACACACACAAACTATACCTCCCATTACTCTTCCTAACGTCGTATTATTTCCCTTTATTCCAGATTACGGCAGCGAGGAGGAGGGAGAAGGCTACGAGGACGCTTCTAACGACTACGTCACCACAGAACTGCCTGACGAAGGGCTGGGAGAGAGTGACAGTCGATCCTACTACACTGAAGACCCTGGTAAGTACTCTGATCTGACGAAGGCGATGTAGATATTGATTCTAAAGAGTTAGGTGCATAGGAGCTGCCTCGTGTAGGTTAACTAGACTCTTGCGGCCTCCCTTATGTTCGTTATGGCTTGGTGTTTTGTCTTAATTGTTATCGTTGTTGTTGTTGTTGTGTAGAAATTTTGATGAAGTGTAAAAATAGATGGAAAGTTTAATAATATGAAGTGTTTTGTGTTTAGTGTAGTTATGTGTTAAAAGTTATTCTAGCGTCACCTGCAGAGAAAGTATAGTATAGTACAGTGTATGTGTGTGCGTGTATGAATAGAATTATCATTATGTATATATATTATCATCATTATATAGTTTGTCATGTCTCATTGTCGTCTGTGGTGTAGAGATATAGTTTCTCCTCCATTAAGAACGGCTCAAGGGGAAACTAAAGGAAAAAATAATACTACAAAAAATATTATAGTTAAAAATCTTAAATTTAACATGTGTGAAAGATTTAAATTCCTAATATTACCTAATTTTCTCTTGCTGATGAAAATATTGCTTTTTATTTATTTATTTATTATTTTTTTTCATTTGTGGAATCTAAACGAAGTCATAGAAAACGAGGTCTAGGCTATGAAGAGAGAGAGAGAGAGAGGTCGTTAGGCGCTTGACCTCAGTGCTCACCTCCGTCTCCTTAGCATAACAAACAAGAATCGTGTCACTGTTTACCTTCCCACCGTTACGTTACCTTCACTAATTAAAGGTATTAATTAAAGGTATATTCACGTACCTACCTTACCTGTTGGGCTAGTGTTACCTGTTACCAGTTCGATTCCCACAATACCACAATGCAAGGATGAAAAAATAAAAGAAATACAAAAACGAAGAATTAATATTTATTCTTGGGTGTAGAAAGCGAATTTGAAAATGAAATTGTGAAACTTTCTTAAAAAAATAGAAAATAATGAAAGACAAAAGTCATTTAACATAATAGACAGAACACACACACCACACACACACACACCACACACACACACAACACACAACACACACACACACACACACACACACACACACACACGAGTGCCTTCATTAGTGGGTCACACAAGTGGGTTATACGGGCGGTGGGCGTGAGTGGTGGGCGTGGGTGAGAGAGAGAGAGAGAGAGAGAGAGAGAGAGAGAGAGAGAGAGAGAGAGAGAGAGAGAGAGAGAGAGAGAGAGAGAGATAACATATAAACAAAACACAGTAATATTTATAGCACTTACAAGGCCTTTCTACCGTTACGTTACGAAACAATTTTCTTCATAACTCAAAACCTTAACATTAAAAAAAAAACACAATTGTTGTTTTGATGTAAGACTTTTCACCTTGAGATTATCTTCTTTTTCTTCTTCTTCTTCTTCGTCTTCATTATAACAAACATCAATTCCTGTTTTTACCTCTTCCCACGGCTATTGAAACTTTCATTTTGGCGTGTATATCTTTTTTCTCCTCCTATTTTGGTAGTTTGAATCGCTTCCTTATTGCTTTGTTTCCTTAGGCGGCCGTCAGAGGGCAGGAGTATAGTGGAACAATAACTCCCTGTAACCATAATCAACGTAAGAGACACCAAGATCTAGTTTAGTTTAGTGAGCCCTTTCTAACAGTCTCGTTTTCTTTCATTAATCACCATTGCAATTCCCTTTATCTTCTAATTAACACTTACAGTCTATTTAGATCCTATTTATTTATATTTAACAGGTTCCAATCATTCTTAGTTGATTTCAGAAGCATATTAGTAATTTTCTGTTTATTTATTTATTTACCTCATACGAATTTAGTCCTTTTTAAGTCATCCAATCCTTTTTAAACCCTATTCAACTCCTTATATTTCTTCTCAATAGCCTTAACTAGTATCCGATTCTTTATATTATACCTGAACCTTTTCTAATGCTTCCCCGTCCACTCCCGGCTCTTGTCTTCCCATGTTCTCTCCTCCCCGACCCTCCCCAAGGTCCCGTTACTCCGTCCTTCGAGGTGCCGCCCGCTGTCTCCTAAGGGCCTGAGGCGGGGTGGGGGTGTACTAGAGGTGAAGGGGGGACGGTAGCGATTGTTACTGGCTCGTCACGGTGTTCAGAACCTAAGGAGTAAACATCTGGCGTAACCGTTGCTGCCACTCTTGGTCTAACCGTTCATATTAAGGGAGATGGATGTGGTGTTACGTTTGTGTGTGTGTATATGTTACGTGTGTGTGTGTTACGTGTGTGTCTGTGTGTGTGTGTGTGTGTGTGTGTGTGCGGGTGTGGTTGGGAGAACGTGTTATTTTATCTACGATCCAGTCTCTGCATTGGCCTCATTCATGCTTACTTACAAAGGAATTCAAGGAAGGAAAATGGAATGTAATGTAAAGTGGATTGAAATCGTGACCAGACCAGGCGAGGCGAGGCGAGGCGAGGCGAGGCGAGGCGGGCGAGGCGAGGCGAGGCGAGGCGAGGAATAACTGAAGGAAATGTTATCATGACGTAATTACTAAGAGAAAACAGAGTCAGGTAAACATAACGAAATATACAAACAATTCTAAACACGAACAGGAATAAAAAAGGAAATGAAAAATTAATTACATTCCCCAAGACATTATTTTTTTTTCTCTATATATATAATTCAGTTTATTTAAGATGTAAACTTTTTTCTACATACCTTCGATATAGAAGTGTCGCGGCCTTGTGTGTGTGTGTGTGTGTGTGTGTGTCTGGGTGTGTCTGTGTGTGTCTGGTGGGGTAGTAGCGGGTTTTACTGCTAGAGGGCACCACCGACGACCCTGCTGCTGCTGCTGCTGCTGCTGCTGCTGCTCTGAGGCAATGACAACACAAGAGTTTCATTCCATTTCAGCCTCAAATTCCCCGTTAGTTCTTGCGCGGAAGGCAGACAGGGAGGTGCTGCGTAGAAGGGAGGGAGGAAGGGTTTTTTTTGCTGCTGTCACTGTGGAAAAGATAGTTATGATAATGATAGTAATAATGATAATGAGATGCAAATAGTAGTGGAGAGTTTGATTGTTTCGTTGGCATTTAAATCTCTCTCTGCCTACGCCCACACCCAAAAGAGAGAGAGAGAGAGAGAGAGAGAGAGAGAGAGAGAGAGAGAGAGAGAGAGAGAGAGAGAGAGAGAGAGAGAGAGAGAGAGAGAGAGAGAGAGAGAGAGAGAGAGAGAATAAACAAAAAAAAACAATGCATGCACATACCTCACACCACCGCCTTCAGATCAGCTAAGTTGGGAAACATTCACACTTACAACCTTTCACACACATTCCCGCCAAATCTGGGACACCACCACAATGTTTGCGTCTTTTCAACGGAACCACAAAGTCACCCTACGAGACAGTAGACATATGTAACGACTATGCAATATTTACTAAGGTCTAGGATGTGTTTGAAGAGACGGTATTGGCTTCAACTAACCCCTTACCTCCTACCCCCCTTTCCTTCCCTCCTCTCCCTCCTCTCCCGCCTCTCTCTCCTCCTCCTCCTCCTCCTCCAGTCACCTTGGATTGTTCGTGCAGTATATTTGATCACCAGTATCACTATCATACCCGCTGGCTTACGGTGTGTGCCTCTCCTCTCCCTCTCTCTACCTCTCTCACTATCAATCCCTCCTCTCTCCCTCCTCCGTCTTATATTATATCCTCGTTCCCCCTTCAGCCCCCTAGTGAGGAAAGAAGGTAATAGTGACGCTTGCTTGGGTGTTTTACGTTTTCTTTGGATTCCTGTTGAAGGTGTGAGTATAGTGTGGTGTTGTGGTGGTGATTGTGGTGGTGATTGTGGTGGTGTTGTTGTGGTGATAATGGTGATGTTAATAGTGGTGAGTTATATATAGTAGTCATTATCATTATCATTATCATCATCATCATCATCATCATCATCATCATCATCATCATCATCATCATCACTAAGAGAACGAAGGAAGACTGCCAAGTGTGTGTTTTTTTTCTTTTTTCTTGTTTTTCTTTCCTGTTTTTTTTCTTTCTTTTTTTCTGTTGACAAGTATCACACACACACACACACACACACACACACACACACACACACACACACACACACACACACACACACACACACACACACACACACACACAAGGAAGGCCTCGTAAAAACAAACAAACAAATACCTGACTAAAGAGGATTAAGGCTTTACACACACACACACACACACACACACACACACACACACACACACACACACACACACACACACACACACACACACACACACACACACCTACACACACACACACACCTACATACACACCTACACACACACCCACATAGGTACACACGAGTGACCTTGAGATCAACAGGTGTACGAAAGCTCACCTGGACGAGAGAGAGAGAGAGAGAGAGAGAGAGAGAGAGAGAGAGAGAGAGAGAGAGAGAGAGAGAGAGAGAGAGAGAGAGAGAGAGAGAGAGAGAGAGAGAGAGAGACTTCAACCAACTTTCACGTGCCAATCATCTCTTCTCTTCGCCAATTTCAAAGCTTTTCACAAATCTCACCCCCAAAAAAATAAAAAATCGACTTTCCCAGAGAGAGAGAGAGAGAGAGAGAGAGAGAGAGAGAGAGAGAGAGAGAGAGAGAGAGAGAGAGAGAGAGAGAGAGGGAAACGAAACAATCGCTTTTGATGATAATTGTTCCGACAAACTTTCAACTTTAAGACAAGAGTTAATTTTTAGATTGACTCCAGTGGTATTGTGTTCGTGTTGTGAGTGATCGTTGCGAGGTAGACAATAAGAGTGTTACAATGTGATATAACGTAACGTAACATGTTGTGTTGTGTTGTGACAGGTACGAATTCAACTCCTAAATGAAAAAAAAGTGTAAAAATAGTGTTATGGTTTTTTTTTAGTAATATTTTCTTGATTTTAGACTGAAATGCGTTGTTTCTCAATCAATATTTTCTGTAAACGTTATTTTTTTCCTAATTTCTATCATTTTTTGGAATTACTAGCATTTTAACATTTTTTTCCTGCATCACTAACTTACAAAAACACTTAACAAACCATTTTCTCTTTGTACCTCCACACAAAAAAAAATCTCTTTTTCAAACCAGTTTTTTTCAAGATTTTTTCCACTCACACTCAAACACGCTTTCCTATTAATTTCTATTTTCACGGCATTTTCAGCCTAAGTGACGCGTGCGATGTGAAAGTGTAGCCACTGACATGCAAGGCTGACTCATAACTTATAATACATATCCCCAATAATTTATTTCACTTAAAATCACCGTTTACTGGGCGTTTCTCTTTGCTCGATTTAGCTATCAATATTAGTTTTGTATATACGTGTTTGTGACTTAAATTCCTTAGCTTGAACGAATATGCAAATAAAAGT
The DNA here is from genome assembly GCA_029783475.1 of Metacarcinus magister. NCBI lineage: Eukaryota > Metazoa > Arthropoda > Malacostraca > Decapoda > Cancridae > Metacarcinus > Metacarcinus magister. The sequence continues at coordinate 12,112,897 of JAPQNM010000020.1, forward strand.
GTTTTCCTATATATGTCTGCATGTTTAGGGACACCTGCTGGCGTTCCACAGGTGCCAGCATTGTACCCTCGCCTTTTTCGGTCCTTCTGCCTAGCTAGTGTGTGGGTATATCAAGGTCACTATTATTTATCCCTCAGGCAACTTTGTATTGTGACGACTTAGAATGTGTTGTAGTAGCACTTCTCTTCTCCTCCTCTATTCTCATTCCCATTCCCTCCTTCCTTCCTTCTTTTCCCTTCTCCCTCTCTCTCTTCCTTCCTTCCCTCTCTCTCTCCCTTCCTTCTTCCTCCTCTCTCCCCCTTCCTTCTTCCTCCTCTTTCTCCCTTCCTTCCCTCTCTCCCCCTTCCTTCCTTCCCTCTCTCCCCCTTCCTTCCTTCCCTCTCTCCCTTCCTTCCTTCCCTCCCCCCCCCTTCCTTCCTTCCCTCTCTCCCTTCCTTCCTCCCTTCCTTCTTAAACCACTTGAATACCTGTTATAATCTTTGTTATTTTCCTTTGAAACACAAACACACCACACACACACACACACACACACACACACACACACACACACACACACACACACACACACACACACACACACCCGCACACAAATGAATACAGGGATTAAGGTGTGTGTGGGTGTTCACCTAATCAACTGCTGCTTCTGCTCCTCCTCCTGCTTCTCCTCCTGCTGCTTCTCCTCCTCCTCCTCCTCCTCCTCCTCCTCCTCCTCCTCCTCCTCCTCCTCCTCCTCCTCCTTCAGTGCCTTCTTCAGGAGGTGTGTATGCCCTTGTGTAACGTCTAATGTAATAATTTGAGATGGCTACGAGGCATAACCTAACCTCCTAAACGAGGAATAATATGAAATGAAATGATACAGGCGGGAGTGGGCTGGAAGGCGGCACTTGGGGGGAGGAGCTAGTTACGTATATATACAAAGTTACATGGGCGGAGTCAGTCAGTCAGAGAGTATCTGTTGAGGAGTCAGGATGGGGTGAGGTGCGCTGCGCTCTGATCTCCACTACCTAACACCCAAACTTATGCGACGCTGTTGACCGATCGAGGGCTTTCGGAGGTCACAAGAAGAGTAAAATCGGTCAAAACAGGAAGAAAATCAGCCAGACGTCAACCATAGCTCCCAAAGTGAGAAGAATTGTCAATAGGAATCCAGGAGTGGAGTTACTGTACTGAGGTAGAGAGGAAGGAAAGGCGAGGGTTGGGGTGGGACATGACGGAGAGAGGGTAGCCGAGCGGGCCCACCAGGCTGCACCCTCTTCCTCCCTTCCTCCCTCCCTCTCTCTCTCTCTTCCTCCCTTCCTCTCTCCCTCCCTTCCCTCCCTTCCTCCCTTCCTTTACGGGGTTAATTTTTAGGACATTGTTATTTATATGTACAGTATAATTAAGGTATAACTAAAGTAGAATATATTAGTTTTGAAATATAGTATCAGAAAAAAATTAATAAAGAAATAATATATAATGGTGTATGAATAAATAATGTTATGAGATTAAAGGTTAGGGTTTAATTAAATATATGATTGTATAATAACTAGATTATCACATTACTTATAGGAGACCACGCTAGGAAAGAAGAATATACACAGAAGGTATATGTAGTTATGTCGGTAGGATTGTTATAGTCATAGCTTTATTGTAAGAAAGAAAACGATCCTCACAAGTAAATAAAGTGGTGGTGGTGGTGATGGTGGTGGTGGTGGTGATGGTGGTGGTGGTGGTGGAGGTGGTGATGGTGGTTGCGTTGTTACACTTGCTAATTAAACGAAGATAAGACGAAAATCAATGCATTAAGATAAGATAAATTGAACTTTTATCCATCATTATTATTTTTATTATAACAAGATTTATACTAACAACTCCTATTCCTCTTTCTCTTCCCTTCTTCAGCAGGTCTTGAGGTGATCCTTGAGGAGCCTGAGGAGGAGTATTGCAGCTCACACGTGTCTGAGGACGAGCTGAGACGAGACGTGGATATCACCTTCGGCCTTAAGTGTGAGAGGCGATCCCTAGATGGCTCTGAAGGGATAGGTTCAGCAGAGGGTGATACTCAATCCTCAGGCGGCTCTGACCACTGTGTCGAGGAGGACTGTGCCAGCTCTGGTATACATAGTGAGGGTGAGTGTTAGCTTACTCTTGTGTCTATCTCCTCCTCCTCCTCCTCCTCCTCCTCTTCTTTTTATATGTCTTTTTTTATGTTTTTGTTACCTGCAAGATTTTCAGGGATGTTATAATGCTAAGAATTGACTCGTATAAATTATAATAAATATGTGTTGGTTTTCTTTCCACGTCTTGTTGAGATGTGTTGTATAAAAAGGTGTTATATGTGGTAATGTTAGGTTTTGACACACACACACACACACACACACACACACACACACACACCACACACACACACACACACACACACACCCGAGCCAGACACAAAAGAATGCGTGTCGTAAAAATATGAGTAATGAACAGACTTTCTGCTCTGTTAACAAAGGTGACACTTCCTCCTCCTCCTCCTCCTCCTCCTCCTCCTCCTCCTTCATTTAAAGAATTTTCTCTCGTTTCAAACTCTACTTAACACTTTGGTCATGCCAATAGTAGATCAGACACACACACACGCACACACACCCACACACACACACACACACACACACACACACACACACACACACACACACACACACACACACACACACACACACAAATTGAATGCGGAAATATTTATTGTCTTTAAAACTCTCAAATATTCGCTTTGTGGTTCGAGAGGGAAAAAAAAAGAAAAAACCTGTCTATTGTTTTTCAGTTTGGTCACAGTCAGCGTAAAGAAACTCATTATAGTACATGGCTTAGTGGGTTTAATGGAAGACAAACTCCAATGATTCATCGCTAATCTTTTCTTCGACCTAGTGTGTTTATTTACCCAAGAAAAACATAGACTTATAGGTTACTGATCACTTTCACGGTGATGAGAGGCGCGGCGAAAGCTTTTCAACTACGAACGGAAAGGAAGAAAAACATCAATAAACATACACATACATAGATAAAGAGAGGAAAAAAAACATCATAATTTCACTTGGGAATCGTTATAGCGTATCGCCGCTGCTTCACTGCTTCGCTACGGTCGTGCAGACATCACACATGACAGCTTGCAATGGGCGTCTCCTTCCCTCCCTCCTTCCCTCCCTCTCCCGCCTCGTCTCCTGGAACACAACTGCTTGGATTCACTCCTCGCGCGGCTCTGAACCTGCCAACACCACCTCAAGGACGTTCCTGTTACAATAGTCTATACTAGGATTCTATATACAGGATACCCCAGCCACTGTAGGATTGACAATGGCCGCTCCTGTAGCCTCCATCCTTACGCCGTCGCATCTACAGCCTCCAAGACCCCATAGGATGTGCCCAAAGGCATCCCGGAAGCTGATTGTAAGTGAGGATGAGATGGAATCATTTAACGGCGTGGTAATCGTGCCCGCTGGTTCTGACGGGGAAGGGAATACAAGCTCCTTAGAGGATGATGCCTCTAGCGACGAAGGGATCATGGTTACCACCCCCAGTACTTGCGAGGACGCCCCCAGCAGGAGTTACGAGGACATAGCTGAGTGTATTACTGGGTCAGCGGCCGGCATGGAATTGGATCAAACACACGCTAACTGCACAGCGACCATTACGTGCACTGAGGCCATCCCTGTGGTGTTTGCGTGCAGTGTGGAGCAGGTCAGAGCCACAGACGAGGCAGACGTGCAGTGCAGCCTCAGGATTTACCGTCAGGAGGCTAACATCGTCCTCCGTCAGCCAAGGGTAGCGGAGTCCATACTCGCTTTCAACCAACGAGATCGAGGTAGTCGTGAAGACAGTGATACAAGTGACTCGTTCCCTTACGACTCACAAGACTCATCAGATAACACAATCAAGTTATCTGAGTCACTAAGTCAGTCTGAAGATGACTTAGAGAGAAGAGCAACTTACGAGCTGGAGAAAAGCGAGAATGACCCAAGTAATAACACACAACAAGACAGTGATTCCCTACCGCCTTTACTAATGTTTCTGGCGGCGGCTGCAGCGGCGGCGTTAGTGGCTGCAGTTGTACATCCCTTGGGCGCTAACCTAAGCTCCGGCATCATCGCTATCGCTGTCTTCCTCTCCCTTAGTAAGTGGTACATGTCCGCACGTTCTTCTGGCTGGAACATAGAGTCAGGCTCCCGCCATGCACGACCGCACCTTAATAACCAGTGCACGAGAACGGTACCGTACTATATATATATTTTTTTCTAGCTGTACACGGTCATGTTAGGGGGTTTAGGGGTGTAAAATCCTATTAGTCTAGTGCACGTAAGCCCTTGTGAACTGGTAACTGAAGCACGGAAATTATATCTAACTGTACGTAACTTTAAAAGAAAAAACAATTCAGTCTGTGTCTAAAGAAAATAGAAAACAGATTGATAATACTTTTCTTCCGTGACTGCGCTATTTTTTTTATATTAGATGTCTTGTTCTTGTGTGTGTGTGTGTGTGTGTGTGTGTGTGTGTGTGTGTGTGTGTGTGTGTGTGTGTGTGTGTGTGTGTGTGTGTGTCCATTCTTGAGAGATGAATGGTGTGGGCGTGATGTAAGCGTAAAAAAATTAAAAAATAAAAAATAGATAAAAACACCGAAATACGATGAATAGCAGAACGAAAGACAAGTGGTTAGAGAGAGAGAGAGAGAGAGAGAGAGAGAGAGAGAGAGAGAGAGAGAGAGAGAGAGAGAGAGAGAGAGAGATACAGTTCATTTCCTCTCTTTTCACTACTTATAATTACAAGTAACGTCTCTCATTACTTATAGTTCACACTCCCAACTTATAATAACCGTGACATTGCAAGCCCTTCCTCCTCCTCCTCCTCCTCCTGACTCAGCAACAATCTCCTAAACTTCAAACCTTTAACATTTTACTCTCGTCAGCTACATTTTTTTTTTCTCTTATTGTTTCAATTTTCCGCATTGCTACTGGTCTCTCTCTCTCTCTCTCTCTCTCTCTCTCTCTCTCTCTCTCTCTCTCTCTCTCTCTCTCTCCGTTCCTCTCCATCTGACCTACTTTCTCTCTCTCAGTGAATGTTAAGATAGGAAGTGTATATAGGCTGATATGGTATGTATTATAGGAAGTAGTGTAGTCAGGAATCAAATAAATGGAGAATATTTGGAGGATATTTTGGTTAGGAGCCTTGTACAGATTACACGTTGTTGTTTAATTTGTGCTAGCATAAGGCAGCAGGGCTGTACAGAGCCCTCTAGAGGTTACATATTACACGCCCGTGACTGTCGATATTGAGCACAAAAAACAAAGACAACATAGTGTGTCTGCATTTCATTGACCAAAAAATAATAATAATAATAACAAAAAGATAATAATATAGTCTCTCTTGCACGTTCCTTATTCTTATTCTTTTCTTGTTGTCTATTAAATGTCAACTCCGGGTGGCGTTCCTGAACGGTCACCCATCCATGTGGTACCCAGAGACAGCGTTGCCAAACCTCACTAATCGATCGATGTGATAATATTGGAAGGTATATTAATCACTTAGAGGACGAGGATTTAGGTCAGACAGGACGAGTCTTAATTCATTGGTGTTTAAAAGGGTGTAGCCGTGTGAAGTGTCCACCCAGGATAGTGGCCCCGGCGGAGGTGCGCACGCACGAGATCACTAGCTGGGTGGACACTTCTCTTGAAACTTGTTGATGTTATTTATTAAGGCTATTTACGCTTAATAGGCACTGTTTTCTTCATAACCAACCACTATTAATGGTGAAGAATAAAGTGTCACTGTTCCTCCATCCCTCAAAATGACATGTAGAGGAACAGGGAAGGTTTAAAACGAACAAATATTATCACCGGGTTAGAGACCGTCTAGCTGCTAGCGGTATAGGCTCAAGTCTGACACACACACACACACACACACACACACACTTAATAATTAATCAATATACACGCTAAGGTTGGGTCTATTACGATAGGAAAACTTAATTAGATAATACAAATGTAAAGATATTGGTACATGAAGCTGTCTATGTAGAGAAATATACTGATGTATGATATGTAGCTATGTTTCATAAATTAACGGTCTTGGTAGGTTATCAATGGTAGACTAGACGTACATAATAATTAAACTAAATGCTCTAAAAAAGCACACAATATACATGAATATCAATACAATACTATAAATTCAATAACATCAGTAAAAAAAAAAAAGTATAAAACAATTACATTAAAGATATAATTACCAACAAAAAGACGCAGCTTGAACCAAACAAAACGAAATATTTCACTCACTTCTCTAGTTGATGTCATTCTTTTCTTGTTGTTTTTTTTCATGTTGTTTTCCTTGCTTTTTGTTGTTTCATAGCGTGGCGGGCCGAGGCGCTGCGAATACCCTTAAAACAGGCCATTTTGACAGAATTCGTCAATAGCAGCGCAGGAGTAGGGTTGCTGTGCTGACTGAGGGAGAAGGAAGAGCTTAGGGGTGACGGGGAGGGGGAGCGGCAAGGGGGGTGAAGGTGGTGATGGTGGTGGTCATTCGTCTAGCCTTCTTGTCATCGCAATAAAAGTGGAGAAAAATAGTGTATACAATGGGATATACATTCTCAAAGGAAGGTAATTAGTTTAGATATATATGGAGTGATATTTAGAAGTGTTATGAAGGATTGCTTATTGATATTAGTTACGTAAATAGCTATGTCGCCTCCGTTATAGTGTGTGTGTGTGTGTGGTGTGTGTGTGTGTGTGTGTGTGTGTGTGTGTGTGTGTGTGTGTGTGTGTGTGTGTGTGTTACTATTACCTAACGTGTTTATATATATCATGCGCTGAAAAAATTTAAACGGCCAAATTATGTGACCACCACTTCGCAATTCATTCTTTTTTCTCAATCGCTCGACCACACCCCACCCACCCATCCACCCACCCACCCTTCCCTTCCCTTCCCTTCTCTCTTTGGCCCCTTCCTATCTGCCCTTCTTACCCCACTGTGACTTGCCGTGCAGAAAGGAGGATAGGTGATTATTTTTTTACCACGACTGTACATACATACCTTATAACGGACAGACACACACACAAACGCACACAAACAGCTGGTCTAGTCCTCCTCCTCCTCCTCCTCCTCCTCTTCCCTTCCCTTTCCTCTCTGCCACGCCCACTCGGATTCCTCAAACAGCTACGCAACAGGTTTTTACACACACACACACACACACACACACACACACACACACACACACACACACACACACACACACACACACACACACACACACATTTTCCTCTCCCTCCTGTCCTTGAAAACCATGATACGTACGTAAAAGCGGTAAAAAATTCATATTAAATCAACAATTATATTTTTTCCCGCTTGTATTAATAATTATTACTTTATCGACGATGCAGGCGCAGAGGGGAGACGCTGAAGGTTATGTTACGCTAAGTTAAGTTAAGTTACGTTAAGTTAAGTTGTGACGCGCAAGGAAGTAGTGAACAGACAGACAGACAGACGGACGTGGTCTAATTATTAGGTACAATTGTAATGATTTTCCTCCTAGTTGGGAGTTTTTTTTGTGTGTTCTTCGTTGATGAGATGAATTTACTATCACATATCCATTTGCGTGTCTTAGTGGGGACGTTTGATGGTGGATACGTGGGCATGTGGGTATGTGGGTGAGTGGGTGGGTGGGTGGGTAGGTGGGTACGTGGGTAGCAAGTGGGTGGAGAGAACGAACAAGGAAATGCCAGAAATTGTTTACAAATATCTCCTACATTTTGTTCACTGTTTTAAATTCCTTCTGTGTCTCTTTCTCTTTCTCTCTCCATACGAAATGAAGAAAAGAGGAGGAGACCGAGGAGGAGGTAGAGGTGATAAAGAGAGAACTATAGATAATATAATATAATAGGTGAAATTAAACGAAAATCATAGTAGTGGTGGTGATGGTGGTGGTGGTATTAGAAGGTCAGTGATAATGTCTCTTTAAAGGTGTGTCTTGCGAGCTACACTTATGACCCTCTTAACAATGTGACCTCCTGACCTCTGCCACCCCCAACCCTCTGACCCCCCACCTCCTACCACCCCTTCCCCCCCTTCCCCTTCGCTTCCCCTTATGAAGACAAGACCAGAATAATAAATGAGAGAGAGAGAGAGAGAGAGAGAGAGAGAGAGAGAGAGAGAGAGAGAGAGAGAGAGAGTGAGACTTGCTCTAACTTTTTTCCTTTTTTCTTTTTTTTCTCTATCATAATCATCATTTGTATCTGACTCACGTTCTCTCTCTCTCTCTCTCTCTCTCTCTCTCTCTCTCTCTCTCTCTCTCTCTCTCTCTCTCTCTCTCTCTCTCTCTCTCTCTCTCTCGCCGTTATAAACATTTAATAGCTTAGCGACGCGTGAAGCTAATTGTGAAAATGAGAACGAGGAGGAGGAGGAGGAGGAAGAAGAGGAAGAGGAGGAGGAGGAGGAGGAGGAAAACAAAGCCTTTAGTTCCCCTTCGTTATTCACCATATACGTCCTCCTCCTCCTCCTCCTCCTCTTCCTCTTCCTCCTCCTCCTCCTCCTCCTCCTCCTCCTCCTCCTCCGCGTTTCAGGGTCATTTGAACGAACTGTGAATGGCGATTTGAGAAAAATTACGTACAAGTGAGATTGGTAAAGTTATGTGAGAGAGATACACTCTCTCTCTCTCTCTCTCTCTCTCTCTCTCTCTCTCTCTCTCTCTCTCTCTCTCTCTCTCTCTCTCTCTCTCTCTCTCTCTCTCTCTCACACACACCACCACCATCAGCACCCTTTCCTTCGGGGTCACACACACACACACACACACAGTGAAAGTTGACCTCCAGCCCCCAACACCACCCTCCGTTTCGTCATGTGGCGTGTGCCCGCTCGTTTTACACACACACACACACACACACACACACACACACACACACACATACACGCCTCCTACAGCAGGTCACTCCTCCCTCAAGCATCCCACACGAAGTGAGATGGTGGTGGTGGCGGAAGAGAGAGAGAGAGAGAGAGAGAGAGAGAGAGAGAGAGAGAGAGAGAGAGAGAGAGAGAGAGAGAGAGAGAGAGAGAGAGAGAGAGAGAGAGAGAGGCACACACACCCATACACACACACACACACACACACACACACACACACACACACACACACACACACACACACACACACAGAGACATGACCTTCAACTTCCGTTAAAGGTATTCGGTAACCAGTCACTATTACCCTTCATTCATTAACCTATACACAGCAGCGTGATCGAGACAAACACACACACCACACACACACACACACACACACACACACACACACACACACACACACACACACACACACACACACACACACCACCTCCTACCTTAGTGACGTTCAAGGCATCCACTCACCCACTCACCCACCCAGTCAGTCACCGAGTCACCCACCACCACCACCACCACCGTCACTTTCCCTGAGCCCTGAGACCCAAACATACTCCCGCGTCGACCTCTCGCAGCCTCCCTCTCCCTCTCTCCCTCTCACACATCGCGGGGCGTCTTAGTATGGGCAGTCGGTCCGCGGCCTTCAAGGAGTGGTGTTCCTGTGCCCGTCTCTGCCTCCAGTCTCTGTCCTGAAGCTGGGAATACACTGTCCCTTCTACAGTCTCGTCATCACCTGCAGGAAGTTTTATCATCGTGTTTCGTGCCAGGGAAATGGTTTTGAAAGATTATTGGTTTCCGGTGTTGTGTTGTTGTTCTGTTGGTCGTAATGGAAAAGGTGATTAAGGAGTCGTGGCATGTGTGTGGTGAGGGTTCTTGGCGGCGAGGCTGTGAGGCGCCACCAGGCATCAGGACCACGGGAAGTGTACTGGACCAGCGCGGCTTGGTCAGTCAGGTGCCAGCGGTATTTAGCGATGTGTGTACAGGCGTGAAGAAACAGTAGCACCTCCATGTGGTTTGACACGAAGCCACAACACAATACTACGTAGGACGGCAGTGCGGTGTGCTGTGAGCTGAATGTACAACCTTTCCACTACACTTGATAATCAGGAATCGTCCGTAACTCCGACATTAGTACACAGAGGGCGCTCAAAGAGGATGTAAGAGATAAATGTCAAGAGGCGAGAGCACAGTCCTGTAGATCCAGTCTGTGGATGCAACACAGGGCAAAAACTTTCTCAGTTATTAGTTGTGCAAGTGTAGGGCGCTGCCAGTGAGGCTGAGAAGCACGGCGAATCCAGGAGCAGCGCATTCAGGCTCAGATCAGACTGGAGCGAGGCGAGCAGCACGGCCCTTGAAGCCCTTGAAGCCAATAGTCCCCCAAGCAGCCCCTTACTTACCTAGAATGCTTCACATAGTAGCCGGTGTGCTAGATATTCAAAATAAGTTTCATTACCATAACTTGATCAGTCACGTAGCACCAACGTGCATCGATCATACAACGTGCACGCTACACGACGGTCCTTCAGCCACCGAGGAGGACCACACCGCCGCCCTTCACTCCGACTCTGAGTGCGAACCTTCGCCGACGCCTTGCGATGTTGAGGAAGTCGTCACCGCCGCAGGTAAGACGTAGCTTTCTTAAGTGGTAGTGGAGGAGGTGGAAGCCGGTACAGTGTCACAGCTGTGGAAGATGGAGGGTGAACTTACACACCAAGGGGTGGAGGAGAGGCGGGAAGGACACAGTGAAGCCGCCAGTGCTGCCTCGGCCTCAGAGGGAAGTAGGGAGAACACGGTGGTCTGTGAAGGTGTTTTAAAGCCCCAGTTCTCGCCTTGTGACTCCATCCTCACTGACAGTGGAGTGTCAGAAATGACCAACACAGAGTCTGATTATTCAGACTCCTTGGAGCAGGATGACGAGGAGGCCAACACGCCCCCGGAGGGTGGTCAGGCCGAGGCCGAGGTGACGCGCGCCTCGCTCACTCCATCCTCCAACACAGAGGGTGAGATGGCTGGGTTCGAGGAGCCAGGTGACGCATCATGGTTTGACCAAGACACCAGCGACTTCTTCATCGATGCCAACCTGACCCAAGACAACGGAATAGTTGAGTTTGATCCCAACAACGAAGACTTCACCAACTGGGACAGCGTCAAGTCCTTCTTCGAGGGTCTGATTGAGAGGCAGAACACAGAGTTGGACAGGATCGGCGGCTTGGATTACGAGCCTGAAGCCCAAGACTGTTACACCGTGTGCCGCACCCTGTCAGCGGAAGAGGACGAGAAGAAGGAGAATGTTGGCTTCCGACTCTTTGAGAGGGACGAGGAGTGCCTACTTGACACAGATCACCTGGTGGGGCCTTTCCCCGCCGATCAGAGGTTTGTGATGCGCGGCGCGTCGGGTCTGCCCGCGCCCAAGGTGATCAACTACAACTATGAAATGCTTGATGAGTCATGGGGACATTCTAGTCACGAGCCGTACTTTGATGTGGTCACCGGACAACGTATTCTATCCACCATATATGAGTTTGAGGTGTCGTCAGATGAAGATACAGAGTCGGTGAAGGTGGTTGACGCCAGTTGGCACGAGATGGAGCCAGCCACCACCGGGAGGCAGGGGGAGGGGGGGAAGGAAGGGATGCCTGACGAAAACATAAGTGGAAAGGAAACGAAACAAAACGAGGAGATAGTGATGAGGCGCGGGAAGGCTGGAGGCTCCCACAGTTCCTCAGCAGCTAACGTGTGGAGCGGTGACGGAGAAACACCTGAGGACATAGCATCACCGCACCACCACACGCCTGCCTTACCCTACCCTACACAGGCTGAAGGGCGCGAGGAGGACAGTGCAGGTATAGAAAAGGATAAAAGTGTCACTAACATAAGTGAAGTGAGTGAAACAGATACTCAAGTGCTACACATAATGACAGAAACACGAGAACACTTAATCTCCTCTCAATCTGAAACACCCAATCGCTTGTATGAAGGAGAAACAAAAAATGACAATCAGGGCTATGGAAATCTAGTCAATCTGGATAACACTTTACAAATACCTCCCGGGCAGAGTGTGTGTGCCCGGGACTCCACACTAACGGGACACACACTCGATGACCTTGGAGTTTTACATCCCACAACTGATCCTGAGACAAAACCAAGAGGCGGAGGTGACGAGGGAGAAGCAGGATGTGGTAAAGATAAAGAAACAAACAGTGCTTATTGTGACACAGAAACCCAATCAGCTATAAGAATACAAGAAACTTCAATTCGTATCGCATCGGAAGACCCAAAGACCAGACCAGACACTACAGGCACACAAAAACACACAGCTCCTCGACCAAAAAGAAACATTAGCATTACCTTAGTTGTAGATGACAAGGCATCGCTAAGGAAGAACAGTGGGGATAAAAAGGACGGTATGATCACCCACACTAACAAGGCTGACACCTCCATTAACAGTCCGAGTGTTGCTGACGGAGACACCAACACCAGCCTCTCTGTAGTCAGCCCAGCGCACCAAACCCTCGCTGACATCCCTCATAAACAAACCTTCAACATGCAGCAGAAAGAGGAGGACAAGACTAAGAATATTAAAGGTGACGATGAAGCAACACTCACCCAAGATCCTTTCACTTCCCTTTCTCCTAAACACCTGAAGAAGGAGGACAACGAGGAGCGACCTGACGAGCTTCCTAACCCTCCCTTGAATGTCCTTACCAGCGAATCACACACTGAGGGAGAACATACCAACAAACATGAATATAGTATAGAAACAGACGATGGTGAGAGCTCTGACGTCACTTCTATTACTATGACAAGAGACCCTGAGGCACCCCCGAGGCCAAGCAGGAGGACTTACACCCTGAATACCATAGAGACTTGCCACGCCGCTAGTTCCTCGCCGCTAAAGGGAGATGACAGTGAGATGAGTGTTTCAGGAGAGTGTGTGGGTGTTTCAGGACAGTGCGTGGGTGTTTCAGGAGAGTGCGTAGGCGTTCTAGAGTGCGTGAGTCCCCAGGAAGATGGTGGGCGTGTTGTGGGCGTGTCCGGAAGCTTTCAAGGTCACCCAGATGTAAGCACGCAAGGAGGCGACGGAAGGGAGTTCTTGGAGGAGGAGGAGGAGGAGGAGGAGGAGGAGGAGATGGTGGTGCTTGAGAAATCCACTGTAACTTCTAGTCTAATACATGAAGTGGAGGAAGAAGAAAAGGAGAAAGAAAATAAGAAGGAACTGGAAGAGAAAACGGAAGGAGAAGGATATGTACTCAGCATTCCGACACTTACCGAAGTCACGATTCCTGTGCAACAACAAGAACAAGAACAAGAACAAGAGCAAGAACAACAAGTCGCCACCACCACCACTACCACCTTTACCACCACCAGTACAGAGGCCGATATAACCTTACTTACAGAGGCCAAGGTATTCAACGAAGGTGTAGACAAGGACACTCACGACCACCACCAACATAATCACGCACACACACACCCTCTTGACCTCACCTCCACTACCTCCACCACCAACACCACCACCGTCACCTCCAACACCACCACCACCACCTCCACCGTCACCTCGCCATTGAAGCCAAAACGATCCTCTCGCACTGACCTGAAGAAGCCAAAGAGTAATCATACTCACGCCTTGCAATCTGAAACTGAATCGCCTCCTTCTAAACCAGTGCGACGGAAACACAAAAACACAGCGACCCATAGAAGGCAAGAGGAAACAAAGAAGAATATGGATAAAATTAAACCAGAAACGGGTACTCCACAGCTTAAGGAAACACACCTCAATGACACCAAGAGAGAGGAGGAGGGAGGGCAGCAAGGCACTGACACCACGTTAGAAAAGGTTAATGTGAACTCAGACGGGAACGAGAGCACCTCCAGCTGGTTAGAAGCGAGTGCAACGGAGCTACAAAAAGGGCAGGAGGGCAGAAGCGATAGTAGGTTAGAAAGAGAGGGAATAATCTACCACGATGACAGGCTGGATGGAGGCGAAGGTGAGGGTGAGGGTGAGAGGGAGCGAGGTAGTGATAGTGGGTCAGGCAGTGAGGGAGGGGAAGGGGACGGGGAGGCAGTGCAAGGGAGAGGCAGTGACACGTTTGGAACCCTTGCAGTGCCCTTCTCCCATACCAACAATCCGGATGGCGCCGCAGGAGGAGAACCGGCAGGAGAGTGTGATAATAGTGGTGATGATTGTGGCATTACGGGTGTGGTTAGGGAGGAACAGGAGCTGCACCTTCAGGAAACAGATGAACCGGTGTTTGAAAGCCTGTCTGAACCACGAGAAGTTACGTTGACAGAACATTACCTTGAGAGGAGAGAAGCCAGCGATGAAAAAACAGAAAATGACTTAACACTCGTCCCTACCAAGAGTCATAATGATTCCTCCAAAGATGAACACCCTCAAACCTCAACCCCTGAGACGGGAAGCACTGAGGGACAAGTCGCACCCCCAAGACGGAGAAGGCGAGCATCATCCTCCCTTAGCCTGAACCTGGAAGATGCTAGGGCAGATCAAGACACAGGACAGACCCCACAGACGACGCCCATCGTTCCTGTCAGACGAAAGAGACAGTTCAGTTCACTCCCTCGCCCCCCCAAGACCAAAACCTACCCTCAAGACGCCCCCAGAAGCCTCACCACATCTGTGTTGCCTCTAGCGTCCCCCACACATCAAGCGAGTGCCCTGAAATCAGTTTCCACACAAAATGATCATGAACCAGAGACCCAAGATGTATGTTCCTTCCCTGAGCGGAATGGGACAGCATCTGGGAATCGAGGACGAAGGAAGACAGTTGAGTTTGAGAGTGAGGTGGAGATATGGGGTGATCGGCCCCGTAGACTATCAGACGACCCGACGAAAGAGAAGAAAAGAAACTCACTTGGCAGGTCGCTGAAAAGAACTCGGTCGCTGAAGAATAAGTTTTACAACAAAATCCAAACTAAATTTGATAAAAATCCTCATGGAGAGGCAGAAGGCGGCGCTAAGATGAAGTATTTCTCAAGAATATTCCACCGCAAACAGAAATTGTATGATATGAACGGCCCGTCTCAACACCACTCCGAGATCCCTGCTCCTGCTCCACCTCCTCCTCATCTAACATCAGAAAACACGGAGACCTTCGCTACCTTATGGTCATCCTACTTCCTACCAGACACGGACGAACATAGTAAATCCAATGGAGACACCAAGAGTAAATACACCACCTTGGAACGCACTTCATCGCATCCTAACACGGAGAAACACGAGGAGAGAACCATTCTTAAGAAAACACAACAGCAAGATCACCTTACACCCACCACAGACAACTCAGAGACGACGATTTTATTGCAAGACAGCCTCGCCTCCAACAAAGCATCGGTGGAATCACTTAACCAAGGAAATAGTAATGAAGGTTTTGAACAAGATGAAACTGAGCCACACGTTCAGGATGCTCCATTAGAAGGCGACTCAGACGATGAACACAGATGCCAGCGAGTGAGTGTGAGTGACTCTGAGGAAGCTTGTCCTAGTCCAGTGATTACCGCAGAGGCTCAACACAACCCTGAGGAAAGACTAGATAATTGTTCTCCTCAGCCTAAACAAAACACAGAGGAGCTGGAACCACCAAAGAACACCACTGAGGATGCACTCGAAGCCACTGTCAACACAGAACACCAAGAAACACCACCACCAGATGACACACAGACCCTAGAGGAACCTAAGAACCACCTTGACCTTGAAGAAGACTGGGAGTTGCTCCTCCAACACTGTGACCACTTCCTCACCGCGGGGGAACACAACACCACTCACGCCACACCCACTACCCTTCCCTCTCTTCCTCCTCCCCCTCATCCTCCCGCAGACGAGGAAGGCCGCGGGCTAGAGGAGGTGAGACAGGCGGTGTACACGTGGGAACGCCCCGCCGTCAGCCTCCGCACGTGGGCAGAGCGGCAGGGCATCGAGACCCTTACGCTGCCCCCGCTACACCTACGAGAATATCAACACCAGGACTTGGACGCGATGGACTACTACTACGACAGTGATAGTTCCCTAGAGAGAGGTAATTCCCCCTTTGAGTAGTAGTATAAGTGTTGCTCCTATTGTTGCTGCTGCTGCTGCTGCTGCTGCTGCTGCTGCTGCTGCTGCTGCTGTTCTTGTTGCTGTTGTTGTGAACTTTCTAACCGCTGTGAAGATTGATGCATTAATCCACTATATACTATCGCATGTATCGGCAATTACTGTGTGTGTGTGTGTGTGTGTGTGTGTGTGTGTGTGTGTGTATGTGTGTGTGTGTGTGTGTGTGTGTGTGTGTGTGTGTGTGTGTGTGTGTGTGTGTGTGTGTGTGTGTGTGTTGTATTATCTATTCAAATGTAAAACGAAAAAGAAATACTACTAACACTAATACTAATAAACTTAAATATCTCATAGGAAGAAAGAATTATATATTAAGAATAAAATGCATATTCGCAAGTCCCCAAACGAAGAGTAACGTCCCTCCCCCCAACCTTCTCTAACTATAGTAAAGTGGGGGAGGATTGGGGGTTGAGGTTGGGGTTGTGGTGGGGGTTGGGGGTTGACGGTTGTGGTTGGGGGGGGGCCAGTGGTAGCCATGACGTCACTCCCCCTGTCACTCTACCGCGGTGTGTTGACGTTGTGGGCGGAACAGCGATACGACATGATAAGCTTGTCATAAACTTGTAGTGGCGACGAGAGACGAGAGAGGACCAGCTCCACTCTCCCTCCCTCTGCGTCCACACCACACACACACACACACACACACACGTCTCCTACCTCTCTACCCTCCACACATCACCCTTGAGAGGTTAATATATAGGTTTACATGTATATTATCCACCATTAAAAACATCATTAGTATACGTCAGGTGGTGGTGCTGGTAATGGAGATGTTATGTGCACAGCGGGGTTAGGTAGGGCGGGGCGGGGCGTGAGACTGCACACGAAAAAAAGTAATGAAACAACAGTGAGGCTTCCAGTGTGTATGTGTGTGGGTCTCCCCTTCACTTCTATAAGGTTAGAGACGCTGGAAGGTAGTAAAGGAACGTTATAGTGTACAAAACAAGGCTTAAAACGTGACAGGAGTGATCGTAGAAGGCTAGAAGCAGGAAAGTTTAGTGAGGAATTGAATGAGTCTGATTCAAACGAGGGAGGGAGAAGGTCGGACCACTGGCTTACCCCGACATGGTATCCTATGCTACACTTCCGCTAACTCTCACTCCAGCGTTCACTCTCTCCCCGGCACGGCATTCAAAAGGTATTGTTTACGTTACACACGACTGACTTTGACTGATTAACCGACTAACTGATCAACACATTCATTCCTTGTATAGAAAAAAGTGTAAATAGACGACTTTTTTTTTTTTTTATAAGGCCACGGACATGCACCTTCCTTGTCCTCTCATCTTGGACGTAAATTTAACCTTTTATCGCCCTCATGTTGTCTCTACTAAGCCGATTGTGAAGGTTGTATACAAGAGTAGTTGTAGTTATAGTTGTAATTGTAGGTGTTATAGTATAGTGTTACCTGGTGAACTGATTATGAAAAACGACTTAATTAGAGAAGGTAATATAATAATTGTGCTTCTCTATATTGACTTACGACTTTAATTACCCCGATTAGAAGTAGAAAAAAAAGTTTCGATGATTAAGTTAATTTAGAATCACTCGTTACGTTTACAATAAATAATAAAAAAAAGAATAGATATACAATACGAATATATGGTAAAAAAAAAAAGTATTATTAGTAGATGAAATATATATAAATTGAACTTTCATAAGGTCGTGTGTGTGTGTGTGTGTGTGTGTGTGTGTGTGCGTGTGCGTGTGTGTGTGTATGTCTGCCTGCGTGTGTGTGTGTCTGCGCACGCGCCAACAACAAGATAAATAGCCTCGTTTCCGTTGTATGTTGTCCTTAGCCTAGTATACACAACCATTGTTTTCATTACCACACACACACACACACACACACACACACACACACACACACACACACACACACACACACACACACACACACACACACTGATTAGGACAGGTGATAACTAGTCTTGTGTTAGCAGAGTTAAGAGTTGTTGTGGTATGATCGTGATTAGAATATTGACACAACCAAGCGAACGACTGAATCACCAATTATCTCTCTCTCTCTCTCTCTCTCTCTCTCTCTCTCTCTCTCTCTCTCTCTCTCTCTCTCTCTCTCTCTCTCTCTCTCTCTCTCTCTCTCTCTCGCATTGGTGATTACTGCAATATACTCGTTATGTTATTCTTGTGATTATGTAACTTTCTTCCTTAAATGTTCTATCCTTGTGGTGATATGAATAAAAAAAATGTCGTTGGTATTACATTTCACTGACTGGAATACACAAACAAACAATTAACTTTCCCATAAGCTCTTAGTAACGACGCAACTATCGATTTTTGGGTATTCAGGTGATGACGCTCAGCTGCTGTTTACTATTTGCAGGTGTTGGGATATTGATTATATTTGTGTGTGTGTGTGTGTGTGTGTGTGTGTGTGTGTGTGTGTGTGTGTGTGTGTGTGTGTGTGTGTGTGTGTGTGTGTGTGTGGTTTAGTTCATGATAAGTTTAATCTAACAGGAAGGAGGTCATTTTAGCGTTACTCTCGGAAAGGTAACTAGAAAAAGAATGGAGTAATGAGTGTTGTGGGCTGATAGGGGAATGCTGGCTAGAGGGAGAGAGGGAGGGAGGGAGTGAGGGAGGAAAGTGGTGGTGGTGGTGGTGGTGTAGTGCGAGTGTGGAACGGGAGAGGGAGAGAGCTGAGAGAGAGTAAGGTTTGTGTATATGTGTGTGTGTGTGTGTGTGTGTGGGAGAGAGAAGTTGTGTAGGTGAGGTGCTGTGTGGGAAGACTGTATTGAAGTGCAAAGTGTACGTCGTAGGATTTTGTTAATGTTTAGTCGTGTGTTGTGTTGAAACGAATATGAAACGTTATGTCGCAGTTACAAGATTGATGGTGATATCGTCATGTTATTCGTAATTTTCAGGTAAGTGTTTATTTAACGTCTTACCTTACGTCAATGTTTATATGTAACTCTAGACAATATATAAAACACGCAGTGAATAATTGAAACATGTATATGGCAACAAAAATAAAATAAGATCACGTTTATCACCAATCATAACTAATAATAATAATAATAATAGACTGTAAATGCCAGATAAAGTTATAACTGAAAAAAAATATTAATGAATGTCTTGACTTTACTTCACATACATACGGATAAATCATACGTTAAATAGAAAAAAAATTATTATTATTTAACTATTGTGTTGCTAAGCTCACTACCTAAGCACCATTAGGCTCTCCAAGTGTTGTTAGCAGGAAGTGGGCGTGGACGGGCGGGTCTGGGCGTGGAGCCAGCCTGGTCTTACCTCTCTTTAAGTTTCTAATATTCCTTTTGTCTCTCATTACTACGAGTTAGAAATTTATATTCTTTCTTTCATGGCTCACGAATATATTTTTTCTTTTTCTCTCTTTCCCCTGTGCATTAAATCTTTCAATCATACACATACTCGTAGCCTTGAATTGTTTTTTTTAATATTCCTTCGTCTCTTTACTACATGGAAATTTATATTCTTTCTTTATGACTCACGAATATATTTTCTTTTCTTTATTTTCCCTTTCGCATTAAATCTTTCAATCATACACATACTCTTAGCCTTGAATTCCTGTTTTGTTAATTGTGTATATATGTGAATAAACTTGTTGAGAGTCGAAGGTCATATATACTCTCTTGATAACAATTTATTTAAACACATTAAGGAAATCAAGTTAGTTAGAAGTCGGAAGTAACCAGAAGAAGGTACAGAGAATTACATAAACCATTACATAAACTACAAAAAGGAAAAAAAACACTGATACGACCCTATATTACGTGTTCTTAAACTTAATAAAATAAAATACTGAACTCCCAAAAAATATATCAAACAAGGATAGAAATAAAACAATCATTCACGGTGTATTTCCTTTACTAAATTAATCTTCCATTCACTATTTTCACTACCAATAATCAAGGAAAAATAATAAACTATATAAACATCTATTTCCTCCCACAGACACGCCTTCCCCCGGCCCCCCCGTTGACTCCGAGAAGGAAGGACAACAGGGGCAACAAGCGCTACTCAACAAACAGAAACGGGAGGAAGACAGGACGCAGAAAGACCGCTGCGTTGAGGTGTATCCAGAGACAGTGAGGCAGAGGCAGAGGAATATGATGGCCACTAACAATAGTAACAAGGTGAGAAATAGTAGTAGTAGTAGTAGTAGTAGTAGTAGTAGTAGTAGTAGTAGTAGTAGTAGTGGTATCAAACTTCCGTCAATCAGTAGTTGATATAGTTGAGAGAGAGAGAGAGAGAGAGAGAGAGAGAGAGAGAGAGAGAGAGAGAGAGAGAGAGAGAGAGAGAGAGAGAGAGATGGGGGGGGGGCTGGGTGTACGTAAGATTATTGGTCTGAGTCATCCACCCATCCAGCCAGCCAGTCAGTCAGTCAGTCAGCCAACTAGTAAGCCTTGAACCTCTCCTGCCCTAAGCACACCCACACCTTCACCCACACCCACCACCCACGCCACCCACACACACACACACACACACACACACACACACACACACACACACACACACACACACACACACACACACACACACACACACACTTGTAATGCCACTTAACGGTAATGTGATGGAACAGATACAATTGTTAACTTTCACTTTTCGATGACTGACCTTCATGTGTCTGTCTGTCTGTCTGTCTCGATCCTGCCTCAATGTACTTTACTATGCTAAGAAATATTTTGACCAACCATTGTCTCTCTCTCTCTATCTCTCTTGACAATCATTATAGATAACCTTAAAATTTCATCCAAATGCGCTATGCTAAGTAATATTTCAACCAACCATTCTTTCTCTCCCTCTATCTATCTATCTTTTTTGACAATCTTATTTATCACTTCCAGGTCGACATTAAAAACTGGAGTTCCAGCAACAACAACAACAATGACACCCAGAGTAGCCCAGCCAAGTCTAAAAAGTTCCTGCCCTCCGTCAAAGCTCTTAGGAACCAATTCGAGGCTGGAAAGACGTCTAATGGCAAAACAGAAGCTAATGGAAGCATCACTACCAATGACACGAATGGTCACGCCCAGACACTTAACAGAAAATCATCTTCATCTTCAGTAACAAGTAATGCACAAGATAAAGCTAGCATCACCACTACTAACACCAACCAACACCACTATTAGTCTTCATTCTCCTAACGCCTCCGTGGAGAGCCTAGGGTCGCCTGCTGTCCAAGATGATACCCAAGGGAGTAATGAACCAGTGGAGCCGATCTTCAATCAGTTCAGGAAGGTGGATCAGGAGCTAAAGGAACTGATGAGCAAACCACACTCCACATCAGGCTGGGACCCGGTAAGCAAAACTATTATATTATCTCTCCTTTTAATCAATTAGTCTTAACCATCATTAGATCGTCCTAGAGAATGATAATCAATGTTATTTCACCCCCACACATGACTGAATTTTCTTCCTGCATCCCCAGAGACCCCTATTAAGGCGCCTCTACTACATCCCCGAGGCCCCTAAGATGCAAAGTCAAGGCACCACTTACGTCAACATTGAAGGCTACCTTGAGAAGCTTCCATCAGGCCGCAAGAAGGCTACGTTCTGGAATGCCTGGAAGAGACGTTACTTCATGGCAAAGAATGGCATCCTCTATTACTATCAGGTGTGTTTTTTATTATAGTCAAAGCAGAATTATTAGTATTGGACGTGGATACAGTATATAGGACGTGTCTTGTTACATATTTTATCTATGACCTTACTGTATCTCTTCTTTTATGATGTTTTTGTAATGTGATTTATGGAGGATAGCATAAAATAAAAAGTTAATTTCTAGGTATGTTTAGCTTTACTATAATAACTTTACTTCACTTATTTATAGTTGATACATTATTTTCCCTTTTTCCTCAGAGTGCACAAACGGACAAGGCGAGCATGAAGATGACATTGATGGGAGGGAAAGTGGAGTGTATGGAACCCAATATGGTTGGTGTGGATGACGGGGTAAGTACTGTTCCTTCTGTTCCATCCACTCACTCCACTCCTACTGACTTAACTTACTCTTCCTTCCTTCAGCATGGGATGTATATAAAGGTGGTGTACAGTTTAAATGTTGTACAGTCATTAAAAAAATATATATATTATACCCCCAAGATAATCAGATTTAAAAAGTTAAAATAATGTGTGTATTAAAAAAAAAAAAGCTATGAAATCCCCTAAGATAACTATATTAAAAAAGGGTTAAAATAATGTATACACACTTCATATTTTCCTCCAGTGTGTCACGTTGGTGTCTCATACTTTTTACTGACTGTACATAATATATACATATGTTCCCATGTTGGTGGGTAGGTTGTAATGGTACACACTTTTATAATGACTTGAGTAGGTTGTGATCCTGGCTTGAGGTTACACAAGATAGATGTCTTAAGGGGACACACGGGAGAAGGTATCTACCTACAAAGGGAACTTACTTGGTCTCTAGTGTGGGAGAGTCTTTGATAGATGTCATGGGTCTTAAGGGAAATATTGTGTTCTTGGTATGTTGGTGTCAATATTTTTGGGAAGGTATCTACAAAGGGAACTTGGTCTCTACTGTGGGAGAAGTCTTTGATTATCAGAGTATTTTTATAAAGCTTTATATCCCAAGATCATTCGCTAACAATATTGGTTGGAAAGAGAGATGGTTTAGTCATAAAAACTAATATTAAAAAATCAAGGACTTCTTTATTGTACACTTGTTCATCTTTTATACATACATATATATTTTCACCTGCTGTAAATAGCTTGACTCACACCATTAATGTTATGTGCAGATCAAACACACTCGCTCATTACCAGTTTATTCCTGTCAGATATACAACAACAATTAGTGACAAGAGAACCGTCTATATGCACAAGTACAGTTACAAGTTTAAGTACAGTAGTTATAATGACAACCATTCCGCACTTTTAATGATTGCCAGAAGTAGTATTTGCACTGCTAATATACAATAGCACGTTGTAATAAAGCATAATAGTATATAAGTTGTGATGAATAATAATTGATATATTATTACTAGAATAGTCTGATGCATTTGTTAATTTTCATAACCTCTGCAAGAACCCACTATTTTTTTTTTTAATTATCCCCCAAGATTGTTGAGGATATATACATAGTAAAACATTCTTGTACTAACTAACCACCTAACTGATCACCAGCAGATATTCAGGTCCCTTTCCTCTCCTTCCCCTTGCTTGGCTGCCTTCCACATGTTTCCTTGTGAATGTGTACATGAGTGGGCTTCAACAACCTGTACTGTACTCTCCCTCCCCTGCTTGGCCCATTCCCCTTACTCCATGGGCCGAGCCTCTCCTTCACCTTGACTCCCTCCCCCCTACCACTACCACTACCACACCCCGGGTCCAGCTCACTAACTAACGGTGTTGTTCTCTTGTGTGGTGTTGTGTTGGCCTGCTCAGAGCCGTGACACTAAAGCCTCCAACATGCTCGGCATTGATGACGGGGTAAGTCTTGTGTGCTCTGTGCGACTGCTTCACTAACTCAAACAAAAAACTAACTAATGTATAACCGTTTAACACTTGCTTTGATGTAAATCATATATGAATTTTCACTTGTTCACAGTATTTTCATGTGTAGGGTGTGCACAATATTCTTCTCAGTTGTATATATTTTCAAAGTTTTCAATATATTCTACACTTTTAGGTCAATGAATTTTCAGTTTTCATTTGAACACCTGTGACAATTATCCACACAAGTCTTCTAAAGTAAACATGTAATTGTGTGAAAATGAGCAGCATCTTGAAAGCCACAAAACACAGTACTGTATAATAATAAACTCCTTCCATGTTGTCTTGCCTTCCTCCTTCCCTCACACTGTCCCTTCCCCCCCAACAGAAAGGTCACTACGTAGTGGTTCGCTGCAGTTCCCGACAAGAGGCCGAGCGGTGGCGTCGAGCACTGGAAACCCATACAGTGGAGGACTTCAGCAGCCAGTACGTGCAGCCTTGGCCCATGCCGACCAACCCTACACTACTCAGAGACACCCTCATCGTGGACATTGGATCATCGTCCATAAGGGCTGGCGTCTTAGCTTCACAAGGTAAGGCAATCTTATATCATTAATCTAAGGAGGAATGTAAGCTTATATATTTACTTTTTCTTCTTTTATTTCCATTGTAACCAAGATGATGTTTGTTCGGATATTGTAACCTCATAGTATTTGTTCCACAGCCACCCTGCCACAAGTGTTCATCCCCTCGGTGGTGGCCAGTGGGCGGGAAGGCCGAGGTCAGATCTGGGGTATGGATGCTCTCGCCCCAGACGTACGCGCTTCCTCCTCTCTCACCTTCCCTGTCAGGCCAACGCACAAAATATCAAAGGTTAGATTACACTTCACAGGTACAGACACACGTAACGGTACAGGATTTAAACATAGTAATAGTCTGATCCTATCCTATGTTTCCCTTATCACTAGTTAACTAATAATGTCTCTCCCTCTCCCTCCTCAGTATTCTGTGGACCTGAGTTCTATCTCAAGTCTCCTGCAGAAGGCCTTTACAGACCTCAAGGTGGATCCCAAGAACTACCATCTCCAGTTATCTGTGCCGCGTGTCCTCACCACCACCACTCAGGCTGAGCTCCTGCGCCTGCTTTTTGACAAGTTCGGCGTCAGGTCAATCAATCTGACCCACCAGTCCATCTTGGCCCTGTATGCCTATAATGCCACTTCGGGTATTGTAGTGGATGTAGGGGAGAGGATGGACATTGTGCCTGTTATTGACGGTGAGTTGTTGGGTTATTTCAACACCTCTCACTCACTATTGATGTTAGGTTGACTTTGATTCTGTTCTATCTCCTTTAAGAATCATACCGTACAGTTAAGCCAAGTTTACGTATATATTGCAATATGAACATAATATACGTACATCATACATTAATCTCCATTGTCACACACAGGCTACATCGTGGACGGAGGTGTGTCTCGGGTCCCCTACGGCGGCTACCGCATCCTGGACCACCTACGTCAGTTCCTGTACATGAGGAACATTTCTCTCATCAATGAAGTGGAGAGTTACATCATCAGACAGGCAAGTGGTCATCACCTGGAAAGGTTATAGAGCTGGATTATTTTGCTTAGTATGCCGGCCAAGACCTGAGCAACTTGTGTCCATTCAAACTTAACTGCATCCTGAACAGAAGATAATTGAGTGACGACATGCAGGCAGGGACATGCGTCTGTCTGTTAGTTCTTTACTGATCTAACCATTAATGCTCATGAATAACATATATTTAGATGTAACATTGAATTAAGTATGAATAATGCCAGTCAACGGGCAGTAACCTAACACTACCTTGCTTTTTTCCACAGGTGCTGGAGAACATCTGTTACTGTGCCCATCACTACAACACTGAGAAGGCTCGATGCACCAAGAACCCCGACAACTTTGAGAAGAGTGTGTCCTTGGCCGAGTACTTCAGCACCAAAGACTGGCCCTACGAGTAAGTAACCGCAAGTGGACAGGAACTGGACAACACGCCGCCTGTAAAGGAATGTTGTGTTTAGGAACAATTAAAGTGAAATAATAAATAATCCTTATCTTAGTAACCTTCCTCTGTGATAATAACATCTTCTTAGTAGACAAATCCTTTAAGAATCTAATCAAAACCCCATTTTCAGGTCCATTTCCTTGGACTTTGGTCGCTTCCAGGCTACTGAAGGTCTGTTTAACCCAGACGCTTGGGGACTGGATCACCCCGGCCTCCACAAGCTAGTCCACAAGGCCATCATGGTGAGTCTGTCCTTCCTTCCTCATACTATCACAACACTATACAAGCCAAGCTCATCTGAAACATTGCCTAAGGTTGGGATGACAGCATGTTGTTTTCGTGCTATGGAAACCAATGTCACCAGAAATATAGCACCAGACATTATTTTTATAGCAGTGGTCTGGTTATTGATTTATACTTTTATGTCTGTTAAGCAGTTTTAACACTAAGTGTAAATCAATAACCAGACCACTGCTATAAAAATAATGTCTGGTGCTATATTTCTGGTGACATTGGCTTCCATAGCATGAAAAGAACGGAATATTTCCAAAAAGGACGTTAATATTATAGTACATCCCTTTCAAAGTTCCCTTGTCCTTTTAATGACAGTTGTTGTATACTTAGTGTCATGTTTGTTAAGCAGTTTGAACTTTATCTTATAACCAATAACCAGACCACTGCTAAATATTAAAGTGGGGTTCTATATTTCTTGAACTGCACTTTCCACTCACCCACCTTTGTTCCACAGGAGTGTAGTATGGACATTCGCAAAGAGATGAGCCGCAGTATCTTCCTTGCCGGAGGTGTAACACAGCTGCCCGGCCTGGTGGACCGTCTCACCACTGAGCTGGACAACCTCACACCACCAGCCATCAGACCCAAGGTAAGGCAAGGGGGTTACTCACTTTCTGGAAGATGAAGGATCATTAGTAGTTAGTTATCAAAGTCTAATTAGGTTTTTAAGTTAGGTTTTTTAAAAATTATCTTGTATTTCTCTTACTGTAAATGTATATTATTATTTGTAAAAGTTGAGTCAGGGACATAATCAAGGACACATACCCTTTCTATAGATATATTGGTCCCAAACTACCTGTGTATATATTAGACTAATGTTGGTTATCCCGACAGGTTCACGCATCGCCTTACCGGTATCACGCTGCGTACATTGGTGCGTGTGTGTTGGCCGAGTCCCCCGCCTTCGTCCAGTCCAGGATCACACTGGAAGACTGGAACAAACACGGCAATGCAACCCTTCGCAAGTGGTCCCTCTGAGGAGTCTGTCTTCCTTATCTTTCCAAACCACACATGCACTGCAGAGCCCAAGCAAGGTGTTGGATCTTGTTGTACACTGAAAGAGAATCACAATTTTAACTTTCTACAAATATATATATATAGTGCCCTCAATAGTTTTTTGCACTTGTAACTCTGTATTTTTCTATAACATTCATTAAATTAAATATCCCACAGAATATATATAATTTTAAGTGACCAGCACTGTGGGTGAATAGTAACCTTATATATGGCACTGTGCCGAGTCTTGGGTGCCGCGTACGTACGAGTGGCACCACAAGATGATGTAGAGATGCCGATCAGTCGCTAATGGAATAATGGCATTCAATGGCAGGAAATAGTATGAGTTTCCCGTTAAGTGGAACTGACAATGCTATGCGAGTCATGCATTACATATGTTATCTGATCCAATAATCACTTCAAATGTATTGCTTGAATTAGTTACTGGAAATATATTCAACTTTAATGCTTTCTTGTGCACAAATCATTCCACTCTAAATTACTGATAAATAGTAGAGTGTTAACAGTCCAAGGTCGTCCCAGTGAGCATGTAATGTCACACAACAATGTCCCTCCATTGCTAAGATGTATAATTTGTACATAGTGTCCTAAGAGGGTGAAATGGTTAACTTATTCATGTATAAAATACAGTTGGACTTGTTTACTTACAATAAAAATTTGTAAATTCCAAACAATAATTTTCTTTTGTAATACCTATCAAGTGTACTGTAAGGATGAAAGATTTAAGGGCAGAAAAAAGGTGGTGTAATTCCGATGTTATTCTGGATTAATACGCTTTTTAAAACTATATAATATGAAGGTATAAATCGCATTTTAAGAGGAGGAACACTACAGACTCCCTTCCATTTCCAAGGCCATTGCCGAGGGGCTTAGGGACTAGAGATTGAGGTCTGATGCTGCAAAGCGTCGGACTTCAGTCTCTGGTCCAACCAATTTTCCATGGGGGTTATCGGGAGCAGACCAGTTATATCCCCCACTTACACTCAGCTCGCCATGGCCAATTATGAAAATTTTTATTTAACAGCACTGGGGAATGCACACCAAAAAATTAATCTCCCCGACTTCCCTGGCTTTGACAAGGACACACCTCTGACCATGGCTCTGAAAACTCCTCTAACCACCCACCTGTCAACTCCCTTATCTCAAAACCCTGAGTAAACCATAGAAAAAAGAAAAACGGAAAATACAACAAACAAATGAGAACAAAACACCGTAATTATTTGTTTTCATCCAAGAGTGTTAATTATTATTTGTTAGGTACATTAAAAGAAGTGTTAGGACATGATGACTTACAAGGATAGAGATTTAGGTGAGTGTGTTGTGTTGTGAGTGTGTTATGGTGGGCTGACGAATCGGCAAAAATCGACTAAAATACCGGTATACCGAAGGGCTTCTAATG
Organism: Metacarcinus magister; assembly: GCA_029783475.1. Taxonomy (NCBI): domain Eukaryota; kingdom Metazoa; phylum Arthropoda; class Malacostraca; order Decapoda; family Cancridae; genus Metacarcinus; species Metacarcinus magister. Next base: position 12,141,118 of record JAPQNM010000020.1, read on the forward strand.
CCGGTAATACCTGGGAGCAGTAACACATTATTCCTCACCATTAATTATTATTAAGTGTAAATAACCTAATATAGTAAGGTGAACAGGTTTCAACAGGTACCGTCAGCTGGCGGGCGTGTGTTGACTGCTGGATCACATATATATAAAACATGCAAGAGCATCTAGGTATAATAATGTGTGCATTATGGGGGACTTTAATTATAGGAGAATAGACTGGGATAGTATGACAGGAGACGGGTGCTCGGAGGAATTCTTAAATGTCGTCCAGGATGGTTTTTTCACACAACTTGTAAGGGAACCAACGCGACAGGGAAATATTTTAGATCTGGTCTTCACGAATAATGAAACTTTGGTCAGTCAGGTTGAGATAGGAGCTAGATTTGATGTTAGTGACCACCACGAAATTAGATTCAAGATTAATGCAAAGAGGGAGATAGAACAAAACACTGCTTTAGTACCAGATTTTAGAAAAGCCAATTACCAGGGCATCAGACACCACCTCCAGAGTATAGATTGGGAGGGAATAGGAGTAGGCAGAGAGGAGGATCAAAACATTGAGGTAGAATTACATTATAATAGCATAGTTAGGGAAATTCATACAGGGCAGGAACAGTATATACCTAAGAGGAGGATTAGGTCAAATAGAAATGATCCAAAATGGATGAATAGCAGCATTAGAAGGGAAATTGGATTAAAAAGGGGACTCTATAGGAGAATTAAAAGGGGAGAAGTACAGGTAGTAGGGCAGTATAATGACCTAGCTAGGAAAGTTAAAAAGGATATTAGGACTGCAAAGAGGAATTATGAGGTTAGGATAGCTAGAGATGCCCAGAAGGATCCAAAGGGATTCTATCAGCTGTACAAGGCTAAAACAAAGGAAAGAATAGGACCTCTTAAAGGAATGGATGGCAGGTTGATAGAAAATGGTGAGGAAATTAGTAAGGAATTAAATAAATACTTCTTGTCCGTATTTTCTCAGGAAGAGTCGGGTAGGGAACTGGAGCCAGTACAGATCTTTAGGGGACAAGAGGTTGATAAATTAAGCAAAATAGTCATAAGTAGGGAAGTAGTTAGCAAGGAAATAGATAGACTTAAAAAGACTAAATCTCCAGGGCCGGACGACATTTTTCCGAGGATTCTTAGGGAATGTAGAGAAGAATTCGTTGAACCCATTGCGATGATTTTTAGAAAATCCCTAGACACAGGAGTAGTTCCTAGGCTATGGAGGCAGGCAAATGTAGTTCCTATATTCAAGAAAGGAGATAAGGCAGAAAGTAGTAACTACCGCCCAATTAGTTTAACATCAGTGGTAGGCAAGATGTTAGAAGCTATCATAGCAAGGGCAATTAGAAAACATTTAGATGAACACAAGCTAATTAGACATAGTCAACATGGTTTTAACAAGGGGAAGTCCTGCCTGACAAATTTATTATCCTTCTATAGGAAAGTATTTGAAACCATAGATAAGGGGGACGAGTATGATATAGTTTATTTGGACTTCAGTAAAGCCTTTGACAGAGTACCCCATAGGAGACTGTTAAGTAAAGTCAAGGCTCATGGCATAGGTGGGAAGTTACTAGAGTGGATTAGGGGATGGCTTACTAGTAGGGAACAGAGGGTACAGATTAATGGGAAGAAATCAGAATGGGGTAATGTCACTAGTGGGGTACCACAAGGATCAGTACTAGGACCATTGTTATTCATAATCTATATAAATGACTTAGAGACAGGAATAAACAGTGATATCAGTAAATTTGCCGATGACACAAAGATAGGAAGACCGGTAAAGAATTTAGATGATGCTAGGATGCTGCAGGATGACTTAAATAGGCTGTACGAGTGGTCAGAGAAATGGCAGATGCAGTTTAATGTTAACAAGTGTAGCATTATGAGTGTAGGTAAAGGTAATAGGTCTGTAGACTACACATTAAATGACAATACCTTAGGAAAGTCATATAGTGTGAGGGACTTAGGAGTTCAAATAAGCAGTGACTTGCGCCCCAGGGAACAGTGTATTATAGCTAGAAATAGAGCCAACAAGATAATGGGATTTATTAGTAGGTGTGTGACAAATAGGAGTTCTGAGGTCATTCTGAGGTTGTATTTAGCGCTAGTAAGACCCCACTTAGATTATGCAGCTCAGTTTTGGTCCCCTTATTATAGGAAAGATATAGGCTCCTTGGAGGCAGTCCAGAGAAGAATGACCAAGATGATTCAGGGGCTGAGAAATTTACCCTACAAAGATAGGTTAAAACGTCTTAATCTCCACTCCCTAGAGAGAAGGAGGGCAAGAGGGGATTTGATTGAGGTTTTCAAATGGGTAAAAGGAATTAATAAGGGTAACATTGATCAGGTTTTAGAATTTAGTAGTCAGGATAGGACACGTGGAAATGGGTACAAGCTAGAAAAACTTAGATTCAGGACAGACATAGGTAGATATTGGTTCACTAACAGAGTGGTGAACGATTGGAATAGGCTGGGTAGACACGTAGTAAGTGCTGAGTCAATAGATAGCTTTAAAAGACGGTTGGATCAGAGTATGGATAGGGATGACAGGTGGGATGGCTAAATAATGGATTATTCCAAGGGTGGGGGGCAAGGAGCTGCCTCGTGTAGGTCATTAACTGGCCTCTTGCAGTCTCCTCATTTCTTATGTTCTTATGTTCTTCCCCTGGTGAGACCATCTCTGACATTGAAGCTTTCATAGCAAAACCTTTCATTGATACCTCACGAAATGGCATGTGGGCGAAATGACCTGATATCCATAATACCCATTCACACCAACACCAACAAAATTTTCCTTACCTGTTTGATTGACTATTCCTCATCCAGTCCTGTCCAAGTCTCGCCCTGGCACCACACACGGCGATACCTTCAATAAAGGCTTGCGAGACTCGACCACCTCAAGTCACGCCTGCTAACTGAGGACGTGACAGTCTCCGAGGAACACTGACGAGAGACAACCTGCTTCTTGGTGTGTTCAGACGCTACTGCTGCTGATGTTGTTGGCTGGGTGTGGTGGGGGGGGGACATGAAGTGGAGGGGAGGAGAGGAAAGGAAAGGAAAGGGGAGGAGAGGAGAGGAGAGGAGAGGAAAGGAAAGGAGAGGAGAGGAGAGGAAAGTAAAGAAAAGGAAAGGAAAGGAAAGAAGAGAGGATAGGAGAGGATAGAAGGATAATTAAAAGGAAAACAAACTACTGAAACAAGCTAATTTAACTACTGCTAAAACCCTTAAGCCTAACGAGGGAACAACCATTATTATTATTTCTTTTCTTTAGCTATTTTACCGCGATATATATATATATATATATATATATATATATATATATATATATATATATATATATATATATATATATATATATAGTAATAAGTTTCCCTTGGAGCCAATACAAAGGAGCTATAATATTGCTTCTTTTAACGAGGAGAAACATTGGAAGGATGGGAAGGGAAGGGAAGGGGGGCAGGTGACGTTCTAACAAGTATACTACACTACACTACACTAGACTGAAGGGAATAAATAATCGGTGACTCCTACCTGAAAGTAACTATGAAGGAAAATGAAAGGAGGAGGAGGAGGAAAAGGTAAAGGAAGGAAGGAAGGAAGGGAGGGAAGAGGCATCACCCAGAGCAGCAGGAGTTAGCGGGGGTAGAGAGGTGGGTGTTACATAGCAAATTCAATAACATCTGTATCTCCACGCTGTTGGTTTCATAGGAAGAGTGATGCACGTCTAAACAGTTCCACCACCGTTCTGCAAATTGACGAAGAGGGGAAGAAGAAAATAAATAAAAGAGTGACACATACATATATACACGTCCTTATATACATACATACTACACTGTCCCTCACAAACATTTTTTCATCAAGTATATAGTAAAATACATGAAACAAAAAGGAAACAAGATAACTGGGTAAGCTTGAATGTATAGAAAGAAAGGAATTAATTAAGATAGAAGTAAGAAGAAGTAAGAAGAGCCCAATCCAAAGCAAGTTTCTTTTCTCTATTACACAAAAAAGACTAAATAAAGCATATATTACTATCATTACATTATTTTTTGTCACTACGTTAGGGAATCAAAAGAAAACGCAAGTTAACAGAAACCAAAAATCAATAGATGACTGAAGGAAACAGAATTGGTAGGAATCTTACCTGAATAGAGCGGATGGTAGTACATTTCGGCTTCACTTAAGCGCTGACACTCCCGTAGATTAGCAATATTGAAGGGCAGAGTGGAGTCCCAGAGCCACGCCTTCGTCTTCCTACAATATATAAGGTCATGTAACGTCACGAGATAAGGTTAAAACTACAGGAGGAATAAGCGAGAGAGGAGGATTAGGGAGTAGTTAATAGAGGGAGGGAGAGTGACGTAAAGAGGGAGGGAGGGAGGGTGAGGAGAAGTTATTTAACATTCACATGTGTGGTTAGTGCAGCTGTGGTGTGTTATTAAGTTAAGTTTGACTGTGTCCTCTCCTCAGCTCTACACACCACGTACACACACACATACATACACCACACGTCTAATCAAGGTAAGATTCACTATCATAAACCTTTCTTAACGATTAGGAAAAAGCAATGAGGAAGGGATGTAGATTATGGTGAATTATACACACACAGTTAATAGAGGGAGGGAGAGTGACGTAAAGAGGGAGGGAGGGAGGGTGAGGAGAAGTTATTTAACATTCACATGTGTGGTTAGTGCAGCTGTGGTGTGTTATTAAGTTAAGTTTGACTGTGTCCTCTCCTCAGCTCTACACACCACGTACACACACACATACATACACCACACGTCTAATCAAGGTAAGATTCACTATCATAAACCTTTCTTAACGATTAGGAAAAAGCAATGAGGAAGGGATGTAGATTATGGTGAATTATACACACACAGTTAATAGAGGGAGGGAGAGTGACGTAAAGAGGGAGGGAGGGAGGGTGAGGAGAAGTTATTTAACATTCACATGTGTGGTTAGTGCAGTTGTGGTGTGTTATTAAGTTAAGTTTGACTGTGTCCTCTCCTCAGCTCTACACACCACGTACACACACACATACATACACCACACGTCTAATCAAGGTAAGATTCACTATCATAAACCTTTCTTAACGATTAGGAAAAAGCAATGAGGAAGGGATGTAGATTATGGTGAATTATACACACACACACACACACACACACACACACACACACACACACACACACACACACACACACCTCATGATTCTCCAGAGCCAGGTGTCCAGTAGAGGAAATGTGTCGTGGAATTGATTTAAGTACAGAAAAGTGCGCCAGAACTTAGACTTATCCTGCTCGATATGCGCCGAAGGCCCATTGCCTCCCGTGACGAACCAGTGGTACCTGTAAAAGTAGTAGAAGTAGTAGTAGTAGTAGTAGTAGTAGTAGTAGTAGTAGTAGTAGTAGTAGTAGTAGTAGTAGTAAGGCATGAACATTTTTTTCACATGGATATTAGTGAAAAATTAAAACTAACTGAAGCATTACATAATATCACATATATGTGTGTGTGTGTGTGTGTGTGTGTGTGTGTGTGTGTGTGTGCTCTCTCTCTCTCTCTCTCTCTCTCTCTCTCTCTCTCTCTCTCTCTCTCTCTCTCTCTCTCTCTCTCTCTCTCTCTCTCTCTCTCTCCTCTCTCACCTGCTCTGCACCCAGGGTTCGGCACGTGGATGTTATTGGAACGTCAACACATAGACGAGTTAGCGGCCTTCACAGAATTAGAGGAAGCAGGGCGAGCACTGCAAGACGTCCTCACCCGCCTAGCTGCCAAGACGACCCTTCTCTTTTGGGTGCAGAGCAGGTGAGAGAGGAGAGAGAGAGTAGTAGTAGTAGTAGTAGTAGTAGTAGTAGTAGTAGTAGTAAGGCATGAACATTTTTTTCACATGGATATTAGTGAAAAATTAAAACTAACTGAAGCATTACATAATATCACATATATGTGTGTGTGTGTGTGTGTGTGTGTGTGTGTGTGTGTGTGTGTGTGTGTGTGTGTGTGTGTGTGTGTGTGTGTGTGTGTGTGTGTGTGTGTGTGCTCTCTCTCTCTCTCTCTCTCTCTCTCTCTCTCTCTCTCTCTCTCTCTCTCTCTCTCTCTCTCTCTCTCTCTCTCTCTCTCTCTCTCTCTCTCTCTCCTCTCTCACCTGCTCTGCACCCAAAAGAGAAGGGTCGTCTTGGCAGCTAGGCGGGTGAGGACGTCTTGCAGTGCTCGCCCTGCTTCCTCTAATTCTGTGAAGGCCGCTAACTCGTCTATGTGTTGACGTTCCAATAACATCCACGTGCCGAACCCTGTACGAGGAGGAGGAGGAGGAACACAAGGAAAAAGAAGCGTTAATTATTCACTGATGAGGAAAAGATGAACGCCAAAATCATCCAGCAGCCTAAAATTTATCTATCCAAACAAACTATGATTATTAATACAAAGAGTCATGGAGGAAATGTTTTCTTACCTACAATAACCACATCGGGAAGTGTATTCATCTGTAGCCAGTGTTGTAGCCTTGCCTCTACCAACGCCGGGGAGGAGGAGGAGCTACCAGGCGACCACACTACAGTCACTCTTAAAATATAGGGTTCTATCGACTCGGTTTTCTCTTCACCTTCCCCTGTGAAGAGGTCAAAACAGAAATCTTACTCATTTTCTCTTCATATATATAAAGCAGTAGATCAAGAATATCAACAGAAATCCATAAAAAAAACCTCACTAAATTAAGACGTAACATTCGTACCCGATGGAAAGGTGGTGGTGGTGGTGGAAGGAGGAGAGGAAGGAGGAAGAAGAGGTCGACCAATAATCTCAAACACTGGTGGTCGTTCCTTATGATGTGATACTGCATCTGTGAAGACCTTAAGGTTTACCTGAAAGGCCAAAGTACAAGTATAAGGATGGAGGGACACACATCACAGCCCTCCAGTCACTCTCAACCCACTAAATCTTGGAAATTAAAACCCAAAAACAAGGTAATAGGACTGAGAGGCTGCAGAGGCACACTGGGGTTAAAATAATTCAATATAAGTGTGCGTTTAGAGTAAGTTAGCATTCAAAAAGTGACACAGACTAAAGGTAATGTATGAAAAGGCTTCCCAGTTGTCCCTTCCCTTCCCTCCTCTCCCTCCTCTTCCTTTCCCTTCCCTCCCCTCACCTGTTTATCACCCAAGTAGAAGGAGTAGGTAAGGTCCGGCGGTAGAAAATCAAGGAAGGAATGGATTTTCTGCCGTTGGTTCGAGTCCCCAACGAAAGTAATCCAAGTAGAATCACCTTTACCTGCCCTCAAAGCCACGCAGCGACCCACCTCCTCCGCCCCGTACTCCTGCACCTGTACCAGATAGATTGATAAATATTTCTTCGTTTATCTATCTATCTATCGCTTTATCTATCTACCTGTCCTATAAAACCCACCTGGCAGGGAATGAAGGGTACAGAACCTCTCATAAGATTCAGTCGAGTACCGAGAAACAGCGGCGTCGTCTTGTTTTCCCTCGAGACCTCAGTTTTGATGTCACCCAGAAGCACAGGGAGACGATCCGCCAACTCTTCGTAAGGCGCATCTTGGGGTTAAGGAAAAAAAATTGGAAAAAAAACTATACCGGCAGATTAGGAAGGAAAGGTAAATATGGATAAAGAGAGTAGACGGGAACTTCTCAAAACAGGATTACAGAAAGAGTTTTAAATACCAAATACACAGACGTAGCAAGGAAGGAAAAACATGAATATAATCACAGTGTCTCGTCAACTTACCTGAATCCCAAGCTGCATCTGGATCACCCTTATTGATAGTAAACATAGCCTGGCAGTGCTGGGCAGGGCGGCGAGGGGCGACTTGGGGCTGTGGGACGAGGCGAGGCGAGGCGATTGAACGAGGAGGAGAAAGGAATAAGGTAGAAGTCATCGCGGCAACTACCACCACCACCACCACTACCACTACTAAGAATCTGTGTTTCCGCATGTGAAGAAACTGAGACAAAACTTAACTGGACTGAAGCAGAGGACAAGATGGAAGGCGGAAAAAGTTGAAATGAAGTACAGGATGAGAAGGCAAGACGAAAGCCAAAGGAGACTCAGATAGGACAAAAGAAGGTGGAAAAAACAGCTGAAATAATGAAGATTCGATCCCACAAAACTCTATGAAACTTTTTGGCGGTGTCTCTCACATACAAATGGATACATACACGCTCTTAGGCGGGCGTACACCAACAGGAAAACGACACTAGAATTCCTCCCTTAATGGTCACCGTCTCAAACCAGGAAAATTGAGATCATTATTTTTACTTCCTCCTCCTATGATTTTTCTTAAGTATTTACTCTTTCTCTCCTTCCTTTCGTCTGTCTGATAAAAATGCATAAAACTATTAACCAAAAAAATATATACACTTAATCGCAGAACAACCATAAGTTTAACTAAGTACAATTAAGAGACGGAGAGTGTAAATTTATTGTAAGTAAGATTACAAATACGAAAAATTCAAATCAGTCGTTATGTTTCGTTCAGTCTATGTTGAGTGATTCAAAATCCAGCTTAACCTCCGTCACACTATACCCACACCACCATACCCAAGCACCATACCCAAATTATACCACTGTACACCATACCCATACACTATACACTCATTCCAAACCACCTCAAACCGACACTTAACACAAAGACGTCAAGAGAAAATCATTAACACTAACCTAACACGAGAAAGAAAAGTGGATGCCATCAACTACCTCGAGCAGAAGGGGAAGGGGGTTAGAAGCAAAGAGAGGGAGAGGGTGGAGAGGCGTTACATTGAGCAGCAGTAATGGGAGGGTGTAGGGAGGTGGGGGTTACAAAGCAAGTTGAACAGCATTTGTATTTCCACACTGTTGGTCTCGTACGCCGTGTGATGAATATCGTAGCAGTTCCACCACCGACCTGCAAGTTGACGAGGGAACAGGAACAAGAACAGGATAAACTCAGGGAAACAATATAACTAGAATATAACGATAAAAAACTATAAGAATCACCTCAAAAATAGACTGAACAGGAGTAGTAGGAGAATCAGAATCTTTTTACTATTATAAGTTTTGATCTAATCTCTTTCCTTCTTACTGTGGTAGTTCGGGTGGTTGTAGTGTCCACTCTCCTGCAGCTGCCGACACTCTCGTACATTTGCAAGGTTGAAGGGCAGCGCAGAGTCCCATAGCCACACCCCCGTCTTCCTGGAGGATGATAATTGAACACTCACTCACTAAATAAATAAAATAAAAAAATGGTATATACAAAAATAACGAATACGGAAAACCAGATATGCATTCAAGTATCAAATAGCATAATCCCTCACCGTAGGATTTCCCAGAGCCATCTATCCACAAGGATGATGGGGTCTTCAAACTGATTGTAGTAAAGGAAGAATTTCCAGCAAGATTTAGGTTGTTTATTCCAAGGTAAGTAGGATGGCTGGGGGCCCTTGTCGTAGTTAAACCCGTGGTACCTGCAGTGTAGAAATCCAAATAACTTCCTTTGCCAGAGTCTAATTGAAGTTCAACCTTAGTTTCAGTAGCTGGTATGTGTCAAACAGAAGTTTTACTAAGTCAATATTGAATCTGCATCCAGCTAACTTAACCCAAAGCGTGCTGAAAAACACTATAGTATACAAGTCTTAAAAGCCACGTCCACTCACCTACTCTGCCTCCAATAAATGACGTGAGTCCGCGCCGCGAGGGTAGTGAGAGGTTCAACCAACGGTCGAAACAGTAGGTCGAGCTCCGAAAATGGTACCAATTCATCATCACTTTCTCGCATCAACATGAACCATTTCCCAAGTCCTTGAGGTAGTAGTGGGTATAACGGAGATGCATTAGTTTCATGCCCCAAAAAACAGACGAGGTAATATAAGTGAGAAAATACATGTGTAGGGAATGAAGATAGTGAAAAATGTTTCATGCATTCGAGTAGAGTAAAGTTCAAAGCAACATTTGAGACTATGCTGAAATATGTGATCTATATGATAATTATTATTATTATTATTTTTTTTTTTGTAAAGAGGATGACAATTGCCTCCCCATGCATGATAAAGAAAAATAAATGTACGAGACAAAACGACACACACACACACACACACACACACACACACACACACACACACACACACCTTACCTATAACCACAACATCAGGCACAACCTTGGCCTGAGCTAGGTCATGCAATTTAATGACCTTGGCGCCATTCCTTGAGGTAGGGTGACCCATTCTACTTCCACACGGCGCCCACACCAACGTCACCCTCAGGTCATAGGTCACGCCCACTAGGTCACTCTCCAGCAGCGGTTTCCTGGAGTACGGGAAGTCGATGTTTTCTGATTTATTACTTTTACGATGCTGAGAAAAGATGTTTTTAGAGGCGCTGCTGCTGCTGTTGTTGTCGATCTTAATAAAGAAACTGGGGGTGGTAGGAGTTATAGAGGTGGTGGAGGTGGTGTAGGTGGTGTTAGGGTCCTGGTGGTGGTGGTGGTGGTGGTGGTGACGGCGGCCGATGATGTCGAAGGTTGGTGGTCTGTGTTTGTGGTGTTCAACAGCGAGAATGAAATGATCCTGAGTGACCTGCAGAAGGGAGAGAACTGAATGGTAGAAATAGAGAATAAGAGAGAGAAAAAAAAAAAAAAAAAAAGAGAAGACAATGACAAAGACACGATCCTCTTCCATCCAGTAGGTAAAACAAACAAACAAAAAAACATATATATACAAACAGGTATCCTCCTTTCCCCTCACCTGCTCATCACCCAGGTAGAAGGAGTAGGTAAGGTCCGGCGGTAGGAAGTCAAAGAAGGAATGGATTTTCTGCCGTTGGTTCGAATCCCCAATGAAAGTAATCCAAGTAGAATCGCCTTTACCTGCCCTCACACCCACGCAGCGACCCACCTCCTCCGCCCCGTACTCCTGCACCTGTACCAGATAGATAGATAGATAGATAGATAGATATAGAGAGACAGAGTACATACATACATACAGATAGATAGATACTTACTTGGCATGGAATATGAGGTACAGATCCATGCATGAGGTGGAGGCGAGTTCCGGGAAAGGCAGAGAAGGAGGAGGAGGAGGAGGACGAGTTGGAGGAAGAGGAGGAGGAGGAGGAGGTCAATTCTTCCTTTCCTTGCTTCAGAAGTGCTGGCAATTGATCACTCAGTTGCTTGTAAGACTCCTCTGAAACAATATGTATTTACTATATATAGCCTCCTCCTCCTCCTCCTCCTTCTCCTTTAATAATAGCTATAATAACAAGCCAACCCAGCGCTACGCCTTTACCTGAATCCCACAATCGATTGGACGTATCACCCTTAGGCACGGTGAAGAGCGCACGACAGTGGGAGAAGAGCTGGTCAGGGCGGCGGGCTAACTGGGGTTTGTGTTTTGGGCGGGAAGGTGTAGCGGCGTGAGGCAAGGTAGCACGCTGAAACACTATCAATAACATCCCTACTACTGTCACTACCGCCATTGCAACACTGCTCTTCCCTCCCATCAGCACCCTTGAGTAAAGCTTCATGAGCGCCCACAGCTACGCGCAGCTTTAGCGTGTACCCAAACTTTTTTTTATCTTATCCCTGAAACACTGTCGTTGGTCCTTGATAAATAGATTCAATAAACAATTTGAACTGGCATTAAACGTTGCTTTGAAGATAAGATAGAGCACTTAACAATTGTTCTATGTATTGTTATTGATTTCCTGCACAAAATTCACTGCCAAAAATAAATAATTATTAAAAATCAATAACATATGGCTAGCTTTCATTGCCACTCCCTCAAATATAATTCAGATAATCAAAAGGGTTGGAATAACATCGATAACTGTCGTCACATTACCACTTCGATAACAACAAGATCCTTAAACACACGTATAGATGCACTTCCAGTATTCCTTAACATATGTTCAGTATCAACCACACATCAACAATACGTATAATCCACTCCCATTGCCACGAACACTTGGTAGAAAGCTAGAAACGAACTAAACGGACTAGAATAATGGCAAGACCAACGTTTGAGTCTACCCTGCATTACGCAACTGACACCTTGCTTGCCAAGCACTCTCCCGGAACACACACAAGGAAAACCAGGAGACAAAATTAAGAGGAGCCTACGTTCACCTATAAATAAATGCATCTCAACATCATCTGCAAAACACGTCATCACTTCCTAACTAGCGCTAAATATAACATCAGAATGACCTCAGAACTTCTATTTGTTACACACCTACTAATAAATCCCAATATCTTGTTGGCCCTATTTCTAGCTATAATACACTGTTCCCTGGGGCGCAAGTCACTGCTTATTTGAACTCCCAAGTCCCTCACACTATATGACTTCCTAAGGTAGTGTCATTTAATGTGTAGTCTACAGGCCTATTACCTTTACCTATGCTCATAATGCTACACATGTTAACACACACACACACACACACACACACACACACACAACACACACAACACCAAACTCCATATATATACGTGATATACAACACAACTGGTGCCCTAAGTATTATAATTATTAATCGGAAACACAATCAGATTACATTGCCTGGCATCAGCTGTGTGTGTGTGTGTGTGTGTGTGTGTGATCAACGGGAGGTCATTGTCACTAACGGTTTATGTCTGACGAATTATAAACAATAGTAGCAATAGACTGTAGGAAGGAGGGGGAGGGAAGACAAGGGAAGGGAAGGGAAGGGAAGGGGGAAGGGAAGGAAAGGGAAGGGAAGGGAAGGGAAGGGAAGGGAAGAGAAGAGAAGAGAAGAAAAGGGAAGAGAAGAGAAGAGAAGGGAAGGGAAGGGAAGGGGAGTAAGGAGACAATGAAAAGTTAGGTTACCTGGCATCTGATTTACTAAGCCCTGACACGATTCTCTTTGTTTGTTTGTGTGTGTGTGTGTGTGTGTGTGTGTGTGTGTGTGTGTGTGTGTGTGTGTGTGTGTGTGTGTGTGTGTGTGTGTGTGTGTGTGTGTGTGTGTGTGTGTGTGTGTTGACCCTCTCACAGATAGCGAGAGTTGCGTAAAGGCATGAGGAGGAGGGAAGGGAGGAAAGAAAGAGAGAGAGAGAGAGAGAGAGAGAGAGAGAGAGAGAGAGAGAGAGAGAGAGGAGAGAGAGAGAGAGGAGAGAGAGAGAGAGAGAGAGACAGAGAGAGAGAGAGAGAAAGTATTATAGCTGACCCACTGTAACTACTACCACCACCACCACCACCACCACCACCACCACCACCTACCTGTTACCACTAACCTACTTAAAAAAAAAATAATAAACTTGTACAATCTAGTCAGTTATTACTAGAAGCTGTACTAATACCAACAACTTGAATCGGTAGTCATAACGTAATATACTATAACCACAACACACTGATCAACCTTACGTAAGCACTTCTTTGAATTTAATGAACCTAATTTCTACGGGCAGAACCACTACTCTCTCTCTCTCTCTCTCTCTCTCTCTCTCTCTCTCTCTCTCTCTCTCTCTCTCTCTCTCTCTCTCTCTCCTTCTTTCCCTTCCGCCTACCTGCCTTTCCGTAGCCTAGTTTCTATGGTTTAGGTTACAGACAGACATAAGGAGGACACAGGTGGGGAATCTCACAACATTGACAGTCACGAGTCACTTGTTAATCTTATCAGCAAAGATTGTTTAATGGGAATTCCTCGAGGTCAAGTAAATGGGGAGGTTTTGCTCTAGATAAAGATTGACAAAGAAGTAGTAATAGTAGTAGTAGTAGTAGTAGTAGTAGTAGTAGTAGTAGTAGTAGTAGTAGTAGTAGTAGTTGTTGTTGTAGTAGTAGTAGTAATAGTAGTAATTAGTAGCAGTAGTAGATTTTTTTACCATCACCAAAGTTAATTAATTTTTACCATTTCCAACACATCAACATTATAATCCTTCTTTACATCGCTGACCGGTGATGACACGGAGCTTCTTAATCTCACTGATATGACACAGAGACACAAGTACACTATATAAAGACGGACTGAATGCACTGTCCTACCCACTCAGCCAGGAATCACGGTACAAGTATAAACAGAAGACTTCAGAAGGGGACGAGGAGCACAATATCAAAGTGTGTTACTTTTCTCTCTCTCTCTGTGTGTGAAGGTGACTGAGTATGTAAAATGTGCAAATACAATGATATTAACAAGAGTGAATGATGTATATAGTTATAGTTTAATCAATACCTATTATTACTACTACTATCATTATTTTTTTTCAGGTTTCGTTCAAGTGATATCCATCCCTTCTTCCCTCTTCCTTCCTTCCCGTCCCTTCCTTCCCTCCACTATGGTTAACCTCGTAGGTGAGAGCAGGGAGGTGCTAACGGAAGCGAGCCCCTTGGAAGCAAACAAGAGGATGCTGAGAATGAATCGCAAGACTGTTATGATCCTCGGTGGTGTGTTCCTATGTGCTGCAGCGGCTGTGGGCGTGTTGGTGTACACACTCAACCCATCTACGGTATGTGTGTGTATACCTGAGTGTGTATTAATCTTGGTTTTCTCTTTTATTACATTTACTTATATACATTTTTTGTCTTACCTTTCAGCCTCAAAACCAGTCAAGTATTCACGTTGAAGCTTTGAAATCATCCCCGCTGGTAGCTCTTCCTTCTAAGTCCTCTTCCAAGGGTAGGTCGCGCCTTCCTACCGCCCTTGAGCCCGTCCACTACACTGTTAAACTTCAGCCTTTCGTCAACGGAAACTTCAGCATCTTCGGTCATGTTGCAGTGGAGTTTGAAGTGAAGGAAGCGACCAGCAGTGTGATTCTCAATATGGTGGACATTATAACCAGAAATGAAACGGTGAAAGTAAGTTTGTGTGTGTGTGTGTGTGTGTGTGTGTGTGTGTGTGTGTGTGTGTGTGTGTGTGTGTGTGTGTGTGTGTGTGTGTGTGTGTGTGTGTGTGTGTCTGTGTGTGTGAAGGAGATAATGGAAGAGATAGAAGAGGTTAATACGTAATAGTGAAGTGGATATAGAAGATGAGGAATGAGGAGGAAGAGGAGGAGGCTGCAGTGAGGAAGATGAGGAAGGAAGATGAGTAGAACATGACAAAGATAATGATGATGAGGAAATGAACAGCTTGAAAATGATAATGAGGACAATGAGAAATAATGACTCTCTCTCTCTCTCTTTCTTTCTCTCAGGTAATTCCTTCAGACGACCCAGACAGTACGAGTCTATCAATTTCTGAGCAACTTTACAACCATGAGGCCCAGACATACACGGCCAAGCTGACGGAGGCGCTGGAGGTGGGAAAACGTTATGTCCTGTCCATGGATTTTGAAGGTTATCTAAACGACCAACTGAAAGGCTTTTACCGTTCCTCTTACACTGACGAAGATATGAAAACAAGGTAGGTGGTTTAAATCTTCTTGTTATAAAATCATCTTCGTTATCGTTTTGGTTTTGTTTATTGCTAGGATTGCTTTTACTAATCAGATTCATTCAAGGTCACTTTTGTTTTAGTTCTGTATGTCGTATTTTTCCCCACTTGAAGATTACGTATACTTATTGATTACGTATCTGTAAACAATCATACATTATTACGTAAAGACACACAAGGACAAGGTTACTATATACCTATAACTATATTTAATGAAGTTACCTAAACATATCGTAACATAAGATGGAAATAAAAAAATATATATATAGACTGTCAATGAGATAATTACTATGAATTATAATTTTAACTTGCAGAATTTTGATGTTTCTTTATCGTTACCTCCTCCTCCTCCTCCTCTTCCTCCTCCTCCTCTTCTTCTATAGGTACCTGGCAGTGTCTCAGTTTGAACCAGAAGACGCTCACCTCGCCTATCCTTGCTTTGACGAACCCCATTTTCAAGGCAACGTTTGACATCCACTTAGCACGGGAAGAAGCCATGTCCTCTATATCCAACATGCCCCTGAAGGAAACTGTGCCATTGTAAGTAAGAGAGAGAGAGGGAGAGAGAGGGAGTAAGAGGGAGTAAGAGAGTGTAAGAGAGGGAGTAAGAGAGAGAGGTGAGCAAAAAAAATCAAATCTAAATATCGAGATTGATTTTGCATATTTGATTATTATTTCTAGTTGTCTGTCTAATGTAAAAAAAAACTTTACTGTCATTTTATTTCTGTTCTTTTTTTCTCTATTACCTGACGTGTGTTTCCTGTTTGTTTCCCCGGGACAGCGAGGGTCAGGCAGGTTGGGTGTGGGACATCTTCGACACCTCCGTGCCTATGTCTACCTACCTTGTCGCCTTCGTCGTGTCCGATTTCGTCTATGTGCAGTCTGACGCCAACGACCACGTCCACTTCCGAGGTACGAGAGAGAGAGAGAGAAAGAGATAGAAAGAGAGAAATACACCTTCCTTCTGCTTCAGGCTAAGTCCTTCCCTCCCTCCTAACAGTATGGGCGCGCCAGCAAGCTATCGGTCAAACTGAGTACGCTCTCTCCGCTGGTCCCGCTGTACTAACCATCTACGAGGGTTACTTTGACGTTCCCTTCCCGCTGCCTAAGCAAGATATGATCGCTCTCCCTGACTTCTCTGCGGGAGCCATGGAGAACTGGGGGCTAATCACCTACAGGGAGACTTTGCTGTTGATGGACCCCAATGACTATGCAGCTGCCAGTAAAGAGAATGTGGCGGTAACAGTAGCGCATGAGTTGGCACATCAATGGTTCGGTAATTTAGTGACGCTGAAGTGGTGGAATGACTTGTGGCTGAATGAAGGCTTCGCTACGTTCGTCTCCTATATCGGAACCAGTAATGTGAGTTTATTGAAGGTTCTGTTGTTACTATTTATTTCATATTACCTAAACTTCCCTTAGATTTATCAGGTACAAAGAGGGATTGCTAGTGATTTCTGTTTCCTTGTTTTCTGGGCCTCAAGAGTCCTAATATACCAGTTTTTTTCCCTCTAGGTCCCTTACAGGTTAATCATACGCCAACTCAGGTGAAAGTATACGATACAAAAATGCATTCCCCCTTTCTTCCTCCCTGCAGCTAGAGCCTGAGTGGAGAACAATGGAGAAATTTGTACTGGACGACTTGCAATATGTAATGGAACTCGACAGCCTGGAGTCGTCCCATCCTATCAGTGTACCAGTGGACAACGCAGACCAAGTGAATGAACTCTTCGATGGGATCTCGTACTCCAAGGGCGCCTCTATAATAAGGATGATGTTCTTCTTTTTAACGGAGGAAAACTTCAAGACAGGCATTCATAACTACCTCGTTGATAAGTGAGTATGAGAGAGAGAGAGAGAGAGAGAGAGAGAGAGAGAGAGAGAGAGAGAGAGAGAGAGAGAGAGAGAGAGAGAGAGAGAGAGAGAGAGAGAGAGAGAGAGAGAGAGAGAGAAACACACACACACACTCACACACATACATCCTTCCCCAGACAATACGACAATGCTGAACAGGACGACTTATGGAGTTTCCTGACACAGGCCGTGGAGGGGACGAACCTCCTGCCGGGGGAAGCCACAGTCAAGACCATCATGGACACTTGGACGCTGCAAATGGGCTTCCCAGTCATCAAAGTGGAGAGAAATACTGAAGGAACGTCTGCCACAGTAACTCAGGTATGTAGTAATAGTAGTAGTAGTAGTAGTAGTAGTAGTAGTAGGAGTAGGAGTAGAAATAGTAGTAGTAGTTTTCACTGACAAACCCTTGATCTTGATACTATAACTCTCTCTCCCTCCCTCTCTCTCTCTCCTTAGAATCGTTTCCTGCTGGTTAAGAACGCAAACTCCACAGACGATCACGATTACATGTGGTGGGTGCCCCTAACCTACACTACTCAAGACGACCCTAACTTCCTAGCCACACATCCTAACACCTGGATGGCAGACACAGACAAGCAGGTGACCGTCTCCTCCCTACCAGCCAGCGATAAGTGGGTCATTTTCAACGTGCAGGAAACTGGCTACTACAAGGTCAATTACGATGATAATAACTGGCAGTTGTTGATCGCTCAGCTGGGGAAAGATCACACGCCCATCCATGTCCTAAATCGAGCACAACTGATTGATGACGCATTGGATCTAGCGCGAGCACGTACGTACATACATACATACATAGGCGGTACAGGTGTACAAACATTTGGTCTAGGCAATGTAATTACACTCTTATACACCTGTGTCTGACCCTCCACAGGTGAGCTGCCCTACGACACAGCGCTGAGTCTCATCTCCTATCTAAGTCACGAGGAAGAACTGTTCCCTTGGAGTTCAGCGCTGGACAACCTTGGATACATAGAGCAAATGTTAACACGTAAAGCCGGCTACGGAGACCTACGAGTGAGTGTCTGACGGAGGAGGAGGAGGAGGAGGAGGAAGAGGAGGAGGAGAAAGAAGAGGAATGGTATTAATCCTTCCTGGTACCAACTAGCTTATCTAACCCTGTCGTCTCTCCTCCTAACAGATCTACTTGTTGTCCCTGCTTGAGCCTCTGTACAAGCTGGTGGGAGGCTTCGAGGAGCACCAAGACGATCCTCAGCTGGTGCACTATAAGAGGAGCTTAGCACTCTCCTGGACCTGTAAACTTGGCTACAAGGACTGTGTGGATAACTCCGTCACGTTGTTCCAAGCGTGGATGACGAGTGGAGGCAACACGTGAGGACTAATGATGATGATGATGATGATGATGATGATTTGGATGTGATGACACAATTACATCACAGTTCTCTCCCTCCACACACACACACACACACACACACACACACATACACACACCTACACACACACCTGCCACAGCCTTCCCACGATAAATTATATACAACATAACTACTACTACTATTACTACGAATCACAGTTCCCCTCTTCCTCTCACCTCACCGTGTCACAGATCACCACCCTTCACCCACCCACACACACACACACACACACACACACACACACCACAGTTACAGAGATAATAAGACACACTTCCTCCTACCACCACTCTTTCGCTCGTGACTTGAAGTTTGCGAGTTCAATCCTGGCTTACGGCAGCTAAACTTAGTGATAGGGGTAACACTCTCTCCTTAACCTTAGTAGCATCATATGATCTATAGTTACCTAGTTAGGGATAATTATTTAATCACCTTTTAATCCTCCTACCACTAGCCTTCCACTGTGCTGTCCTTGTGTCTCTATCAAGTAGATATTATTGCAGTAGTGTAGCTAAACGGGAACAATCTCGTTAGTTCCAGTAGGATTGTTGTTGCTTTCTGTTCTTCCTTTGTACTCCTTTGTACCTTGATGTCTCTGCAGATCTGTGGTGTCGCCTAACATACGCAGCACTGTTTACTGTATTGGTATTGCTGAGGGTGGGGAAGAGGCGTGGAATTTCGCGTGGCAGCAATATTTAACCACCAATGTTGCTAACGAGAAAGGCAAGCTGCTCTCCGCCCTGGGATGCGCTAAGGAAGTGTGGATCCTCTCAAGGTAAATAATATGAATCACTAGGATACCAGAGGAGTGTATGCTGAAATACGCCTTGCCACTGTGCTCATATCTGTCTCTATAATTATTTCACTCTTAATTTTCATCCCACGTAAAAAAAATAATAATAATCACTTGGAAACCAGAGGAGTGTATGCTGAGCTACGCCTTGCCACTGTGCTCATATCTGTTTCTATAAGTTTCCACGCCCTCTCTTCCTTCTCCTTCAGGTATTTGGATATGGCCTTCACGGAGGGCAGTGGTATCCGGAAACAAGACTCTTCAACAGTGTTCAGAGCCGTGGCGAGGAATGACCTAGGGCGTGACCTTGCATGGAACTATTTAAGAGACCGCTGGGAGGCCATATCGAACTAGTGAGTATAAAGGATTGGATTCTATAAAAGGGATTGGATTCTATCATGGGATTAGATTTTTTTGTTGGACTGAATTATCTACTAGTTTTCTATACATTTATTTATATTTACTAGCATCGTCAAGGCGTTAAGAATGGGACCAGAACATTCAAGGAACGTTTATTTTATTTTATTCTCAGCTTCGGTACCTTTACAACGCTGGGCGACTTGATTCTTGCTGTGTCGGCGGAGTTCAATACCAGGCAGGAAGAACACCAGGTGAGGAGAGAGAGAGAGAGAGAGAGAGAGAGAGAGAGAGAGAGAGAGAGAGAGAGAGAGAGAGAGAGAGAGAGAGAGAGAGAGAGAGAGAGAGAGAGAGAGAGAGAGAGAGATAACTAACTATATAACTAACCTCCTTCCCTCCCTCCCTTCCTTCCTCCTTAGCTGAAACTATTCAAGGAGGAGCATTTGAGTGACCTGGCCACAGCTGAACGCGCCATTGACCAAGCCATCGAGGTCACGGATAACAACATTGACTGGATGGATAACAATTACCAGACCATTGTGGATTGGCTACATAACCACCTCCACCCTGACCTGACCCTCGATCCATCCTCCCGCTGACCTTTGGGTGGAAGGGAGGAGGAGGAGGAGGAGGAGGAGGAGGAAGAATAGTAGTAGTAGTAGTGGAGGAGGAATATCAGCTTGAAATAATGTAGTTAGGTCATTTACGAGCTTGTATATTTACGAGCTTGTATAGTGTACTAAGTATATTTATTTACCTTGGTCCCCACACTGTGTATAAATCAATTGACGGTGTGAGGTTAACTAATACATTTGAATATTGTTGAAATTACTTATAAGCTTGATATTCTATAAGTGTTATATTCCTCTTTTAAACACCTATATTTCAGCCCATCTTATCCTATCCTCTATACCTCCTTCATAGTTCAGTCTAAAAGTACACACACACACACACACACACACACACACACACACACACACACACACACACACACACACACATACACACGCATACACATACACACACAAATCTAGTATTAGAAACCTTCAAGGAAAGAAAAATCTGAAATAGTTTTAACGATATATATTTTAGACTCCCGTATATCACACACACTTGAACTCCTACCATTTCGTGTACGAGAATGTGTGCTTCAAGGTACGACGGTCTATATATACTCGTACAGACTTTAATTCAACATAATAAAGTAACATAAATCATATAAATAAAAATATAAATGGTTTGACTATGAATTATTAAACCCACATAAATAAAATAACGTATTGAATATTCACGATAAAAGCCCAATTACCAAACATGATATAAGGTAATAAAAATAATATATATATATGACGCATGTAATTAGTACATATGTATAATAAATAAATTAGTTACACCAATAAATAAATAAATAAATAAGTATTGAATTAAGTAAATAATTCTCAAAAAAGTGACGTAAGAGTATGTTAATGTAAATATGGATTCGTGGAAACATGACGTAATATGAACACCATTACCTTGTGTGTGTGTGTGTGTGTGTGTGTGTGTGTGTGTGTGTGTGTGTGTGTGTGTGTGTGTGTGTGTGTGTGTGTGTGTATGTGTGTGTGTGTGTGTGTGTGTGTGTGTGTGTGTGTGTGTGTGTGTGTGTGTGTGTGTGTGTGTGGGTGGGTGTGTGGTAAGCGAGGATCCAACTCTAGGAAAACTTGGAAGGAGGAGGAGGAGGAGGAGGAGGAGGAGGAGGAGGAGGAGAACATAGGACACATAGGAAGAACAAACAACAACAGGCCTGCTGGCCCTTACGAGGCTGTTTGTGAGACTACACTATCTACTCTAGAGTGAAGGATACAGGATAGTAAGGGTGAAGGCTTTCTCTCCCCAGCCATGGCTGGCAGGGAAAGGAAGGCCAACCAAGACCATACTGTCACTACCACTACTGCTACCACTACTTCCTGGCAAGCGATGTCAGGCCACTAGCGACGTCTTTTGAATCGACATTTCGTAAGTTAGGTACATCAGGATGAACTTACTCAAAGTTTGCTACGTTAACGGATAGTATTTTAGTTGTGGATTGGCTTCTAAATATTTGTCAAGTCTATTTTTGAACGTAGTAATTGTTTT
>JAPQNM010000020.1:12167987-12235487 GCA_029783475.1 Metacarcinus magister
AATAATAATAACAACAATAGTAATAATAATAATAATGACAATGCAGGTAATAACCATTTGACAGATAAAAAAAAAATCAACTAAAAAGACAATAAGCCAGTGCATGAGTGGATCCACGTAGTGTTATGCCCGAGGGTGCTCAGAGCAAACAGGTTCTAACCATGGAAATGAACGAATCCGCCGCCTCCGTTTCCTTTGGCAAGAAGAATGGTTGTTACGTGAAGAGGGGCGTTGGGGTGCTACTGGGGATCCTGTCTGTGTGTGCCTTGGTGGCCACTGGGGTCCTCGTCTACTACTTTGCACCCCATGTCAACCAGACAACACAAGCCTCCAGCACCAGAAGCCTCGGAGATGATACAGGTGATGATATGTCGGTGAGTAGTAAGATTTAATTTTCTTTTTTATATAAGTTGTGATAAGATTATTGTAGGTGTACATACAAACTACAATAAGTTCAATTATGTACTATATGGAGAGGTAAGACAGACTAGACACCATCCACTAGGTACTTGGTGATCATTAGTACGATCCGATTGGTAATGTCTCGTGTCTCTTGAGCATCCCGTCACAAAGTTTGATCCTCGGCAAGTCACTCCCTTTCATGCTTACCCTTTACATAAACTTTCCTTGGATATGAAAAACTTGATGCATTACATATAGTCTTACCATTTAGTTTACTTTAACCCCAAACACCACTTATACATGCATCAACTTCCGTTCCCAGGACAAAAACTCCCAAGCCACACTTTCATCAGCCACTAAAGTGAAGGATGTGAGGCTGCCCACCTCCCTCCGACCCCTTCACTACCTGGTTCGCCTTCAGCCCTATCTGAGAGGCAACTTCAGCATCATGGGCTACGTGGAGGTGGAGGTGGAGGTGGTCACGGAGACTTCTACCTTCACCCTCCACATTGCTGATATCATCACACGCAACGAGACAGTCAAGGTGGGTGTGTGGATGGTGTGGGACTGGAATGGGAAAGGTGTCGGCATTAAGTATAAGTATAAGTATGAGTTGTATTACTAACAGATAGTGGATGCCGCTGACCGGAATGGGCAAGGTGTCAACATCCTGAGTCAGACGTATGACAACCAGCGTGAGTTCTACCATGCCCACCTCCAACACCCACTCACTAAGGGGCGGCGCTACGTGCTGTCCATGGAGTTTGTGGGTTATCTCAACGATCAGCTGCACGGCTTCTACAGGTCTTCCTACAAAGACTCCAACGGAACGGAGAGGTGAGTGTGCGTGGAGGCTGACCAATGGTATAATAACAATGTTTTGAACTGGAAGGCATTGTGTAGAAAGGGTACTGAGTGGCATGAAATGAACCACCTGTTCCCTGTGCCGCAGGTGGATTGCCGTGACACAGTTCCAGCCAACAGACGCCCGTCGAGCCTTCCCGTGCTTCGACGAGCCAGCCTTGAAAGCCACGTTCCAAGTGTTCCTGGCGAGGGAGACTGACATGTCCGCCGTCTCCAACATGCCCAAGATCAACAGCCAGCCAGTAGAAGGTCAGCCAGGCTGGGTATGGGATCACTTCAACACCAGCGTCACCATGTCCACCTACCTCGTGGCCTTCCTCGTGTCAGACTTCAAGTCACAGGAGGTGGTGACGCAGAACGGCGTCACTTTCAGAGTGTGGGCACGAGAGGATGCCATCAACCAAGCCAATTACTCCCTCAAAGTTGGCTCGGACATCCTCACCTTCTTTGAAGACTTCTTCAATATCCCGTACCCCCTCCCAAAACAAGACATGGTCGCCATGCCAGACTTAGCCGCGGGCGCCATGGAGAACTGGGGGCTCATCACCTACAGGGAGACTGCGATGCTGTACGACCCCACAGTGTCTGCAGCCGCCAACAAGCAGCGGGTGGCGGTGGTGGTGGCACACGAGCTGGCTCACCAGTGGTTCGGCAATCTGGTCACCCCCGCCTGGTGGACAGACCTGTGGCTCAATGAAGGCTTTGCCAGTTACATAGAATATTTAGGCACCAACCACGCTGAGCTAGACTGGCAAATGTTGGAGCAGTTCCTTGTGTTGGACTTGCATAAAGTATTCAAGCTTGACTGTCTCGAGTCCTCCCATCCCATCAGCATCCCTGTCGGTCACCCCGATGAGATCAACGAGATATTTGATACCATATCCTACTCCAAAGGTGTGTGTGTGTGTGTGTGTGTGTGTGTGTGTGTGTGTGTGTGTGTGTGTGTGTGTGTATGTGTGTGTGTGTGTGTGTGTGTGCTTCCCATTCACACATTGTGTGTGTTGCACACTTGTGGACCGTCACACATTCTATAACATCTTTTCTAACCCTCAGGTGCTTCAATAATCCGAATGATAAAGTTTTTCCTGACTGAGGGAACCTTCCGCAGAGGTCTCACCAACTACCTGAACAAAAAGTAAGTAGCTGTGTACACAGACCCTTTCAGGATGCTAATCATTACCAAGACGTATACACCAGCACACAGAAAGGAGAGGGAGATTCAAATCTAACCCAACCTAACCTAACCTAACCTACATGAACACCAAATAAGTAGCTGTGTACACAGACCCTTTCAGGATGCCACTCATCACTCAGACGTATGCACCAGACGGCAAGGACAGGGAGGTTTAAACCTAACCTAACCTGTTACGGAAACAGTTTATGATGGTACATATGAAAAACCTCCTATTGATGAAACACTGATACATTGATGTAACTAACTATGTAAATATAAACTGGAACGTGCTCTGTTTGACGCCCCTGTCCATGCATTTCCTTATCTTTCCATCCTTGCACAGAGCATATGCCAGCGCAGAGCAAGACGATCTGTGGGACTTCCTGACACGAGCTGCCCACAAGGATCTCACGCTTGCTAAGGACCTGACCGTCAAGACTGTCATGGACACCTGGACGCTGCAGATGGGCTACCCAGTGGTCAAGGTGACGAGAAGCATTGATGGGACCTCTGCCACGGTCACACAGGTAAGCTGACCAAGGGACCAAAGGAACAGATTCCACTTCACCATTGTAACTGTTGTCACTGTGAAGTTTCCCGTAACATAACACAAGTATTTATAACCACATTATAACCACACTTACCCCAAGGTGAAGTAGGGAAGAGTGTAATCGTTGGTTACCTCGTCAGGATCGGTTCTTGTTGAGGAAAGATCCCAACTCGACGGACACACACGTGTACAAGTGGTGGGTGCCGCTGTCCTACACCACACAGGCAGCAGCTGACTTCAACAGCACAGTGCCCTCCACATGGATGTCAGCCGCTGACTCCAAGGTCACCCTCAAGTCCCTCCCAGCCAGCAGTGAGTGGGTGATATTCAACGTACAGGAGACCGGCTATTACAGGGTCAACTATGACCTCAACAACTGGAAGCTGCTCACTAACCAACTCAAAGCTGACCACACCAAGATTCACATCAACAACCGTGCACAGCTGATAGACGATGCATTCATATTGGCGCAAGCAGGTACTGTACTCTGTTTTGATCATACAGACATACACTTATCTTCATTGTGTTGCAGAGGCTCAGGCATAAGGTGAGAACAGATGAAAAATTATAACAATGTAATGCAAGAGATGAGAGGTTGAGAGTAAGACCACAAATGGATGGATGGTCTGGTATGATCAGATGACTGAATCAAGTGTGGGGAAGAGGGGGAAGTAATAGGGTATATAACTGTGTGGCAGAGGTAAGCCAGCTCTGATGTTGTGTCACACGGCTGCTGAAATCACCGGCTGTACTGCAAGACTGATTATCACACAGTGCAGTTTGAAGACGATTGGTCCTTTCTCGCTTAAAGATTTAGAGGAAAAGATGTAAGAAAATACTTATAAATGTATGTTTCTACACATCTAATCTTAGCCAGTCTCCTCAAAGGGGAATGTCAGTCTGGTATATATACACAGTTTTTAATTTATGGATATTTTCAATCAGACATATACTTTTATTGTAATGCTGTAATCAATGAATTCTTACTTTCCAGGTCAGTTATCCTATTCTTTGCCACTGGATCTTATTGCTTATCTGAAGAATGAAACTTCATACGTGCCGTGGATTACTGCTCTCAACAACTTGGGTTACATTCATAAACTTTTCTCCCGCACTGGAGCTTACGGAGCTCTTAAGGTGAATGGCACAATATTTGTTTTTGGGTCCCAAGTCACAAAGATCACAGCAAATTATCAAGTTAATTCTCCATCCCATTGAACATCTCTCTTCTCCCCCACTTCATTAATTTGGACATTATTTGAAATGTTAATCCATCCATCCATGTGCACAGTATAATGATAAACCTTCATTATCACCACCACACTCAGGGTTACTTGCTCAACCTGCTTGAGCCGCTGTATCAGTCCGTTGGGTTCCAAGACTCTGCAGCTGACCCTCACCTAGACCAGTTCAAGAGGGTCAAGATGCTCCAGTGGGCTTGCAAGCTGGGTCATGAAGACTGTGTTTCCCAATCTGTGAGCCTCTTCAAGCAGTGGATGATGAACCCACAGAACAAGAGGTGAATGCAACACATACAATTTTCACAATCATTTAGCCAAAAGCCTTTACTCAATGAACTAGTATATTATTGACACCTAATCTTAATATCTAGGTACGTTCCCTAAACACCTGGATCCATAATATAATCTGTTTCTTTACTGTTCAAAGGGAGGATGTTTCTTATGTTATTATCATTGCAGCATCATCTCCCCGAACTTAAAGGATATGGTTTACTGCACTGCCATAGCTGCTGGGAAGGACAAGGAATGGCAGTTTGCATGGAATCAATACCTCAAATCAAATGTTGGCACAGAGAAAAGCAAACTTCTCAATGCTCTGGGATGCTCCAAGAAAATTTGGATTCTGTCAAGGTGAGACAATATGCAACAACAGATCCAGTATTCATGATTTGTTATCAGTCCATACTGTCCTGTTTAAGCATCTAGTTTTATCCAACTTAATTTTGCAGCCATAGATGCTTCTTAGGCCTCTTTCACACGGGTGCTTCTGTGTGCACATCGAACGCGCACACAGAAACGCATCAGATTTCTGTACACGCATTGGCCAAGCGTTTGCATTTCTCTGACAGACCAGAAGACCCTTGCTGCAGCCCTGTGTTCGCGTCCATGCCTTCCTTTCAGTCATCCTTGTACCTAGATGCTCTTGTGCAAGCTGCCATTGCCACTAGTAGCCAGTAAAGACACACACGTCAGGAAGAACCTGCGTGTCCTTGCTGGCTCGGGCGTTTGCATTGGGTTTGCAACAAAAATAAAAATATAAGAAATTCTTATTAGGTAGAAAGAGCAGACTATGTAATAAGGGATACTGTTTTTTTCCCCTATAAATCTGCCTTGTACTACTATGCATTATTTGTGTATGAAGCCCATTTATAAATTATTCACCACCAGGTACCTTGAGATGGCGTTCACCAAGGACGCTGCCATCAGGAAACAAGATTCTGGCCGTGTGTACCAGTCTGTGGCCTTAAACAGTGTGGGACGAGACCTGGCCTGGACCTTCTTGAGGGATCAGTGGCACAACATTACGGATTAGTAAGTACATCACAAGGTTTCTCACAACTACATATACACATGACCACTATACAAGGCAACTATTATATTGCACTCAGGCACAACACACATACCATAACTTGGTTGAGTGTTTACAAATACAAATAAACCTTTGCAATAATGTTCCTAATTACCATATGAAAAGTAATGGTAATTTTTCACATCAATATATTTAAGTAACTTCTTAATTATTCATATACAATGACTCCTTCCAGCATGGGCAGCGGCCTCTTCACTCTCCCTCGACTAATAAAGTCAGGAACCAACGGCATGAACAAGGAACTGCAGCTTCAAGAGGTAATGAAGAACACACAAACCTTAATCATGTTATAACCTCATTGAAAAACACTTTCAAAGGGTGTCTCATACAACTCTAATTCATGTCACCTTTTCCTTACAAGAACAATGACCATTATAGGAATATGATAACATTAAGGGGTTTTAATATTATTCTGTTTTATCTAATGTGAGAGATGTCAAGTTAAAAGGCAGACCAAAAATAGGATGGATGGCCAGTTTAAAGATACCATTAATTAATTTTACATGCATCAAATAAAAAAAACATCTGGTAGAATAATAATTAATAAGGTTCTAATGTGCTTTATGTCCATTTGCAGCTCAAACAGTTCCAGTCAGCTAACCAAGACAGCTTAGGGACAGCCAAGCGTGCCGTGGCCCAGGCTGTTGAACGAACTGTGAACAACATTAAATGGATGAACAAAAACAGTAAGATTATCATTCAGTGGCTGACGGATAATGATTACTCGTCGCACCTCAAGAGTGAATGAGTATGTACGTGTGTGTGTGTGTGTGTGTGTGTGTGTGTGTGTGTGTGTGTGTGTGTGTGTGTGTGTGTGTGTGTGTGTGTTGTGTCAGTGTGCTTATGTCTCGACCTTGAAGATTTTATATAACTTTTAACGCTGCCCTCTCGTATGAATGCGGATTTCCTGCATTCAATTTCTACTATCCACTTTTTAACATACTTTACCCTATCAGTGGAGGTGCAACTGTACAATATATGTACTTAATAATGAAGGTATTATTTTATTCAATTTTTTTTATTGTATTGCGCTGTGTTGGGTTGTAAAAAGCGACCAAAAGGGATGAAGCGAGGGGTCTGGGAAGCCCCTCCTCTGTATTCTCTCCTACTTTAATACAAGGCACAGAGGGGGAGGGCACAGAGGGGAGAGCAATGTCTTCCTAAGTAGGGTATACGTATAGACAGATAGATTATATTTTTTATGCTTTAGTGACTTTGATAAGTTTATTCGGCTTCTGAAATAATGTAAGATCATGTTTAGTGGTGAAACTGTACAAAGGTAATGACAAGTTTCACATTAAGTGTTTCATTTATGTATATCCTACAAAAAAACACTTAGATATCATTTATCTAAAAAACAAGATGGTTTTATTATCAAATAGAACACTTCAGTTTATTGTCGCTGCATTTTTTTTTTAACTGTTTATCAATGCATTATATTACTACCTGACAATTTGAACTATTGTATATATGAACAATAAACTGGTATCTTTATTTGTTGTGTGTTTGCAATATTAGGTTATATATCTGATACCCAAATGGTATTATTTTACATCTTCACCAGAATGCTCTAGATCAGGGATTCTCAACTTTTCCTCCATCATTAACCTCCTGGGCTTGATATATTTCTCCATTTACCCCTTTACTTCCATACAAAAGATTAATAGCCATCATAAAGGGACAAAACACACACACACACACTTAGCATTCTCTCTCTCTCTCTCTCTCTCTCTCTCTCTCTCTCTCTCTCTCTCTCTCTCTCTCTCTCTCTCTCTCTCTCTCTCTCTCTCTCTCTCTCTGATGACAAAGAAGCAATGATATATTGTTACGAAGGCGAGGAAAGCATCACATTTTGTAGTTTTGTAGTCTGCAGCAAGTGTTATGTCGTGCTATAGTCGCCACTTGGTTGACATTATGGTGTAACGTGGTGTAATTTGGATCTATCAGCAGATTTTTCCCACATGATGCAAGTACTATGTGAGAAGGCCCGTGAAACGGGGGGGTAATATAAGAAGAAGCTAGGACAGGCTGGCTTACGCAGAGTGAATTCGACTCGTCTTGCTCTCTCTCACCATACCATTGGCCTGCCAGCTCCCGCCGCCGCCATGGCCACAGCCGAGCTCGCTACCTCTCTTGTTGATAAGGAGGGCTTCCAACATGTCCGTCAGAAGAAAAGGAAGCAGACTGTGGAGTGTGTCCTTCTGAGTTATCCGACGTCTTTCCCCGTGGTTCAGTGACAGAGAGGTGCACCATAGACATACATACACAGAACATACTTGATTACCCTATATGACTATCACCTATACAAGCTCATAGACACATACATACCTATAACCAGATGATTCAAATATAGTATAGATCAAAGTTTGATTTATACTATATTTGAATAATCTGAAAATGACTGTCTATAGAATCAAGGAGAGAGAAGAAAAGTGAGGAACTAGAGGAAGTGATGAGTGAGCAGAGGAAGATAAAACAAAGGAAGAAAAGGAGTTAAGAAGAAAGGATTAAAGAACAGATCGCAGTAGAGCACAGCAAAAGTGTCACCCACAATCAGATGGAAGAGCATACGTTGCATTTCAAGCTTGTTAGGTTTTTTTTCTATATGACAACTTTTAAGTGGTAGTCAGGATCACATGTTGTCTGCTCTGCTCTTAATATTTGGGGGTTACTACACTCAAGAATAACATGATATTCATCTCCAATATCCCTGGGGTTGCATTTACTATTAAACCTTTCTTCCCTAATAATATTTTGATATCTGCCATCAGTCACTGGTAATCTATTATTATTTGTTCTTAGCTTAGCAAGGGTGATTCTTAATTTTGTCTTTAGTTCTTCCCTTCTATAAATATATTTAGCTATAAGTTACATAGACACTACATACGATTTTGTCATGATGTTACTGTACCAAACAGTGATCCACTGATCTTTAAGATTTTGTTCAATAGCTTTCTTGAACCACATTGAGTTCATTATTTCTTGGCATAGCCAGATTCAGGGGCGAATTAAGTGCTTATTAAGAATTAAGATATTTACTATTACTACTACTACTACTTATAATCCTACTACTACTACTACTACTACTACTACTACTACTACTACTACTACTACTACTTATAATCCTACTACTAGTATTAAGTAGACTAAAAATTATTCAAATAGATTGAAGTATTCAACACACACACACACACACACACACACACACACACACACACACTGGTACAAATCAATAAAATGTTAACAGCCCATTATAGAATTTCACGTATTTTGAGAGAATCTAATATCAAATGAAGATTGTTTATAAAATACAATACCTTAATACCTTCATTTGATTGAGTTTTTTTTTTCATCCTATACATTAATTTTGAGAGAGAGAGAGAGAGAGAGAGAGAGAGAGAGAGAGAGAGAGAGAGAGAGAGAGAGAGAGAGAGAGAGAGAGAGAGAGAGAGAGAGAGAGAGAGAGAGAAAAAAAAAAAACATACTACGTATGCCAGTATTCTCTCGTTCCCTTTTTTCCCTTCCCTACCTCCCTTATTCCCTCCCTCATTATTGTCCTTTCTTCTCTTTCTGCCTTCGTTCCTTCCCATATTCCCTTCCTAATTATCATCCTTCTCTTCCATCCTTCCTTCTATTTATTCTTCGTTCCCTTATTCCCTCATTCTTCCCTTCCCTTCCTCCCTTCTGTTCTGTTGAGGTGGGCTGAGCCAGCCCTACGATTCAGTTGTGATTCAGCCCTCGCCGTGACTGGTGGCTCCGCTCCTTCGCTCCCTACTACACCTGGATGTACTCAGTTAGCGGGCGAGGACCTGTGAGTGGCTTGACACAGTTTATATCGATCAGAACATTATCGAGAGTTTAAGAAGCTATATAGAGC
Organism: Metacarcinus magister; assembly: GCA_029783475.1. Taxonomy (NCBI): domain Eukaryota; kingdom Metazoa; phylum Arthropoda; class Malacostraca; order Decapoda; family Cancridae; genus Metacarcinus; species Metacarcinus magister. The sequence continues at coordinate 12,177,465 of JAPQNM010000020.1, forward strand.
CAAAGAGACGGAGGTAGGTACCGAGGCCTCGTGCAGCATGCCGTGTAGCCCTAATAAATTAATGTTCCTAGCTTGTAGTTTTCTTGTGCTCTTCTTCTGTAGTGAGCAAGAACTTATGGTGTGTGTGTGTGTGTGTGTGTGTGTGTAATAATCATAATAATAAACGGTTTATATATGATGCAGTCATGAACTGAAAATATACATAAGTGAGGAGTCAATATTCTAGGGTGTATATAATTAATTTGACATGGAGTTGAAGGTGCGCTTTGATAGGGATGAGTGTCGGCTCTGGTTCATGCACGTAGGTTGAATGGATGCAAGGAAATGGTGTACGATTGCAAACAAAACAAAACTCACCCAGGAAAAATAATGTTATAATGATAATTTAAGTTTACAAAGGGTACTTACCATATCTGCGTTTATAATTGGTGAGAGTTGTTGTGAGTCCGTATTAATTAATCCATTAGTGATCAGTAGCACCACTGACGGTTGGCGGCGCCGCGGCCACACACACACACACACACACACCACACATCACACATTATTTCCCTCAGTGCTGGATAAGACTGACACGTGCCCTGCCTCTTAATAACACTGCAATGTATGGTAATGGTTGTTACATGCCCTGTATCCTACATTACCACCGTTAACATATATTACCTTCACTTCGCATTTCATTATCCGTCTCCAAGCAAACATACCACCCCGCGGCGGATAAGTAAATGCACTCGTATCTAACCCAATATCTATCTTATTTAACACTTAATTACTATTTACTCATCACTAATGGAATGTATAACGCTTAATGGCACGTGGGTAAGATCTACGTGGGTCCTGGTGCTCTAATTGTTCACTTAAATCACATAATTAAGGAGATAATGATGTGTCGTAACGCTTAAGTGTGTCTTGTCAGTACTGATTTGACGCGAAATTTTTGCCGCGAAGCATTTGCCGAATTTAGTTATTTTATATTTATTATTATATCATATACTGATACAATGTTTATTTTTTTGTTATTTATTCTTATAATTAAACGTATGACATTAATTCACTTTTGTCATCCTTTTACGCGCCAAATCGGTTTACAATCTTCCCTCCTGTCATTTTTCTTATTATATGCCATTATAATCCTCTTTCTTTTCCTCCTTCTTCATTCTTGTTAATTTATGTTTACAGAAACACTAGAGATGGCTTTGTACATTAGACTTATTACAGGTGCAAGTTATTTATATATACCTTAGTTAACATTTCATAGCCTATAGTTAGCATTCCATAGCCTAGTAAACATTTAATAGCCTAGTAAACATTTAAAAGCCTAGTTCTGTATTCATTTATTTATATTTATCTATAAGCCATTGTGTGTTTTACAGATTTAATAGCCTAGTTAACTATCTATATATACCTTAGTTAGCATTTAATAGCCTAGTTCTGTATTTATTTATTTCTATTTATTTATAAGCCATTGTTTTTTTTATTATGCATCGTTATTACGACAATGTTACGTATTAATGACAAGAGAGTATTAACTCGTGTACACAGATATGACTTCAATTTATGTTTCTCAAATACAGGCTGCAGGATATGCTTCAATAATACTTGTGACCCAAAGTTACGTTTCCTCTTGATTTTGGTCTGAATTAGAAATCTTTAGATTTTGACTCTAAATTCTTCTTTAATTGAGGATAAGGATGATATAACCTACATTAACACTCACTATCATACTAATACTACATAATCCTGACATATAACAAGCAACAAGAAACCTTTCACACCATTATCAAAATTTATATTATATTCTGCCCAAAACGTATTTGACATATGCATCCGTGAAGCCTTACAATGTTGGTAGGAAACTTTTCGTCACCTATTACGTTTTAGGAATTCCAAGGTACGTACGTGTTATTAAATACTTATAATACGTATAACTGTCAATAACACTACAGAGAAGAGAAAAGTAGTTTGATGGTTCTTCCTCCCTCTTCTGCATACGTTGAGAGTGTCTTGTCACACCCGAATGTGATTAAAACAAAGCAGAAAAATAGACTCAGTGTATCTACTGCATCAAACTGTCTTCTTGCAAAACAAGCAATTGCGCGACAGGGTGCACCTTGGTATCAGTGGCAGCCTTGACTTCACTCCTCAGAGGCGTCAACCATGGCCAGTGCCATCAACGCTGCCTAGAACGAGAAAACCAACGCAAAAAGGGAAAGGAGGCAACACTATCTTTTATCCAGATGTATTTGTTTAGTAATATGTAAGGTAAGACTTATATATACTTTATTTAGAAGAAGAAAAAAATGTCCTATTTCTACATATAGCGAAATTTTAGGAATCTTGGTAATTTTTTGGATTTTTTGATAGATCATTCCTGGGATCTGTCAATTTTATGAGTGATCACCCTGATTATATATATATATATATAAGGTCAATCCGCTGGCGATTGCATATAGTGGAACGTGGTGTAATCTGGAGGTATCGGCAGATTTTTCCTACGTGGTGCAAGAATTAAATGGGAAGGTCCATGCCGCCCCCCCTCCCACCCTCACACACACTCCTAAGATAAGAGAAGACTGAGAACAGCTTGTCGAGGCAGTCAGAGTCAATCGGTGATCGCTCTCAACCGCTCCGCATCGGACCCACCCAGTGTGAACGCGCCATAACAGAAAGTGACGGTAGTGGAGAAATGCTGAAAAAGTGTACAGCTGAACAAAACAGAGAGTGACGGAGGTGGAGAATAGTAAAAAAGTGTACTACTGAACAAAACAGAGTGACGGAGGTGTAGAATACAAGAGGAACCGAACAGACGGCATAACAAGAGGTGACTATATAACACGCAAAACAGAACAAGGGTGGCAGATAAAACAGTACTATAAATAACAAGGAACAATTCAAGCTGATCAGTAAGTGAATACTTGAATAGAGGTTATGTTCTTATGTTCTACTCCTACAGCTAACACATCCTCACTCATGGCACTGTTTCCTACATCTATCTCATCAACCTTAAAGTTTCTTTCTTTCCTGTGAAGAAAGGCTACGCCTCCTCCCAGTGTTTCCTGTTTTTTACGTCCCTTTCCAATCATTACATACTCACTACTGTCCATTCATACTTCATCCCTCAAGTGTGTTTCAATCACTCCAACCACATCCAATTTCCATTCATTCAGTTCCTTGCATGCATCCTCAAACTTTCCGATGTCCCATCCTCTCACATTCACACATCCAACCTTCATACAGTTCATCGCTTGGTGGGCGTCTTCTCTTCTTCCCTTACCATTCACTCTATACTGCTGAGGCTGCCGGTTCAGAGAGAAAGAGGCCCCAATGTATGTAAGGTGGTATGATGGAGGCCTGGGTGGTGATCTTCTCTTCCGAGCTAGGGCACAGTGTATGGATGTGAATGCAAGGAACTACAGATGGTCAGAGTCCCGTAGCAAAGTGTGCCAGATGTGTGACATGGGAGAGGATGAGACGGTAGAGCATGTAGTACTAGAATGCGAGAAGTATGACCGTGACAGAATGGAAATGATGCGTGTGATTCTGACAGAAATGGGACGTGAAATGAATGAGGTGACTGAAAGAACTGGAAGGGAATGGATGGCGTTGTTGCTATATTATAGGACTGTGAGAGGAGACGAATGAACGGATGATTGACGCGGTGAAAGAGTTCCTGGAGAAAATGTGGTATGCGAGATTGAGAGATTAGGGCATGTACTTAGAGTATGCATCTTTGATTTATTTAGTTTCTCTTTTTCTGTGTACTCTCCTTTTTTTTTTTTTCCCCTTATTCCCATCACAGGAGCTGCCGATAAAAAGGCCTGACTTGGAGGAAATTTCAAGTTACCTGTGGCATCAAGATCAATATCAAAATCATTCTTGGCCCTAAACGTATTTGCCATAAAATCCAAAGTGGAGCCTTACTTGGTAGTGTAAAACAGTTCGTCCCTTATTACACTTTATAAATTCCAAGGTACGTTTTATTAGTTTCTTATAATACGTAGAACTGTCTATAACACTACAGAGAAGAGAAGTGTTAAATAGCCAGCATGTTTAAAGCCTCCTGGCTATTATAGTACAGTGGTAGCGCCCTGGCCTTGCATTTGCTTGGTCGGCAGATTGAGTCCCCGTCCGGGCCCGTGATGCTTAAGCTGTTTACTGGGGAGGAACTGCTGTGCTCGGGCACCACAGTGGTGCAGCGGTGGTCCACCATGGCTGTGAGGCATAGACTTCTAAACAAAACTTAGTAGTAATACTAGTAGTAAAACAAACAAAAACAAACCTAAATCCCTTTAAACGCGTACGTTTAGCGCGCCAGATGATGTGTCTACCCCTCCCGCATACAAGTTGCCATAAATTCCTTTTTGGAAATTTGGTCGAAAATCATCATTTTGAATCTGACCTCCCCCCTTAATTGAGGATAGGGATGATATAACATGCATTAACCTTCAACACTCACAATTATACTCATGCTACATAATCCTGACATATAATAAGCCACCAGCAATCCTTCAACCTTTGACACCTCTATCAAGATCTCGCTTACGAATTCTTGGCCCTAAACGTATTTGCCATAAAATCCAAAGTGGAGCCTTACGTGGTAGTGTAAAACGTTTCGTCACTTATTACACTTTATAAATTCCAAGGTACGTGTTATTAGTTACTTATAATACGTAGAACTCTCTATAACAATACGGAGAAGAGAAGTGTTAAGTAGCCAGCATGTTTAACTTGTGTTCAAACTACTGGTGAATGATATTTATTTTAACATTCTTTTAATACGTAATAAACGGTTTTAGTGACCTTGCAATTCCTAGAAGGGTGGAATTCCTATCCTCCTATGTGTGTGTGTGTGTGTGTGTGTCCGTGTCCTACGTATTCATTTAAGAAAATAAGCTCATTATGTCTTCACCTGACCTAATATTCTTGTTTTTGCCAACTCTCATATTCTATCATAGGTTATTATTTATCCATTAAGTTAGATAGTGTAGTTATTGATTGTTAAGTATTGTGTGATGGTATGTTATGACAACTATTACCTAGGGAACGAGTTGGTGGTACAAACATTATTAGGTTGTGTGTGTGTTGGGGGTGGGAGGTAGGAAGGGGGCGTGTACTGACTGACTTGATTTACTTGGTGTGTGTTCAGTCCAGTTGTATTTTCATGGTATTAGTAATAACATCGTAAGGAAATCGTAGTCAAAGGAGGTAAGCAAAGTGGGTATTATTTTACATCTTCACCTGAATGCTCTAGAGAATTCAGGGTTATATTAATACTTTACCTGATGAATTCTGAAAAGGTTTTCTTAATTACATTTCTGTCGTAAATTACTAGTTTGTGAGATATTCAATGTTTTCTATAAGACCTTCTCTTCGAAAATAAGGTAAACTTTAGTTTGGTTTGAACAAAAATGTTATTGGTCAATATAGGTTAAGGTTTGGTTAGGTTAGCTTAGGTTAATTTAGAAGCTATCAAATGTTTTCTATGACCAAAAGTCGATGGGTGGACGAGGTGCAGACGCCATTTTTTCGCAGCCATACGCCATTATGATGAAGATGTAAAAATTTACCAAACCTAGAGACGTTTGAGCAATGAATCACTTGGTTTGTAAGACAAAAAAAAAAAAAACTAACCTAACCTAACCAAATTTAGCCAAGTGGTGAAGGTTCCCCCCCCACCCACGGTCAGTTTAATTAATATAATTATTATCTTAGGAACGAATAAAGTATAGTACTGACTATCTTTTTCTTGCCAGGTGATTGAAAGCAACAAAAATGGATACGAAAAAGAAAGCAAAGTTGGATGATATGATGGAAACAGAAATGGTGACAAAGTTGGATGATGTGAAAATGAATGCAGAAATGGCGACAAAATCGGATTATGAGAAGATGGATACGGAATTCGATATTGATCAATTCAAGTTTTATCGCCTTGAGGACACTGAGGGGAAGGAAAGCACTTTACTGCAGGCTCCAAGACACATTAGAGGTGCTGGACCTGACCCAACCAATAACTTCAACATACTAATGGCTGACGTGTCTTACTCCATGCATACTTCTTGGACTCCAGTCATTAATGCTTGGAATGACTACATCGCAAATGAACTTGTTGGTAAGAAAATACTATTAGAATTTCTGGCCAATTAAGTAAAAATGTTTTAATCTAATATTTACGTGATTCAGCCTTGCAAATTTATTACTACTTTTTTTATGTTTAGCTGCTGGGTATTGAGGAAATCTTGAGGTAATATTACATAAAATCTTCAATTGAACACTTATCCAACTGTCCCTTATTGGAGACTTGCACTGTCACTAACTTACTTACACCCATCTAGGCTTCTCTAATTGTCGTGTAGGTCACACTGCATACTGGGCTGTTAGCTGTGACCTTTTAGAGGAAACACTTGGACTAACTTGTGATATAATAACACTATGTTTTACTAATATTGAATTTCTTTATTTTACTGTATACACCTTAGTTTTCAATATGATAAATTTATGCCAGTTGTCCAGATCTTTCAGGTTTTACTATATTACAGTATTACACTACACACACACACACACACACACACACACACACACACACACACACACACACACACACACACACACACACACACACACACACACTCCACTTGAATTAATCCAATCCAAAAGAACTCAGCTGAATGCCTCATCTGTTCCCTTTTCCAGGCACTACTAGGTTGTTTTCATTCAGTGACTCTGTGAAACACCTTCGTGACGGAACCCAACTCGACCACAGCACAGACAAACTGCAAGGTGGAACCAACATAACCTTGGCATTGAAGAGGGTGCGCGAAGAGGTAGATAACTGCAAGGAGAACTTTGTGCAGGTGTTCATCGTCACAGATGGAGGTCATGGGGCAGGTTCACCACTGCCAGAGGTGGAGATCAATAAAATGAAAGCTCCTCCCGGCAAGACAGTGAATGTATATCTTCTAGGGATCACCAACTTTTTTCCCGTCAACTACAGCATTGATATCCGTTCCCACCTCCACAACGGCAAAGCCAACATGCCGTCCCTGTACTGGGCCAAGAATGAAACTGATATACCAGAGCAGATGATGGCCATTGGAGAGGACTTGAAAATGGCCAATACGAAAATGACACTCAATCATGAAGGTTACATTCTTCCAGGGTTAGATAGCATCCCAACAATACATTCTGGAGAGTGGATGTACTTCCCTAAAGCACCGGAGGAATTTGTAGATCTTAAGGTGACTATAAATTCTGAGGAGAGGAAAATACCTAATGACAATGTAACAGATGTTGACATAAACATTTTACTGGGCTACTTGTATCCCCAGTGGAACAATGTGCTTATCCAGCAACACCGTAAGAAGCTGTTTGTACCCAAGGAAACATTCAACCTTATGGATTCTTTGTTCAATGCAACTATGGCCAAGCTGGGGCAGCTCCCAAGTGGAAATGAAGGTGGAGTGAAGGCGCGACTGGCTAAGAAGTATTTAAAGGGGCATGAAATTCAGTACTTAACCATGAGGAATAAGAGTCGCACGGTTATTGAGGTGGAGGGAAAATATGAGAATGAGATGGAGCTTGCAGACAACATTCTAATGAGCACTGTATCTGGCCGCAAGTATGACACAAAGAATCTCAAGCTACGAGGTCACTGTACGGATGACTTTGAGCGTGATATTGAAAACTTCAGCGCCATCTACAAAAAAATTGAAGCCGATATTAAAGCTCTACCAACACCACACCCAGACGAATGCTGCAGAGTGACCATGTCCTCAACTCTATTAGATCTACAGGATGACGAGTTTGAGCTCATGTTGGAGGAAGGAAAGTATGAGCTGTTGAAAAATTTTACCATGACGGGCATACCTGCTTACGCACCGGTCCGTGACTCTTCCCAGATCAATGTGTGGACGCTAGCCATCTCCCACATGCTGGTGATGCCCTTCACAATACTGAGCCAGCGTGCCATTGAAGAGAAAGTAAGAGTGGAGGGCTCTGCTAACTCCCTCGGCTTCATTGACAAGGAAGTGAAGATGAAGGCTGATGACGAGAAATCCCGTTTTAACATAATCATCCCCCTTGTACCAGCTGCTGCAAGTACTGTCCTTAAGCCTATCGTGCGGTCAAACCTGTACGCTATTATGTCTACTTTCTGCATCCTTAAGAACCCACACATCATTGACTACTCTGCTCACTTAGCTGCCTTAGCCTGTGCTTGGGTGAGGTCTGTGGCTGATCACCCACCTGCCAAGCGACCAGAGTATGTGAAGGACAGACTCGCTGCCGTCACTGCCACGGCTGAACTATATATGGATCGCAAAAGTGCCTTGACCTACTTGAAAGGCATCTTCACAGCCCCTCAACAAGCACTCATGACAGAGAGCAAAGAAAGTGTCGATGAACAGACCCTTAAGTGTGAGTCTCTGGTGAAGCCACTTTTCTTCCTTGGCCTCAGGAAGGATAAAGTGGAGCCTCGTCAAATGCAAGTCCTTCTCCCCATGTTGTTGGCGGAGTTTGTTGGCCGCTGTCTGTCTAACTACAAGACCAGTGACACCAATGCAATGCCGTTCACTGACTTCTTTGCCGTGGAGCTGAATGACCTCAAGGCGAAGGAGAAGTGGTTATTGAAGACAAGTCAGGTAAGTTGTTTTCTCTTCTTCCATAAACAAAGTGAGGACAGTCGAGTCAAGGCTTAAGGGGTAACATTACAAAAGAGAGAAGCTAGTTAATGGTTTTTTTTTAATTACAGGAAAGTAATGAGTTGAATTTGTGGTTTCATTCTTGACTTGCATAATGTTCCTGTGTGTTGAAATTTCATGATATCTTTGACAATGCAGTAAAAGGTAAGTTAAATTACACCTCTCAATAGAATAATTGCAAGGAAAAATAGTAGGAAAAAACCTCTTTAGAATAATTGAATCTGGTAGACTGAATTGAGTTGTAGTTTAAGTTAGAATTTACCTTATCAATAATGTTTAAATAATAATTCTTGATAATATCCTTCCTACCATCAGCCAGCAGTCGATGAATTCATGGCAAGTCACACCAACTTACTCAAGGAATTTTACGCACCTGAGAATGCACAGAAAGCCATCAAGAAATTCATCAAGGACAAGAAAGAAGCACTGAGTGAGACAGTCACTAACAGTACCTCGATGAACGTCAACATGGAGAAGGTACATATAGTGTGGAGGAGGTTAGGTTAGGTTATGATGCTTGAAGGTGAAATTAATGATGTTATGTTAATGTTAACTTTTTGAAGCGCTTTACAATTTGAAATATGAAATTCTCAAAGCGCTCCGTTGAACATATATAAAAGCACAAGATATTAAAAACATAAAAGGAAATCATAAGCTAAAACAAAGCATACTAAATACAACAAAAATACCATAAAAGTCAAAGAAAGTAGAGAAAAGATCAATAAAACTGGACATCAATTAATAAACTAAACACATGAAAGGTAAAGAGTAAGACTGTAGTAAGTAAAAAGACTGAAATAAAAAGTTTTTTTTAAATGTAATATATTTGGTTTGGTTTTTCAGGTGAAGCAGCTAAGAAATGTGGCAAGTTGTGGAGATGTCAGATTTTACACCTTTCGTGCTTGGGCGCAGGAAATGGGAATGCCTGAAGAGGAAATTAATGCTGCTTACGACCCCTCACAGGTAAGTTCAGGTTGACTATCAATAATCCGGTTCCATCAGTTTTCAGGATAAATTTCAGAGCGCAGTTTCAAATTTCCTTGGTTGGCGCATCACTGTTTATGTTTATGTAAGTAATAATGATCAACAGAGCAAGAATAACCCATTATTTACAGACAAGTCCTTTCTCCATCCTGAAAGTATGGAAGTTCACTCTTTACTAAGCTGGGTATCTTTTATGTAGTTATTATTAAGTTCAGTATTATTTAATTTCCTCTATCAAAGGCCCATCCATCTTAGGAATCTCCCTTGTGAATTCCCTGTGTTTTTTGTCCTCTAGGTCAGTGGTTCCCAAACTGGGGGTAATATAACCGTTTTTTGGGGGGTAATAGAGGGGTATAATGTTCAAAAACAATAATAAAAAAAATATATGTGTATCTAGTATTTTAATATAGCCATAAACATCAATATTGACAACATAATGTGGCATGTTGAATTGGGTAACAAGATGAAAAAGTTTAGGAACCACTGGTATAGATTGAGATCCACTGACATTATATCAATACTTTGTTTCATAGGTGTTGGTGTATGTGGTCAACGCTCTGCTCTTCCGTAACTCAAGGGACCGCCTCTCCAGGGAGCCAAGTACCCGTGCCGAGTGTCTAGACCACATCAAGAAGCATGTCACTACGGAGACTGGAAAAGTTCTCTTGCAGGAAGTTACAAAGAAGGTGAGGAATTAATACCACACATTTATCTCTCTCTTGCTGTCTCCCTCTCTCTCATGTGTGACTCAATGAACGCATAACATGTAGGTAAAATTGTTCATGATGTTCTGAATTGTTCTCTCCACAGATTAGTGAAGTCACCATGAGTAAGTGGATGGAGGAATACTTGACCATTCACCAGGCTATTGTGAAGCCTCTCACACGTGAACAGATCATAGCAGAGGCACAAGCACGGAATATTAAAGTGACTGAGGAGACGTTCAGGGATATGTACAGGTGAGGAAAGAAGGATGGTTACTAGTTTATATAATTATTAGATGAAAGGAAAATGTATATAGATGAATTATTTACTTATAGGAGACCTTCAAGCATATGTATAAGTGAGGATACTCTTAGGTTTAGGGAGTGGAAGGAGGGAATGTTTACTAGTTTTTATAATTATTAGATGAATTATTTACTTATAGGAGACCTTCAAGGATATGTACAAGTGAGGATACTCTTAGGTTTAGGGAGTGGAAGGAGGGAATGTTTACTAGTTTTTATAATTATTAGATGAAAGGTAAACTTATATAGATAAATTATTTACTTATAACTCAGGTCTTTGAAGGGATGTCAGATTTAGAAACTTATATTTTTATTATGTGTTTATTTACTATAACTAATGCTCTTATACTGTACAACAAGTAAAATTATACTTACTCATTATAAGGGATAGTGACTAATTGATAAAGAAAGGAACATGTGTATACTTTAAAAATTAATAAATCAATAAATTCCAAGTATTTTAGCAGGAAGGGAAGTGAGAAAAAGGTGGAATCAACTGACTCCTTCATATAACCAACTTGCTACTCTGCATTGCCTCATTCTTACCTATACTCCTCCTTCTCCTCCAAGGTATAACCCTGAGTGCAAGCTGCTACATAATGCCTGTCAGATCCAAGACTGTCCCTACTACCTGGTTGCAAACCGGCGTTTCAACCAACACCTTTCAGTGGAGCGTATTCCAGGAAAATTCCCACATTCTCTACATTTGGTAATATGTCTTTTTCAAGTATGGGGTTATGAGTATAGTGTGTGTGTGTGTGTGTGTGTGTGGATGGTTGCATGAACTGTTTTGTGTCTGTAATGGTGAGAGTATAATGAAAGTGTGTGTGTGTGTGTGTGTGTGTGTGAATAGTTTGAATGATCTAATAAAGAATGGTAGGCTTTCAGAAAAATTTAACCACCTACTTCTAAAAATAATGTTCTCTTTTTGTACGTATAATGCTGAAAGTCATTATTCGACTACTTATCTTGAGTAAAACAAAAAATATAATGTGATCATGTGATAATATCCTTGGTGAGACAGGAGACAGGTGGTAAACATTGAATTACTCTCCCTAGGTCTCCAAGGCAATGTGTGATAAAAATGTGGACAAAGTAATGGAAGAAGTGATAAGCGGATCCCACAGTGGCACCAAGAAGAGGGCGAAATATCCCATCAGTGACCCAGAACCATTCAAGAAAATCAAGCTACAGTTAAATGACCTGTTGAAAATGTACCAAATATAGAAGAACTTGTAACTCCTTTTCTGTAGGACTGCAACGGAGCCTTTGGGATTGAGCCTCTAACAAGATCTGGAGTTACTAATGATTACAAACTTTTTCTATGTCACAAACTGTTGGCACCAGTAGGTTTTGTGGAGGCTAGTTTATACTGTCTCTGCCTGTTAATTGGTGTAGGTTTCGATTTTTTATAGTGACGCCTCAAAACTATATGCTAACTAATGCACTACTGATTCAATTAACTTCTCACTGCACCTGGACTGGTAAATATTTTGGTTGGTCTATCACATTAGGAAGACTTTAATAAGCAGAAAGAAGATATTGGTGTAACTTGGCAGTTATGTCATAGCAAGAGGTTAAAAAGTGTGTTGTGTGTTGTGTTAGTAAGTTTATAAGAATTGCCTTTTTATACAGTACGCGTAAAAGTATATGTGAAATTAGAAGTAAATAGTCATAATGTACAAACAAAAAGGATTTATAAGGGAGAACATTTGGTCATAAGTACTTTGACTTATGATTGATATCTTGCCCATAGTTGGTTAGACTTTTACTGGGGTAGATCGAGAGTCAGTAGTACATTCCTAGGGACACTGGGACTCTATATTAACAGGCCCGTAGGCTGGGGGGGTTATCTGGGTTACTCGTAACGCCCCGCAGAGCAGCACCAAGGTCCCCCTAGATCTAGTATCATAAAGTGTGATGAAGCTTAGCAGAGAAAGATGGACCCAGAATCCCTGAAGCCAATCAGATGATGACTAAGTACTGTAAGAGCTGACTATAGCTTGATAAAATTAAACTGATTACGTGTTATTTTAAGTCTGTTATCCATTTTTAAAGGGAAAATATAGGCTCATTTCAGTTGCATGAAATAGGCTTTCAGAGTGCCTAGAATGCAGGAAATGCATCCTTTTTCCAAAAAATTTCTGGGGGTGCATGCCCCCAGACCCCCCTAGCATGTATTAATGCCTCCAGCATTCACGCCATCAGGTCCACCATCAGCCCAAGTAACACCCAAAGTTTACCCAGCCTACGTGTCTGATTAAGGTGACATGGATACTATTTCTTGCATAAGTTGTTTAGAAATGAATTAATCTAGTCTTTTCAGTAATGCAACTCTTGTGATGTAAAATTAAGCTTATTAACCTCATCACCATTTGATTGATAACATTTACTAATAAAAAGTTTTCATGTAATATCTGTTGTTCAATTAACTACAATCTCCTTATTGGAAAAATTAACCATGTGAATGTATAAATAATCTATAGAATTAATTGGAAATAAAGCTATATTTTTCTACTCTAGTATATCTGGCTGTTGATCTAATGCTTTGACTATAACTTATTGCTCTTTCCCTAACCATCACCTCTACTATACCGTCTACCTTTTAAATTAACATAGTGCCATATTACCTCTGATGTCTGGCGCTTGCTTGCTCCTTTCTGCATTAACTAATTTACAATCTATTTTCTAAAGGCCAGTAGTCTAGATAAGGCATGCATGAATATTTGTATATATATAAATACGTGGATAGATAAGTTAAAAAAAATACATGGATGACCAAAATGATGGAAGGGATTCGTAATTTTAGTTATGAAAGGAGACAAAAGCTTTTGAAATTACACTCACTGGAGAGGCGTAGAGTAAGGGGTGATCTGATTGAAGTATTTAAGTGTTAGAAGGGTTTTAATAAGGGGGATGTAGGAAAATTTCTTACAATCAGTAGTCAGGATCGAACAAGAAATAACGGATTCAAACTAGAAAAATGTTGATTTATAAAAAGATAGAACATAAGAAATGAGGAGACTGCAAGAGGCCAGTTAATGACCTACACGAGGCAGCTCCTTGCCCCCCACCCTTGGAATAATCCAATATTTAGCCATCCCACCTGTCATCCCTATCCATACTCTGATCCAACCGTCTTTTAAAGCTATCTATTGACTCAGCACTTACTACGTGTCTACCCAGCCTATTCCAATCGTTCACCACTCTGTTAGTGAACCAATATCTACCTATGTCTGTCCTGAATTTAAGTTTTTCTAGCTTGTACCCATTTCCACGTGTCCTATCCTGACTACTAAATTCTAAAACCTGATCAATGTTACCCTTATTAATTCCTTTTACCCATTTGAAAACCTCAATCAAATCCCCTCTTGCCCTCCTTCTCTCTAGGGAGTGGAGATTAAGACGTTTTAACCTATCTTTGTAGGGTAAATTTCTCAGCCCCTGAATCATCTTGGTCATTCTTCTCTGGACTGCCTCCAAGGAGCCTATATCTTTCCTATAATAAGGGGACCAAAACTGAGCTGCATAATCTAAGTGGAGTCTTACTAGCGCTAAATACAACCTCAGAATGACCTCAGAACTCCTATTTGTCACACACCTACTAATAAATCCCATTATCTTGTTGGCTCTATTTCTAGCTATAATACACTGTTCCCTGGGGCGCAAGTCACTGCTTATTTGAACTCCTAAGTCCCTCACACTATATGACTTTCCTAAGGTATTGTCATTTAATGTGTAGTCTACAGACCTATTACCTTTACCTACACTCATAATGCTACACTTGTTAACATTAAACTGCATCTGCCATTTCTCTGACCACTCGTACAGCCTATTTAAGTCATCCTGCAGCATCCTAGCATCATCTAAATTCTTTACCGGTCTTCCTATCTTTGTGTCATCGGCAAATTTACTGATATCACTGTTTATTCCTGTCTCTAAGTCATTTATATAGATTATGAATAACAATGGTCCTAGTACTGATCCTTGTGGTACCCCACTAGTGACATTACCCCATTCTGATTTCTTCCCATTAATCTGTACTCTCTGTTCCCTACTAGTAAGCCATCCCCTAATCCACTCTAGTAACTTCCCACCTATGCCATGAGCCTTGACTTTACTTAACAGTCTCCTATGGGGTACTCTGTCAAAGGCTTTACTGAAGTCCAAATAAACTATATCATACTCGTCCCCCTTATCTATGGTTTCAAATACTTTCCTATAGAAGGATAATAAATTTGTCAGGCAGGACTTCCCCTTGCTAAAACCATGTTGACTATGTCTAATTAGCTTGTGTTCATCTAAATGTTTTCTAATTGCCCTTGCTATGATAGCTTCTAACATCTTGCCTACCATTGATGTTAAACTAATTGGGCGGTAGTTACTACTAGATTGGTTTACAAATAGGGTGGTAGATGACTGGAACAAATTCCCCTCCGTTTCCAAGCCCATTGTTGTTGTGGAGGGGCTTAGGGACCAGATATTGAGGTCTGATGCTGCAAAGCCTCGGACTTCCATCTCTGGTCTAACCAATTTTTGCTTGGCCTTTTTTCTTTTTTTAGGTTTACTTCTTGTTTCATCAATCTAATCTTTTTAACCTCTCACTATCCCCTTCATTCCTAAAGTGTAAGAGAACTCACACACACACACACCTTCCTTTCCTAATCTCATAACTTGTCCTATATCCACTCCCATTTATTGTATGCATACAAAAAAATATATACATATAAGATAAATAAACTGAAAATTGTAAACTAATACGGGTTAAAAAGATATTCCCTTTTCCCCTAAAGACAAATGATTAGGGAATATACATGTGTTTGTGTGTAAGTAGAAAAAAACAACTAAATGCAGTAATAATTAAGGCGTCCACACCAGGAAACATTGTTTCCAAACAATGTTTCCTGTTCAGACCCGAGTTGCCAGGATAGCTGTGATTAGTGTAGAGGTTGGTGCAACAGCTTTACTATTTTACTGAACACTTTTGATAATACACTCAAGGAAGGACAAGAAAGAAAAAAAAATAGATGGGTGAGGAAATGTTTAGACTTCTCTTGGAAATTGGACGACGGTAGACATGAAGAAGCTAAATTATTTTTATAGAATAAGACAGATATACTGGAGGCTATCCAATTACATATGTAGAGATGTGTGTGTATGGTACTACACTCGTGCTGGTACTGATTCATCACCACCGCGGCGCAGACACACACACACACACACACACAGTGTTTCCCATGTAATTCCCATTCTGGATTGGAAACAAATACACGTAAAAGAATGTTTGCAAACAGTTTGGACAAGCCTTTTTAAGATTTGTAGAACTAAAACATAAAAAAATAAAATGGTGTGGGAAGGGAACCCTGTTAATTGGTATCATTATCCTGTTGCACTAAGCATGACATGTCTGTTCGATGATGTGTGTGTGTGTGTGTGTGTGTGTGTGTGTGTGTGTGTTTTATGTCAACAATTAAAGGAGGTGAAGCTAGCTAGCCAAACTTCCAAAATTTTCCTCTATTACTGTTCCCATTAACTGGATAATTACACGGCACTAAACACGTGTATTAGTGTAAGTTATCCAAGTTGAGGATTCTACAGCGTGGGTGTGGGGACAGTTTTTTACGAGGATGTGGTAGTAGGGAGCACCGCCCCCTCTCACCTCCCCTCGCCCCCCCTCACCTCCCCTCTCCAACCATTGATTTGCTCTGCGCTAAGGTTGCCGAATTACGCTTCAATTCTATTTCCCTTCATCTTAACATCAACTCATAACACTGCTCAAGTACAACGATTAATTAATAACTAAACAACCAATTATAACCAGTGTAGAACCTGTGAAATTTCATATAAGTCCGAATTAGGATGATATCTGCTTCACATCAAAATACCACATCCTCTGCACAGTCTGAGAGGACGAGAGGCAGAATCCACGCTGTGCTCTCAGAATTACCTTAGAAAAACCTTAATACTCGCCTCCACACTACACTAAACAAGGAGGAGGAGGAGGAGGTTGTAGTAGTAGTAGTGAATTATGTGTGTAGAGCCAGAACTGTAAGGCTGAAAAGACATGAAGTGAAAAGTCATCCAGATAATCGAGGTTTTGACATTCATCTGATGAGGGTTAATAGGGAGAGAAGAAGGACATACGCAGGACACTCAAGGGCTCTGCATACTACCATAAAATAAGTAAGTTTACCATTAAGAAAGGTGTTTAGTAGCCTAATAGATGATTGGATATCCTAGTTAGCTATGATCAGCTTATTGCGTTCTAAGAGGCTCATACACATGCATATTTTGACGTCATTGAGTAAGCTTGTGTATGTGTGTTAAGATTAATGTCACTACTACTACTACTACTACTACTACTACTACTACTACTACTACTACTACTACTACTACAACTACTACTACTACAACTACTACTACTACTACTACTACTACTACTACTACTACTACTACTACTATTACTACTACTACTACTTACTAATAGTAATACTAATACCACTATTCTACTACTACATGAACAACAATAATAATGATAATGATTATGATAATAATAATAATAATAATAATAATAATAGTAATCACATTAATAGTAGTAGTAGCAGTAATAGTACTGTAGAAGTAATAGTCTGATTACTAGTAGCAATAGTGTTGTTGATGCTGACATATATATATATATATATATATATATATATATATATATATATATATATATATATATATATATACATATATATATATATATATATATATATATATATATATATATATATATATATATATATACACACTGTGTTCAAATTTTCATAGAGAACACAACCTTTAGATAGGGTCCCTTAACTTGACACTACAAATATGACTTAATTATTTATATGTGCAACGATGGAATTATACTAGGTGATCAGAAATATCTCAAATAGCTAGTTTTTTCTCATTCCGTTTTTACCACCCACAGATTTGCGATGAAAAATAAACCACTATAGCAAGTAAGCATCATAACTACCATGACTATACGCCATTCTCCATTATAGCAACATGGTCTGATATATCAATCAATCCTACAATGGTGTCTCTTATTGCCTTCTGCAGTGTTCCGTGGTAGTTGAGTGGCCGCGACCCGCCATGCACTTTTGGATTGACAAGCGGAGCGCGTGCGGCCAACGGGGTGCTCAGTTCCTGGGGTCCCCTTGTCTGTACCGCCCCAAGGCACTCCACTACCCCATGGTGACCCCAGTACACAGGTAACACACTACCTTTCATCCCAGGAAAAAAAGAACTGGCGGGGAATAAAAGAGACGACCCGTGTATAGTTGACTCCAAGCAACGGGACCAGCAGAAGGCCAAGGGCAGAGAGAAAGGGTCTCAGATATATACTAGGCGTATTTTGTTACATTTTCATACTGATTTTTACTTTTTACAGTTATCTCAAAACACACACGTGATCACAGGGGGTCTGATGTGCGCTGATTCGATTTTATCTGAACGAGCAGCAACTTTCTCTGAACAATAGTTTGCATATTCACTACGTGCAGGTACTAACACTAACTCATGACTTGCAAGTAATGTAACCCAAGTGACGAGTTTAAACACATACACATACACATAAACAAGATAATAACATTAATGTGTACACTTTCCGCAGGTTCCAGCGCATCGAGTCCCTACAAGTGGAGGGACGACGTGGAGGGGACATTGGTAGAGGCCGAGGAGGACGAGGACGCAGATTAGGCTCCTCCCGTCCATCAACTGACGAGGATGAAGAGGAAAGTGTTCGTGTACCTCTGGAGGAGACGGCAGCCCCCGAGGAGGCCTGTTTGACCCAACTCAGCGTCCCCTCTACTCATGATCGCAGGACCTCCGCTAACTCATCAGTGTACTCCCGCGTGCCGGACAATTCCAGTTTGTTTCGGATGGGTGGGATTAATAGGTGTGTGTGGGGGGTATTCATTGTTTTTACCATGTTGCTGTTGGCTGCTCACATCAATCTCAAACAATTCCACTACCGCGTTGAGCTCGTGGGTATCATATTCGTGGTCATCTTGTTATTCTTAGTCTGTTTCTCTATGTCACTGTTCCACACCAAGACACGTGCCATCTTATTGCACCGTCTTAACCTAGAGGATGACGCCCGCGGCTGCACCCTCGATCAAGACCCCGTTTCCCCTGCCCGCCGCCCCCCGCTGTTCCCCACGCCCACCCTGGCTCACCGTCGGCTCGTGCGCCACCTCCCTTGCCCGTCCGTCCGCATGTCTATGTCCACTCCTGACCTAGTAGATGGCCACGCTCTTTCCCGAGATAGAATGGCAAGATCCCACTCACAAGCATCACGTGGGGTCAGCTATGGCATTCTAAGGCCTCATGACACCAACGAGCACCGCCTGGAAACGTCCCTCGCCTCTGATGCAACCACTGATCCGCCTCCCTATCACGTAGCCATCTTGCTGCCAGCCCCTACTCATGCTGCTACTGCTAGGGAGTGTGAGACGCCCCCGCCTGCCTACGACGTGGTACAGTGAATCCCACGCTCATTCACGCAAGGACCAGATGTAATAAGAGCACGAAGGAGGCTAAAAAGGCTCAGACTCAATGCCCGTCTCCTGGTCCAACGCAAGAATGCAGAGGTTGAAACACACCTTGAATCAGCTGGCGCTTTCAAGCTTTACACGAAACAATAACAAAAGCTTTCGCCTTGCTAAAGCATCATCAGAGGAACTACAGCTGGCTTACACGTTGTGATGGCTTCTCCCACTATTCTTTGGGAAGCTGAGGGAGCAAGATGTGTGCTTGATGCTGTATTCACTGAGCTGCGAACGTCACTGTAAGTATTGTCCATGTCCAATGTTGGGAATTTACTGGGCGTTGTAATTCTTATCTTGTATGAATAGTAATTGCAGTGGCCCGTGTTTGTAAGAGGAAGGAATAAGATTAATAGCCTCGCCGAAGGACAGAGGAGGTGCAAAGTAAAATATTCACAACAATGACTGAAGGAGGTCGATTAGAAAATTAATCTTCAATGTATTAATCAGTGCACTCACTCGCAGAAAATATAACCTAGTTCACAGTGATAAAGATGTTGTCATAATGTAAGGGAAAATGTAGCTTACATCAGAACACATAATTAATGATAGCTTTAAAAGGAAAAACTGAAGTTGTAATACTGAACAAAAATTACAACTTTACATCAGCTTTAACTAGTGACTTAGTGATATTTTTTTGGAGGGAATGGGATATTGTAAATACCTTCATTGTTTCTCTGGGATATAAGCAATCAAAAAAAGTAAGCAAAATCAAGCTAACGCGATCAAAAGTTTTATTATAGCCAATAGCATGCAAAAGTGAAGACTGTGTGTGTGTGTGTGTGTGTGTGTGTGTGTTTGAGAGAGAGAGAGAGAGAGAGAGAGAGAGAGAGAGAGAGAGAGAGAGAGATTTTCCTCAGTACAATAAAAAGCTACGCACAATCTCCCCTCCCTCCCTATCTCCATCTCCTATACCTTGCCAGTGACATTCGATAAGACAATTAAAATCATGGAAGAAGAGTAGAGCTGGAGAGCCTCGCAGTATATAAGGTGCAAGGAAGGAGGATAGGAAGGGTGAGAAGCATTAAACTCACAATAAAGCATGTTTTAATATCATATATAGCAGCATGGAGGATTATATGGTATCTCTCTAAGAATGGAGGAGTGTCCAGTACCCGCAGGCGTGGGCTGGTTCACAAGTTATTGTTGCACCCAACTGGCCCATAGCAGCGTTGGAATAAATATTTTATAAACTTAACATTATTTTTCTTCACCTACTTCAATTGTTTATTATTTTGTTATTAAGCCATAAAAACAACAGATCTTATATACCTGTATCTCCACTGAGTAAATTTTAGTTCCAAATAATGTATGGTTGAAGGGCAGGACAGTGGTTTGGGGGATCACGCGCTGGACTCTCGTGATCGCCACGAAAAAGTCAAGAACTCATTATGAACCAGGAATTTAAAAAAACGCAGCCATAATAAATAATGTTTAAGTTTATAACAATAACATCTTATTCAACCCAGTAAAGAGGAGTTTATTTTATATGGGACATGTAGTGCATTTATTGTACAACTTGCCTTTACCTTGTACAGTATAATCACTAAACATGATCACTGTAACAAGCTCAACTACCTACATATACCAAACGAAAAACAAAACTTTATTAAAATATATAGTTTCCTTATGGATGTAGTACATACTGCACACAACACATTCACCAAACGGCAACAACAACAACCATCTAAGCTATGACAAAAAGTGTCTACAAAATAAAACTCATGAAGCAGATATTCACTTCAAAAGGCAGAGGTGAGAAGAACATTACAAGATATAGATTAGTCACTATTAAGGCATTAAAATCAAAGACAATGAATAGTCGGTGTCATGCAATAAAATGGAACTAATGTAGACACTTCAATAATTAGCAAATTAAAAACAGGAAAGGTAGTGATGAGCTCGTCCACACGACCCCTACAAACTTAAATACTCGGAAGTTTGGAGGAGTAGCCATTGCCAGCCAGCCACTCAATGATGACCTGGCTGTGTTTGTTCATCCATTCAATGTTGTTATTAATTCGTTCAATAGCCTGGGCTACGGCACGCTTGGCTGTCCCTAAGTTGTCTTGGTTAGCTGACTGGAACTGTTTGAGCTGCAAATGGACATAAAGCACATTAGTGTGTGAATTAGATGTGTGAGGTAAAGTGAAGAGTTGTATGAGACACCCTTTGAAAGTGTTTTTTAATGAGGTATAACATGATTAAGGTTTGTGTGTTCTTCATTACCTCTTGAAGCTGCAGTTCCTTGTTCATGCCGTTGGTTCCTGACTTTATTAGTCGAGGGAGAGTGAAGAGGCTGCTGCCCATGCTGGAAGGAGTCATTGTATATGAATAATTAAGAAGTTACTTGAATATATTGATGTGAAAAATTACCATTACTTTTCATATGGTAATTAGGAACATTATTGCAAAGGTTTATTTGTATTTGTAAACACTCAACCAAGTTATGGTATGTGTGTTGTGTCTGAGTGCAATATAATAGTTGCCTTGTATAGTGGTCATGTGTATATGTAGTTGTGAGAAACCTTGTGATGTACTTACTAATCCGTAATGTTGTGCCACTGATCCCTCAAGAAGGTCCAGGCCAGGTCTCGTCCCACACTGTTTAAGGCCACAGACTGGTACACACGGACAGAATCTTGTTTCCTGATGCCAGTGTCCTTGGTGAACGCCATCTCAAGGTACCTGGTGGTGAATAATTTATAAATGGGCTTCATACACAAATAATGCATAGTAGTACAAGGTAGATTCATGGGGGAAAAAAACAGTATCCCTTATTACATAGACCGCTGCTCTTTCTGTATAATGAAAAAGAGGATCATGATGTCCTGTGGCGGAGGTATATTATCTTACCTTGACAGAATCCAGATTTTCTTGGAGCATCCCAGAGCACTGAGAAGTTTGTTCTTCTCTGTGCCCACATTTGAAGTGAGGTATTGCTTCCATGCAAACTCCCATTCTTTTTCCTCACCATAATCTATGGCAGTGCAGTATACTACATTCTTCAGATTCGGGGAGATGATGCTGGAAAGATAAGATGAAAAACATCCTCCCGTTGAACAACAAAGATATATTCTATTGTGGATGTACTATTTTGATGTTCATGAGTATACTGAAACATTAGAAGAATTATAGAGGCTTTAGTGTATTTCCAGATTGGCTTAAAGGTTATTTGAGTCATGTTTTGAGTGTGCATTCACCTCTTGTTCTGTGGATTCATCATCCACTGCTTGAAGAGGCTCACAGATTGGGAAACACAGTCTTCATGACCCAGCTTGCAAGCCCACTGGAGCATCTTGACCCTCTTGAACTGGTCTAGGTGAGGGTCAGCTGCAGAGTCTTGGAACCCAACGGACTGATACAGCGGCTCAAGCAGGTTGAGCAAGTAACCCTGAGTGTGGTGGTGATAATGAAGGTTTATCATTATACTGTGCACATGGATGGATGGATTAACATTTCAAATAATGTCCAAATTAATGAAGTGGGGGAGAAGAGAGATGTTCAATGGGATGGAGAATTAACTTGATAATTTGCTGTGATCTTTGTGACTTGGGACCCAAAAACAAATATTGTGCCATTCACCTTAAGAGCTCCGTAAGCTCCAGTGCGGTAGAAAAGTTTATGAATGTAACCCAAGTTGTTGAGAGCAGTAGTCCACGGCACGTATGAAGTTTCATTATTCAGGTAAGAAATTACACCCATTGACACGGAATATGGTAATTGACCTGAAAAATGAGAATGTTATAATTCATGCATTACAATGAAGTACATTTCTGATGGAAAATATCCATGAACTAAAAACTAAATATTAGTGTATAATTATATACTATACCCTACCTGCTTGCGCCAAGTTGAGTGCATCGTCTATCAGCTGTGCACGGTTGTTGATGTGAATCTTGGTGTGGTCAGCTTTGAGTTGGTTAGTGAGCAGCTTCCAGTTGTTGAGGTCATAGTTGACCCTGTAATAGCCGGTCTCCTGTACGTTGAATATCACCCACTCACTGCTGGCTGGGAGGGACTGGAGGGTGACCTTGGAGTCAGCGGCTGACATCCATGTGGAGGGCACTGTGCTGTTGAAGTCAGCTGCTGCCTGTGTGGTGTAGGACAGCGGCACCCACCACTTGTACACGTGTGTGTCCGTCGAGTTGGGATCTTTCCTCAACAAGAACCGATCCTGACGAGGTAACCAACGATTACACTCTTCCCTACTTCACCTTGGGGTAAGTGTGGTTATAATGTGGTTATAAATACTTGTGTTATCATGTGACGGGTGATGTCTGTTCATTGTGTGTGTGTGTTCAACAAGAACCGATCCTGACGAGGTAACCAACGATTACACTCTTCCCTACTTCATCTTGGGGTAAGTGTGGTTATAAATACTTGTGTTATGTTATGGGAAATTTCACAGTGACAACAGTTACAATGCTGAAGTGGAATCCGTTCCTTTGGTCCCTTGGTCAGCTTACCTGTGTGACCGTGGCAGAGGTCCCATCAATGCTTCTCGTCACCTTGACCACTGGGTAGCCCATCTGCAGCGTCCAGGTGTCCATGACAGTCTTGACGGTCAGGTCCTTAGCAAGTGTGAGATCCTTGTGGGCAGCTCGTGTCAGGAAGTCCCACAGATCGTCTTGCTCTGCGCTGGCATATGTTCTGTGCAAGGATGGAAAGATAAGGAAATGCATGGACAGGGGCGTCAAACAGAGCACGTTCCAGTTTATATATACATAGTTAGTTACATCAATGTATCAGTGTTTCATCAATAGGAGGTTTTTCATATGTACCATCATAAACTGTTTCCGTAACAGGTTAGGTTAGGTCTAAACCTCCCTGTCCTTGCTGTCTGGTGCATACGTCTGAGTGATGAATGGCATCCTGAAAGGGTCTGTGTACACAGCTACTTACTTGGTGTTCATGTAGGTTAGGTTGGGTTAGGTTTGAACCTCCCTCTCCTTTCTGTGTGCTGGTGTATACATCTTGGTAATGATTAGCATCCTGAAAGGGTCTGTGTACACAGCTACTTACTTGTTGTTCAGGTAGTTGGTGAGACCTCTGCGGAAGGTTCCCTCAGTCAGGAAAAACTTCATCATTCGGATTATTGAAGCACCTGAGGGTTAGAAAAGAAGTTATAGAATGTGTGACGGTCCACAAGTGTGCAACACACACAATGTGTGAATGGGAAGCACACACACACACACACACACACACACACACACACACACACACACACACACACACACACACACACACACACACCTTTGGAGTAGGATATGGTATCAAATATTTCGCTGATCTCATCGGGGTGACCGACAGGGATGCTGATGGGATGGGAGGACTCGAGACAGTCAAGCCTGAATACTCTATGCAAGTCCAACACAAGGAACTGCTCCAACATTTTCCAGCCTGGCTCAGCGTGGTTGGTGCCTAAATATTCTATGTAAATGGCAAAGCCTTCATTGAGCCACAGGTCTGTCCACCAGGCGGGGGTGACCAGATTGCCGAACCACTGGTGAGCCAGCTCGTGTGCCACCACCACCGCCACCCGCTGCTTGTTGGCGGCTGCAGACACTGTGGGGTCGTACAGCATCGCAGTCTCCCTGTAGGTGATGAGCCCCCAGTTCTCCATGGCGCCCGTGGCTAAGTCTGGTATGGCGACCATGTCTTGTTTTGGGAGGGGGTACGGGATATTGAAGAAGTCTTCAAAGAAGGTGAGGATGTCCGAGCCAACTTTGAGGGAGTAATTGGCTTGGTTGATGGCATCCTCTCGTGCCCACACTCTGAAAGTGACGCCGTTCTGCGTCACCACCTCCTGTGACTTGAAGTCTGACACGAGGAAGGCCACGAGGTAGGTGGACATGGTGACGCTGGTGTTGAAGTGATCCCATACCCAGCCTGGCTGACCTTCTACTGGCTGGCTGTTGATCTTGGGCATGTTGGAGACGGCGGACATGTCAGTCTCCCTCGCCAGGAACACTTGGAACGTGGCTTTCAAGGCTGGCTCGTCGAAGCACGGGAAGGCTCGACGGGCGTCTGTTGGCTGGAACTGTGTCACGGCAATCCACCTGCGGCACAGGGAACAGGTGGTTCATTTCATGCCACTCACTACCCTTTCTACACAATGCCTTCCAGTTCAAAGCATTGTTATTATACCATTGGTCAGCCTCCACGCACACTCACCTCTCCGTTCCGTTGGAGTCTCTGTAGGAAGACCTGTAGAAGCCGTGCAGCTGATCGTTGAGGTAACCCACAAACTCCATGGACAGCACGTAGCGCCGCCCCTTAGTGAGTGGGTGTTGGAGGTGGGCATGGTAGAACTCACGCTGGTTGTCATACGTCTGATTCAGGATGTTGACACCTTGCCCATTCCGGTCCGCTGCATCCACTATCTGTTAGTAATACAACTCATACTTATACTTAATCATGTGGTTCCTATCCTTTAATGTGTTGATTATTGTTTTTTCTTATAATCATTGCTGTTTTTTCTTATAATCATTGCTGTTATTTCTTATAATCATTGCTGTTTTTTCTTACCATTTATGGGAGGTGGTGGCCTAGTGGCTAGTGGTCGGGCGTATCAGCTCAGAGTCCCGAGTTCGAATCCCGGTACCTACTAGTCACTTTTCATTGGTAATACTGCCGAGTGGATAAAGATCACCCACATGCTGCCATAACACTATCCTCAATGGGACTGCAAAGGTACATGGTCCAGGAGCTTCCACGGGCAGCATGAGTCACTTAAATAATCTAACCTGCGCTAGTAGCGCAGGCAGAGGCCGACCATATAAAGCTTTCATGAAGCCTATCGCGCCACAGGTTAAGGACATAAAAAACATGTGTATCCTGATGGGACGCCCTCCACCCACCCACCCATCCACACACACCTTCACTGTCTCGTTGCGTGTGATGATATCAGCAATGTGGAGAGTGAAGGTGGAGGTCTCTGTGACCACCTCCACCTCCACCTCCACGTAGCCCATGATGCTGAAGTTGCCTCTCACATAGGGCTGAAGGCGAACCAGGTAGTGAAGGGGTCGGAGGGACGTTGGCAGCCTCACATCCTTCACTTTAGTGGCTGATGAAAGTGCGACTTGGGAGTTTTTGATCTGGGAACGGAAGTTGATGCATGTATAAGTGGTGCTTGTGGGGGAATTAATACAGGAGTACTATTCCAATATATTTAATTTCTCACACACACACACTCACCGACGCAGAAGCACTTGCCGCGGGTGAGACTTGTCTTGCGTTACGGGTGTGTGTTGCATCGTAATCATGAGGCTCAGAACAGTTAACAATGCCTCCCAGGGAACACAAAAACAGAATCCCCAACACCACCATGCCCTTGCTGAAGGACATGAAGGCAGACAGTTCGTTGACCTGCATTGTCAAAACCTGTTTCCTTTGTGCACTTGCGGTCATAACGGGGAGTGCACTTACGCACGGATTGCTTCTTGCTTCTCTCTTTCTCTTTCAGTCGGTTACCATCTGCAGTGTTATAGGGATTCATAATAATAATAATAGTAATAATAATAATAATTACTACAATATCATCATTAGTATTTTGTTACTAGGGTTGAATATGGTTTTAGGTGGTGTGTGTATGTGTATCTGTCTGTGTGTGTGTGTGTGTGTGTGGGTGTGTGTCTTAGTTCGTCTCTCAACATAAGGCATATTATTGTGCAAGAATAGTTAGGGTATTACCCGACCACCTCCTACTGTCCCTAATAAGACGATGCCAAGTAACCTTAGTCCCAAACATCTTCCTTTCACTTTTATGCATCGTTTATCATGGTGCAGAAATCTTTTATTTTTTGTTTGATCACCTTCTCTAAGTGTGCCTCGTCCTCCTCCGTCTCTTATAAGATTACATTAGAGGCTATCCTTTTCCCTTCACTTCCCTGCACCTTTGATTAAGTTTTATTCAGGTAAGGCCAATGACTTTGCGGTATTTTTTTTATTAAGCAAGAAAATCAGGTTTACCCAACAAGCACCTAAATATAGTTAAAGGAAGGTGTAGGTTATTAAATCACTTCACCTCACCTCACCTCACCTCACCTCACCTCACCTCACCTCACTTAGGTCATACAAAGGTCATAGAAAGCACCAAAGGGCAGATAACCAGTTTATAATAAGACCAGCAAAAAAATATTTCACTCAGCTTCGTCATAATAAAACTCGACACTGCACATTCCTTCTTATATAAAATATAAGGACATATGAATATAAGGAAACTACAATATTGCACAATATTGCATGATTGCGCCTCAGTTTTTACAATTTCACTTATACAAAAGGTATCGAATCCTACAACATAACCCTATGAGTATAAGTAAGTAATAGATGACATTCCCTTGCCACACATTATAACAACGCGCGATCCTCTGCATATATTAGGACTAAGGAGCATATAGTAGGAAAACTTTACATCTGTGTCAAGTAGAATCTAAACCGGTTTAATTCGCTTTGACCCCAACCGATGCCTTGTTGGGTAAGGTAATGTTGAATCACTCAACCTGAACTTAGATTAATATGTGTACGACACTTACTCTCTCTCTCTCTCTCTCTCTCTCTCTCTCTCTCTCTCTCTCTCTCTCTCTCTCTCTCTCTCTCTCTCTCTCTCTCTCTCTCTCTCTCTCTCTCTCTCTCTCTCTCTCTCTCTCTCAATTATTCATTGATTAATATGCATTGCCCATAAAGTGTTTGTTAGTATTTTTTAATACTTAACATGAATACACACATCTAAGAGGGAAAGGTGCAAGTATACAATTAAAAGCGATATATAATAGTGATTCAGTGCATTATAATGATGATATGCTTTGGTTGAAGATCTTAATCCACGAATTATCTTGCAGTCATAAGGAAATACATTCAAATATGAGAGAGAGAGAGAGAGAGAGAGAGAGAGAGAGAGAGAGAGAGAGAGAGAGAGAGAGAGAGAGAGAGAGAGAGAGAGAGAGAGAGAGAGAGAGAGAGAATAATATCAGCGATGATCTTGAATAGAGTAATGGCAAATAGGGATGAAAAGAAAACACCCAACATTACAATAATTAAGATATACTCAGAAAATAAGGTGATGGAAAATGAGAGAGACAGGTGAAGCTATATACTTTGTTTTTAAATCAAATCAGTAAAATAAGTAAAGTGAGGTCACACGTTGTAGCTGCGGGCGCTCATCTCCCATCATATAGGCCTTTCAGCCTTTGTTTATAGGTTTTGTTTAGAGGTCTATGCCTCACAGCCATGGTGGACCACCATAGATTAAGTATTTAAAACCATAGATAAGGGGGACGAGTATGATATAGTTTATTTGGACTTCAGTAAAGCCTTTGACAGAGTACCCCATAGGAGACTGTTAAGTAAAGTCAAGGCTCATGGCATAGGTGGGAACATACTAGAGTGGATTAGGGGATGGCTTACTAGTAGGGAACAGAGGGTACAGATTAATGGGAAGAAATCAGAATGGGGTAATGTCACTAGTGGGGTACCACAGGGATCAGTACTAGGACCATTGTTATTCATAATCTATATAAATGACTTAGAGACAGGAATAAACAGTGATATCAGTAAATTTGCCGATGACACAAAGATAGGAAGACCGGTAAAGAATTTAGATGATGCTAGGATGCTGCAGGATGACTTAAATAGGCTGTACGAGTGGTCAGAGAAATGGCAGATGCAGTTTAATGTTAACAAGTGTAGCATTATGAGTGTAGGTAAAGGTAATAGGCCTGTAGACTACACATTAAATGACAATACCTTAGGAAAGTCATATAGTGTGAGGGACTTAGGAGTTCAAATAAGCAGTGACTTGCGCCCCAGGGAACAGTGTATTATAGCTAGAAATAGAGCCAACAAGATAATGGGATTTATTAGTAGGTGTGTGACAAATAGGAGTTCTGAGGTCATTCTGAGGTTGTATTTAGCGCTAGTAAGACCCCACTTAGATTATGCAGCTCAGTTTTGGTCCCCTTATTATAGGAAAGATATAGGCTCCTTTTAGGCAGTCCAGAGAAGAATGATCAAGATGATTCAGGGACTGAGAGATTTACCCTACAAAGATAGGTTAAAACGTCTTAATCTCCACTCCCTAGAGAGAAGGAGGGCAAGAGGGGATTTGATTGAGGTTTTCAAATGGGTAAAAGAAATTAATAAGGGAAACATTGATCAGGTTTTATAATTTAGTAGTCAGGATAGGACAAGTGGAAATAGGTACAAGCTAGAAAAACTTAGATTCAGGACAGACATAGGTAGATATTGGTTCACTAACAGAGTGGTGAACGATTGGAATAGGCTGGGTAGACACGTAGTAAGTGCTGAGTCAATAGATAGCTTTAAAAGACGGTTGGATCAGAGTATGGATAGGGATGACAGGTGGGATGGCTAAATATTGGATTAATCCAACGGTGGGGGGCAAGGAGCTGCCTCGTGTAGGTCATTAACTGGCCTCTTGCAGTCTCCTCATTTCTTATGTTACCACTGTGGTGCCCGACCACAGCAGTTCCTCCCCAGTAAACAGCTTAAGCATCACGAGCCCGGATGGGGACTCGATCTGCCGACCAAGCGAATGCAAGGCCAGCGCGCTACCACTGTACTTTCCACAGTTTACCTTCCCCAGGTTTCCCTTGGTACCCTCAGTGAAACCATATTATAAAACACATAATTATAGTTCACGTTTTCACCGAGTTAGCGGACTACAATAAGGTGGTACAGTATATGACGGTAATATTCCCAAAGCATCTATATTAGGAATGTAAGCCAGAGACCTGTCACCCCTGCGTGTGTCCTACCGTACTACATAATACTTACCTATACTATCGTTGTGCCACACCACACACGTACTTTGAGCCTTGTACACAGAATGGTGAGGAGTGTTGAAGTGATGTGCGGGAGGCGGTGAGTGAGTGAGTTTTCCCTTTCACGTCTTCACTCTCACCTGCCGCGGCGCAGAGTGATTACAATTTTGTCGCTCCCTGCCTGGAAAGTATGGTTTGGCGTGCGCGCGCACACACACACACACACACACACACACACACACACACACACACATGACTGGGTATAAAGTTTGGCCTGTCACACACACACACAGTAAAGAAAAAAGAGCCTGTGCGATAAGGTGTCCACACAGGACATAAGAACATAAGAATATAAGGAAGCTACAAAAAGCCCGGAGGCCTGCACTATGTAGTTCCTGTTAATCCTATACCCCCTTATTACCTACACCCACCTCTCATCTCCATCCATGAAGTCGTCTAGTCTTCTCCTAAAACTCCCTATTGTCTGTGCACTAACTACCTGCTGACTGAGTCTGTTCCAATCATCTACCACCCTATTTGTAAACCAATTTCTGCCTATTTCTTTATTAAATCTATATTTTTCTAGTTTGAATCCGTTATTTCTTGTTCTATCCTGACTACTGATCGTAAGAACTTTTCCTACATCCCCCTTATTAACACCCTTCACCCACTTAAATACTTCAATCAGATCTCCCCTTACTCTACGTCTCCAGTGAGTGCAATTTCAAAAGCTTTAGTCTCCTTTCATAGCTAAAATTACGAATTTCTTCTATCATTTTGGTCATCCTTCTCTGCACTGACTCTAACAAAATTATATCCATTCTATAATACGGTGACCAAAACTGCACTGCATAGTCGAGGTGAGGTCTGACTAACGCTAAATACAACTTCAAAATAACCTCACCACTTCTACTTTTAATACTTCTAGCAATGAATCCTAACAACCTATTAGCCCTATTTCTAGCCTCAATGCATTGTTTTCTGGGACGGAGGTCTGAGTTAACCTGTACACCCAAATCCCTCTCACATTCTGATCTATTCAGCATTACCCTGTTCATATTGTAGCTGTTTTGAGTGAGCTGACAGACTTTCAGTCTGTCAGCTCACTCACACCTTTTTCCTTCCTTTCTAAGTTTATTTGAGGGAAGGAGGAGCAGTAACACCTTATTCTTCACCATGTATAGTGAAAGGATTGAGAAAACAGTGTCTATTAAGCGTAATAACTTGATATAACGTCACAGAAGGAGAAGAGTAGGATGGCGGACGTGACAAAAGCGGAAGAGGTCACAGTAGAAGAAGAAGAGCAAGATGGCCCGTGCCTTGAAGGAGTAAGGAGTGCTCCCCTCCCTCATCGGATTTATGCCCGGTGTTTATATTACCATGTTTGTTTTGAAAGTTAAATATATTTGTTGTCGAGTGATGCCTCAGTTTTGTTACTCCCTAAAATCAATTCAGTGCCTTTTAAGTGCTATTAACATCTTGAGTACTACTATACGCTCGTTCTGTAGCTCGCTACCATAACAACTACCATCAACGCTACAGGGTGAGAAGGGAGTGACATTACAATGATCAAAACAAAACAAAAATTATATTAAATCTCATTATTTTACGTCATGTCTTGATTAACCTATACAAATAAATAAACAAATACATACATAGACAAATTAATAAATATATAAATAAACGAGCATAAATATAATAAAATGTAAACAGAGTAACAGGCGAAGTTCGAAATGGTTCTGGACGAGTGGTTGACCTTTTGCTTAGAACATAAAAACATCACAACATAAGGAAGCTACAAATGGCCCGGGTGTGTACACTAAGTAATTCCTGTTACTCCAATACTCCTGTATTACCTACATCCACCTCTCGTCCCTATCTATCAAGCCGTCTAGTCTCTTAAAACTCCCCATCGTCTGTTCCAATCATCTACCACCCTATTTGTAAACCAATCTAGGCCTATTTCTTTACTTAATCTATATTTTTCTAGTTTGAGTTAGTTATTTCTTGTTCTATACTGACTACTGATCATAAGAACCTTTCCTACATCCCCCTTATTAAAACCCTTCACGCACTAATATACTTCAATCAAATCTCCCCTTACTCTACGCCTCTCCAGTGAGTGTAATTTAAAAAGCTTTAATCTCCTTTCATAACTAAAACTACGAATCCCTTCTATAATTTTGGTCATCCTTCTCTGCACTGACTCTAACACAATTATATCCATTCTATAATACGGGGACCAAAACTGTACTGCATAGTCGAGGTGAGGTCTGACTAACGCCAAATACAATTTCAGAATAACCTCACCACTTCTACTTTTAATACTCCTAGCAATGAATCCTAACGACCTATTACCCCGAATATATTAACTTAATATATTTTAAGGTTTATTTGTCGTTTTTCCTTCAAATTTTGTTCGGGTTATTATTAACTTGCGTAGAGTTAGTTATAGTTGATTGTTAGTGACCTGTGTTGTACTTGTGATGTGTTAAGTGTAGAAGAACTGTCATAATGTTCTATTTATAAAGTTTTCCATTCCTCTACACAACACCTTTGAATAATTTTGTCCCTTATTGCCAGAGGTGAGATGGGTTTCCTTACTAACCTAACCAACATTATATATATTTTCAGACAATGGCAGAACCAATAGATGATATCACACTGTCATCAGATTCGGAAGCAGGTGAGAGACTAGCGAACAGGGTATTCCTATATATAGTTTAACCTATCTTAACTTAACCTAACCTAACCCAAAATATTTTTTACCCTATGAGAATAAACGTATGTTATCTTTGTCTCTTAGTTTAGATTCATCATCATCATCATCATCATCAAGGTTTATTAATTATCACCCATACCAGCCCTGAGGTTTAATTGAGTTAATAAATAATATTGGTGTTTCAGAAGGGGGCGGCACTCCTCCAATTTCTGTAAGTACCTTAATTATTGTATTGTATTGTAAGTACTTTAATTATTGTACATTGTTGAAGAAATATTAACACATCACTTTCTTAACATTTCTAAAAAAAATTCTGGAGTTGCAATTAATGGGTTCAAGTTATAAAAAAAAAAAGTTATATTGGGTTAACATTAGAATATAAGGAAGCCTTTTGTAGCTTCCTTATATTCTTATGTTCTTATAATGTCCAATCTTTTCACATATATCATTTATATATTCTTTTGTGTTGTCTCTTAGCCAGTACCCTTTTAATGTAAAAAAAAAAATCTTAATCCTTTGTGCTATTGTAATATATGAAGAGAGAAAAATAAATAAATAAAAGTGAGTTAAGTAATTACATATAAACAAAATTTATATTAATCCTTTGTGCTATTGTAATATAAAAACATAAAAACAAAATATATATATAAATGAGTCAAAAGTAGTTGCATATAAAAAAAATTTTGAATGATAAAAGTTTGCATTTTACAGTGAAGCTAATACAATAATTTTGTTCGACAGCTTGACATTTCATCATCAATAGAAACAGAGTCTATGTCGGACACGGTGAGTATGCATTGTATTATATTGTATTATACATCTTTACTTCAGACTTACTGGGTAATTACTTTTGTGATGGATTGATAATGATCTAATAAATTAGGAATCCATTAAGTTAAGTTAAGCTGTGGGACCTTAATGTATGTATATGTATTTAGGGAAAGTGTTTTGCTAATGTGTTTATATCAGTTTTGTAATGATAAATGAAGGCGTGTTTTTAAATCTCTTAGGATTACGAGCAGAGTCCTGAAATTAGAAGAAGACCAATACCAATACTAATGTCAGACACAGACCGAGAAGAAGAGGAGAGCGAAGAAGAAATTCAAATGATGAGCATAATATAACATGTGTTGTATATTGTAGTGATTTAAAGTTGCCGTAGTGAGTCAATAACTGATTCCCCTCATTACCTCTAATTCCTAGCTCCTTCAGGTAAAGTCTCCTAGAGGGTACATACATACCCACAGTTTGTAATGTTTGTTATTATGTCACAATGTATATAACTTTATCACCTTTGGCACCATCTAAGCAAGGGAGAGATGGTGATCAAGATAAGAGCATCCCTCCATCACACACACACACACACACACACACACACACACACACACACACACACACTCACACTCACACTCACACTCACACACCCTCACACACACACACTCACTCCCTGTCTACTTTACATTCTTCTATCATTTATCTTGATTACCTTGTACATAGTTTTAATTCTTGAATGACCCACAGCTCTCGTCTGGCCCACCTCCTGTACCAACGGATAACTCACTCCCCCAGCGCCACTTCATACCACCCCGCACCTACGAGCATCCACAAGCCAGGATGTCCCCCAGATCTCCTGAAGGTGCCGGGCCTTCCGTAGAAGTAAATGCTTCCAATCAACCTGCCGTGGGTGGACTTAAAAATGCTCCAGCAGAAGGTACTGAATCCCTTTTGTCACGTCTGTATAAGTATTGTAGTTTTATGATAATATGGAGATAATATTAGCGTCTTCTCCCGAGGTCAATACTAACCTAGCTAATGTTATCTCCATATTATTCCAGTTTTATATTTTTTTTAATCATGTGAAGTATTGCATTATTTTTTTGTGATCTTTGTTGTCATATCTTTGCCATAATTCCACTTCATATTCACCTTGACCCATCCATGCAAATTGTATGTAATTCTGTATGTAGTAATTGAGTCCGTTTTACTTTTAGGTTATCAATACAAAACAGTGACAGTTGTAGTTATATACCGTTCCTTTAATCAATACAAAACAGTAGCAGTTGTTAGTTATATACCGTTCCTTTAATCAATACAAAACAGTAGCAGTTGTAGTTATATAACGTTCCTTTAATCAAGAGAGAATGTAAATATTTGAGGCATCACTATAAAAAATCTAAAACCTACGCCAAATAACGGGCAAGAGGCAGTCAATCTTAGCTTCCATAAAGCCTATTGGTGCCAACAGTTTGTGATGTAGAAAAAAAAAAAAATTAATTATAGTTTTACGATACACGTTCTGCTTCAGGTGCAGCTGCGGTCCATACATGTACTGATAGTGAGGAGGGACGGATCTGTTCTATCTGCTTACAGCCTTGGACCAACATGGGAGACCACCGCCTTGTCTCCCTCAAGTGTGGTCATCTCTTCGGACTGAAGTGCATCAGGAGGTGGCTGGATGGGCTTAATAACGGAAGGTGTCCTGAGTGTAACCTAAAGGCAGTAAAACGTGACATTCGGTTCATCTTTACCAAGAATATCAAGCCTTCTGACAACGCAGAGAAGGAGAGACTGACAATTGAACTGAAAAAGGAAAAGAAAAGGAAAGAAAAACTAAAGGTGGAAGTAACACAAACCAAGTTCTTGTATACATTAACAAATGGACATATGGAAAAACTGCGAGACGAGCTAAACGCATTGAAGGCAAGAGTGCATAAAGCCGAACAATCAAGACCGTCATGTTCCAGCAGTCAAAATAACACTCTGGTTTACAACAATCAGCTGGAGGTGTGTCAGAGTGGCAGCTGCCGGGTCATGGCATACAATGAGCGGTTAACGATGCTGGTGGTGTCCATGTCCAGCCAGGTAATGTTGATCCCAGGTTACGGGATAAAGATAATTGACATGATGGAATGGAAGGTATTCAAGTACGTCCCACTACACAGCAACCAGATCCGGGACTTGGCGTTCCACCCGGTTCAACAGGACTTGCTGCTCTCTGTAGGATTGGACCGGGTGGTTATGATAACAAATGTCCTTTCCCAAAATCGTGTGGTAAGCTTCAAGGCGCTGGGCCCCTGCTGGTGCTGCTGCTGGAGCACCCACCAGCCATCCTTCTTCTACGTGGGCACCGCCAACAGCTACATTCAGCAGTATGATACCCGCTGCACTGAAGGGGCTGTGGCCACCTTCCAGCTGCCTGGGTATGATCCTATAGTCTCCATGACCTATATTAACCCAGGAGCTGTGACGTATATGACCTGCAGGGGACTGTTGGTAGCCAAGTTAAAGTCCTGTTACTTCTATGAGATGGAGATGCAAAGTGAGCCCAGGAGTCACTTGCTGCCAATAACAGGAAACTTCATCTCTGTATCAAGTATGGCTGATGATTGCCATGTCTTAGTGTCCAGCCGGCCCTCACGGGAGTACCCACACACCAGACACTGTATCTATCTCCTTCAGCATATGAACTCCTCTATAGTGGGAGGCAAGGAGGTGACAGTACAGCTAGTACACACCTTCCTTGGCAGTACCGCACCGGGGAGGTTGACGCGCTCCCTCTTCACCCGCCATCCACACCAAGGCTCAGACCCAATGGTGTTTGCTGGTGATGAATCCACCCAAAGCTTATACGTCTGGGACCTCACCACGATGACCTGCCAGCAGAGGATACAGAACACAGGCACAGTGGTGGATCTCCTTGACGTAATGGTAGGCGAGAACTCTCACTTGATTGCACTCACGGATAAGAAAGTTATCCTGTATAATTGGGTGAAATAATAGTGAAGGAAGGAAGGAAAGGAAAGAGTGTTGAGTACCTGAATAAATGATTAGTTACCTCATTACATTATATTACATTTTCTTTTTATTTATTTGAATGATGATTATGATTGTTGCTCTGAAAGGAATTTGAATGTACCTTACTTACTTGCCTCATCATTCTTTCAAATAAGGTAATAATTTGGTCATTCTTTGTCAATTTGTGTTGGTTATTAGCTTGTGTTAATGATATTCATATTCATGTTAGGTTAAGTCATACTTAAACATCATCATCATCATTCAGGTCATGCCACTTGCAGCCGCAGGTTATATTATAAAATTTTAATATTTTCCTTTTATTTACTTCCATAGGCTATATAAAACTTTTTGTAATTTTTCTTATATGAACTAATATAGGATGTGTAAATTTGTACTTTTTGTAAATATATATAGTTTTGTTATATACTTTATATTATTTTTTTATAAATAAAGGAGTCACAAAGATAAGAATGCTTTGAAGTAAAATATACCTTAACTAATAAACTAGAAACTTTAACTAATAACTGTTCTTTGAATGGAAGGAAGATTTGATTCATAAATATTACTACATACTTAAGCTGACCTGTTGATTAATGCATTATAATATATGAGGAGCACAGTAAGTAATTAGGTGTTAAATGAAGCCTCTGTCTGTGTGTATAGATAAAGTTATTGTATATACCAGTTAGTTAAGTACTTCTACAACAGATAAAAAGGTCTTATAATCACAACCAAGTGTATTTTTACTTAAACAATGAATTACGTCAATATTACGTTAGTTTTCCCTGTTAAGTGAATGAATAGAGAATATAATAGTTATCGTAATTTCATCTCACCTTATAATAAACTGTGTATTCATGGTTTTTCATAACAGGTATCTTAACTACATAATTTTCCTCAAGAAATATTACAAACAGGACTTGAATATAATATAATCCATTTTACTTAACAAATCATATATACAAATACCTAAAACCGTATTCATAACATAATATACATATATTCTAACTATATTATTTAGCTTATAACTTAAATATATGGATGAATATATCGAACAAGAGAGCGGGGGGCGGCCAGTGGGGTCACGCGCTTTACTAATCAGCTGTCTGATCACGTGGTTTTGAAGTCAGCTGTTTAGTGCAAGGGGCGTGTTGTGTTGTGCTGTCAGTGTAAGGGAAAACTACCTTATTACTACTTTATTATTACTTTACTATAACTACAACGTTGGTAGTATGTGGTATTATGTTATGGATAAGATAATAATAATGATAAGGTTGTAAGAGGCTAGCTAGTAGAGGCGTGTTGTGTGCTGTCAGTGAAGGGAAAAAATTATATTATTACTACTTTATTACTACTTAATTATTACTTTACTATCACTACAACGAAGGTATTATATTGTACATTATTTACAGGGAATGGTTACGTGTGCTATTGAAAAATGGATCTATTAGCTGAGAACAATGTGTGTGGACAAGCTTTGTTACGGCTTGTGGCGAGAGGAAATTCTATCATTGCGGAGTTAATGAGACTCGCTGACTATGTGCCGCAAGTTTTCAGGTAAAGTTATATTAATTATGTATATGTTGAGTTAATTGCAGGTGTTCAGGTAAAGAATGCATGTTAATTAAATATATGATGAATTATTTGTTGTGGTAAATCTGCATAACTACTGTTCAGTCGTACTACATACTATACATAATGTACTCAAAACATATGTGAAGGTTTCAGGCGGTGCTCACCATTATTTGCCTCGTAAAGCGTGTTTCAAGTTAGTAAGGTTATATTAGGTTTGGTTTGGTTATGTTATGGTTAGGTTATATAATGTTTTTTTGTATTTTATTACCTTAAAGTTAAGTTTTTACCTGGATTGCCATATATGTCCTATAATTGCTTATAATGACGAGCACCGCCTGAAACCTTCACAGATGTGTTGAGTACACTATGTATAGTAGGTATGTACCACTTCATATTTATATCAATATCGTTCGAGCAGTAGTTATGCAGATTTACCTTTGTTGTTATAATACTATGTTTCTGCAGGTGTTTAGGTAAAAAAGTTAGATTAATTAAGTATATGATGAATTATTTATTGTTATTATACATGTGAGAAAGTGCATAGGTTGTGGTATTCTTAATTAATGCTAAAATTGAAATAGTTATAGACAAATAAGATAAAGTAAGGTAAGGTTAGGTAAGGTAAAATATGTTTCTAAGCTAATTGTATATATCTTATTATGCTTTTCAGATTAGAGACAAAGGCAGAACAACAGAAATATGGTGATATTGTCTTAGATTTCACTTATTTCAAGGCTGCTGAAGGATTTAATAAGAAAATAGAGAATTCATCAGTAAGTATCAATGCCTAACCTAACATTACTAAAAGTCCACACATAAGTCTCGCTGAAATATACGTGTTAATCCGTTTGACTTTCATAAATGTGAGGAAAACAATAATTATGATATTTTTATAATGTGCTTAATTAATTTGATGGTTTTTAATCCAATTTTTCACTCCTATCTAATGTAAGAAAAACAATAATTATGAATTTTTTATAAGGTGCTTAATTTGATGTTTTTTTAATCCTAATTTCTATTCCTATCTAATGTAAGGAAAAGAATTATTATAGTTTTATATAATATGCTTAATATGATGTTTCTTATCCAAAGGTTTTGATGGACATTGATGATGAGATTCGGGAAAGTCACAGAAATATACTCGGGCGGATTTACTCTGTTTTTGAAAGTATTCACCGCTATGTGTCGGATCTGAACGGCTTTTTACAAGATCTGAACGAAGGAACGTTCATCCAGCGAACTCTGGAAAACATGTTCCAGAATGAAGATGGGAAGCAGCTTATGGTGAGGTGTAAATGTATATATTGTTGTGTGAAAATGTTATACAATGTTGGGGTGTATGAAGGTTTAGTTTGGTTAGATTACATTAGGTTTAGGTAAGGTTACGTTAGGTTAGGTTAGGTTAGGTTAGGTTAGGTTACACCAGACCTGCATCCACTCCATTATATGAACAAAAAACACTAATAAATTTAATCCATGCAATACGTATGTATATAGTTTCACATGGAAATTCACACCAACGTGTATCATGTATGTATTTTGACCAGAACACTTATATTTATTTATTTATTGTTAATTATTGTTGTTATTAGTTTGTATTTATTTATTTAATTATTTTATTATTATTATTATTATTATTATTATTTTATTTATTTATTTTTTCCATATAGTGTGAGGCATTATACTTATACGGTGTGATGCTGCTTCTTGTGGACTACCTCTTCCCTGGGCTGGTGAGGGAGCGGATCATAGTGACGCACCACAGGTATGCCGGACAGAAGGCATCAAGCGACACTAACATTGATGACGTGTGTAAACTCCTTCGATCCACCGGCTACTCTTCCCTCCCAGGCACAAAAAGGCCGCTAAATTACCCCGAAGAATATTTCAGGTAACTAATTGATAATGATAATAATATATACTTTATTTAGCCTTTTTGTGTAATAACTACAATAAAGAAACTTGCTTACTTCATTCTTAAGGAACATACTTAGTGTTATCTAAGGTGTAACTTGTGTATTTAGGGATTAAAGCTTGCATTTCTTCCCTATATCACTGAAGGCTCTTTATTACTTTACAGAATATCTATATGTAATTAGTAAAGTGTTGAAGTCTTTATTGTGGTTAAGAGTTTCATTGTTTTGCAGGAGAGTTGAAGTTCCGGGAAGCTATGTGAGTCTTGTCATTGGCTACTTGAGGTCAGACGACATCTATCATCAGGTAGAGTACTAATTATAGTTCTAATGTTATCATATTAATTGTATCCTACTTAATAATGTCAATATGTGTCATTAAAAGTATTCATTTATATGTGATCTTGATTTTATGGAATTTTTTATTGATTATTTAAACATGATAAGCATTGCAATATGATTCTGTGGACGTGTATTTTCTGTTCCTTGTTAATTTATTTTTTCTTTTCCTTAATTTCCAGGTTCATATTTTCTGTACCTTATTAATTATTCCATTTTCCTTTATTTCCAGGTTCAGGCTTACCCTTCACCCGAACACAGATCCGCAGCGCTAGCCAACCAAGCCTCAATGCTGTTTGTGTGTCTGTACTTCAGCCCAAACATTCTCAACTCACAGACGGCTAAAATGAGGGAAATTGTAGACAAGTTCTTCCCGGATAATTGGGTTCTCAGTTACTACATGGGACTCACCGTGAACTTAATAGAAGCTTGGGAACCTTATAAAGCTGCCAAACAAGCTCTTAATAATACATTGGAGGTGAGAACTGAACCTAACCTAACCTACCCTTTGCTTAACCTAAAAAAAATTAAAAAATAAAATAAATAAACACTTATTATTTAGGCAATTAATTGATAAAGATAGTGTAATGTATGTTATTAAATTTTTTTTCTTCTATTTAATTGAGTCTTTTACGGTTGCAAGTAACGGTCAGGCTCTTATATATTTTATTCACTTATTCAGAGACATTTCTGATAAAGTTTATATATAACCAGAAGAATACAAATGAGAGTCAAGTCATTTTTCTTATAATTATCTCTTCCCAGGTGACCAACATTAGAGACCAGGCAAGCCGCATCAGCACCAAAGTAAACAAGTTATTGAAGCAAACCGAACAGTTGCGAGCAGACGGTGCATTGTCTGAAGGCCGCGTCCTTGACCACAGCAACAAGATACTCAACCTGCTGAGGGAGTGTAACGTGGCGCTGCGCTGGGTCATGCTGCACGCTGCATCACTCAGCAGGGGAGGAGCAGACAGCAGTAGGAGGTGTAAGGCTGTACGGGACCAGGTAAGGAAAGAGCCGAGTATGAAAAATTATTGGTTAATCTATTTCAATAATTGTGACTACGTATTGGTTATATGATTAATTTCAACTTAGTGGTTTAATTGTGCTAAACTATTGTGGTTATGATTGTTTTTTTTAAAGTTTTCATAATTGTGATAATACAATACTGATTATACGATTAATATGAGTTTCCTTTTGATTTACGTCACCTCACTTTACTCTCTTTTTTTTTATTATTTTTTATTATTACATTAAAAGGGTACTGGCTAAGGGACAACAAAAATAAGTAAAAAAAAATCCAGCTTGTAGCCAGAGCCTGTGTGTGTGATAATGCAGCTACGATGAGGAGTATAATGATGACTAAAATACTTATCTGTACATCTAAGTTCATATATTCTAAGTGTTGGTGTTTAGTTAATATTTTCTTTTGTTTGAACAGGTGGTGGGTGACCTGCAGTACGCCCCCATGACTGTGTTTCAGCTCCTCCTCAACACGGCCTCCCTCGAGCACGACCTTACGCAGATATACAAAAGACTCGTCTCCGAAAAGGTAGTGAAGAAATACCTCTTTTATTCATAAGACCAATTACCAGCGATAAATCATTTTATTTTAGACTTATCATTATTTATTTATAAGTGTCATAGATAATTGTTATGAAGAAATACCTCTTTTACTCACAACACCAATAGTAAATAATAAATAACTTTTTTTAGACTTATTATTAATCATTTATAACTTTCATATTACCTATAGTTTTTTAGTCGTCTTATAAAATGCCATAGACTATTCCTGCTACTTATTCCCTTTTAAGAGATTATTTATTTAACATTTTCAGGAAGAGAACTGGAATAAATACTGCGTGGAGGCCAACCAGCAAGCCCTTGAGCTGTCTGAGGTGTTCTCCGGCAACCGTCCACTCGCTCGGGTTGAGAAGAACGATCGTCTCAACAAATGGTTCAGAGACATTGGAGAAGAGATAATGAGTCTTAGCCTAGAGGAGCCGGGACCTTCGGGGAGAAAGATTATCCAGCTGATACAAGCCATGAAGGATGTTAAGGGTGAGATTGTTGTGTCTGCTGCCTCCTAAAACCTTACTCTTGGTATTCAGTTATGGGAGGTTGTACAAGCTTCAGAAGTACTTAGAATATTATTGTAATTTTTGTAGTGATATAGACTGAATGAAATGTGAATAATTGATTGGCTTTTAGAATTGAAATCCACTTGATCTAATCCCTATTAATTAAGCAAGGATAAGACTAATGAGAGACAGCTTCATTAATAGTAATAAGACAAGGAAGTTATTAGTTATGTATCACTTACCATACAGGAGATAACGAAGAGAATTTTACAAGCACACAAGGAGAGAGCACACAGCATTACCTAACACATGAAAGATAACACCACACTAACTAACTAACACTTATTGCAGAGTATCACAGCCTGGAGTCAAGTGCAGGAGTGGTACAGGCAATTAATGAGGTAGTTACGGCACTTCAGTCGTTAGTGCGTGTGGCGGGAGTCAACGAGGATGAGCTGGTCACTCTCTCCCTCATCTCGGACCTCTCCTACGCATGGGTGTTGGTGGATGACTACACACCCATCATGCAGGTATAGTTGGATGACATAGTAAAAGGAATTGAATTTAATATCATATCATCCTAATGTTTTTTTTTATTTATTATATTTTTTTTTTTTCATTTATTTATTTATTTTTTTTTTGACAGTGCGGAAAGGGAATTGAATTTAATATCACACTATTCTCATGTATTTTGTTTATTATTTTATTTTTTTATGACAGTTTAGAAAAGGAATTGAATCTAATATCACACCATCTTCAGTTTTTTTTTTTTTTTTTTTTTTTTTATATATATATATAATTTTTATCTGGTGTAACTTTTTATTTATTTATTCATTTATTTATTTCAGTCTGCCGTGAAGAAGGACCCGTCGCACGTGGCCAGGTTACGTGCTGTCTTCCTGAAGCTTTCCTCTGGCCTGGACCTCCCTCTGCTGCGGATCAATCAAGCTCGGAGTCCTGACCTCATATCCGTCTCTGCCTATTACTCAGGCGAGCTCGTGTCCTATGTTCGGAAAGTAAGAGTTGATGCAAATGTATGTTCCGTAATGGATATAATATGTTTTTTTAATATGTTAGTTTTTAATATCAGATTTTTGTTACTGTTGGGTGAATAATTAGTTTTTATTTGTATTCGTGGAAATAATGTGTGTTTAAGCTAGTTTTAATACCAATATCTGGCTGAATAATTAGTTTTTATTCATATTCGTGGAAATAATACGTTTTTTTGCTAGTTTTTTTTTTCACTGTTGGCTGGGTGAATAATTAGTTTTCATTTATATATTTTTTTTATCACTAGGTCTTGCAAATCATTCCTGAGACCATGTTTAGTCTTCTGGCCAAGATTATCAAGCTTCAAACAGAAAGGATTAAAGAACTACCAACGCGCCTTGACAAAGACAAGATGAGAGACTTTGCTCAGCTCTCAGAAAGATATCAGGCAAGTGTGACTGACTGACTTACTCATTGATGTTGGAAAGAACTTATTTATATAACTCACAAAAAATCAAATGTGGAAGTGGTTTTTTTAATTGATTTTCTTCTGATCTCCTTTTTTAATGATATTAATTCATGTGTAGGTAAGTAATAATTGCATAAAAAAGATCATGTTTCTGGAATATCGTTTAAAATCATATTATTCAGATACAAGCGGCATTGAAACAAAACTTTCCTACAGAACTTTATACTCAAACCAAGTCAAATACTGAACCATCACTTAGTAGTAATTAATATATCACAAAGTTTACATACAGTTAAGTTAAGTCAAGTAATAATAATTTTAATGAACAAGATAGTATTAATATCTCACAAAGTTT
The DNA here is from genome assembly GCA_029783475.1 of Metacarcinus magister. Classification (NCBI taxonomy): domain Eukaryota; kingdom Metazoa; phylum Arthropoda; class Malacostraca; order Decapoda; family Cancridae; genus Metacarcinus; species Metacarcinus magister. The sequence continues at coordinate 12,221,757 of JAPQNM010000020.1, forward strand.
AGGTACAGTTAAGTTAAGTCAAGTAATAATAGCTTTCAAGACAAGACAAGACAGTAAGTGTTTCCTTAGATGGCCGAGTTGAGTCACCGAGTAGCAGTGCTTGCGGAGGGAGTGGCAATGATGGAGACAACACTGGTGGGAGTGATTCAGGTTGACCCTCGGAGGCTGCTGGAGGACGGGGTGAGGAGGGAACTGGTGCTGCTGGTGGCTAAGATACTTCATGACGGCCTCACCTTCAACTCTAAGGTTAAGGTGAGGGAGTCCAACCTAACCTAATCTTACCTTAACTTACCTTACCTTACCTTACCCAACCCAACATAACCAAACCTGTTAAGGAAATATTATTATTATTATTATTATTATTATTTAACGTATTGGCATCAGTCAGGATTTCTCGGGCTGTCGTGTTCATAATTAATTGCATTTTGCCGTTTCTTGCTGGATGTGAAATATATACTTATTATTATTATTTTATTTATGTGATCTCATATATTGTTTGTCCTCCTCTATAATGCAATGGAATAATAGAACCGAGTGAGTGTTTCTTATTGCACAGTTTTCTATGATTTGTTATTTAGCAGTAAGAAAATACATTGATGGTTAGTTAGTCCAGTTAAAATTACATAATAAAAGTAATCACATAAAAGTAACTTGCTCATCTTTATTCATAGTAAATTTTGTTCCTCTCTTGGTGATATACAGTAGTTGTGAGTGTCATTATTTTTGTTTCAGGGGAGTGAGTTGTACCGCCGCCTCACCTTGGTAGGGCAGCAGATGAATGGTTTCCGGACTTCCTTTGAGTACATCCAAGACTATATCAGCATGTACGGCCTCAAGATATGGCAGGAGGAAATGTCTCGTATTATCAACTATAACGTGGAACAAGTAAGCTAAAGGGAGACCAAGGGAGAAAGGGAGATAAACAAAGGGACACCAAAACCCAAGCTATATATGCACACTAGATATATTCATTATTTGATCTCAATCTTCTGTTTTAAGGAGAAAAAATTATTAACATTCAGTCAAGGATTTATTGTATTTTCACTTTTTTAACAGGAATATAATATAAAAAAAATTCTAATCTCATCCCACTAAAGAAAAACAACTAACAATCAGTCAGGGATTTACCGTATTTTCACAGGAACGTAATTTTCACAGGAATGTAATCAATTGGTGAAGAAGAAAATCTCAGACCACGAGAGCATCTATCAGAGTGTGGCAATACCTATACCCAAGTTCCCTCCAGCAGCAGCAGACTCTCACTCTGTTAACTTCATTGGCAGACTAGTGAGGGAGATCCTACGAATAACTGACCCCAAGTAAGTTCAAGTATAAGTCCCATCTGAGGACAGTATTATCCTATCCATTCATCCTTATTCATCTATTTATCCCCTATTCATCTATTCATCTATTTACCCCTTCGTCTAGATGCACCATGTACGTCCCACAACTGAGGACGTGGTATGACAGTAAGAGCCACACAGAAGTACTCTCCAGCTCTGTCATGGGCACTGTAGAGTCAAGCATCAGCACAGCGGGACTCACAGGGGTTGATAAACTACTCGCCTTCTTAATCGTTACGGAACTACAGGTAATGATATTGTTGGTGTTGTTATGTTTATTGATTAGTTCTATTACGGTTGTTGATGAACTTCTGGCATTCTTAATCTTATCATTGTTATTCATGCTGTAATATTAATTGAAGAACATAAGTGATTAAAATAAAATATAATATAGGGTAATTTCATTCTTCTTTATGTTGTAATATTTATTTAAGAACATATATGATTAAAGGAAAATATAATATAAAGTAAAGGGATAGAATATAATGAATATAAACTTAACATTAACAGGCTTTGGTGCGAGAGGTTGAGAGAGCGTGGAAGAAGGACATAACCCTCAAGGAAGCTCTGAGGACAATGATGCCGCAGCTGGGTCAAAACTCTCCTGTCGTAGGTAAGTTAGAGGTCAAGAAGTATTAGTCACATCTATAGCAAGATAAAAAATAATCCGGCATAAGCAAACACCTAATTCTGGGTACAGCGCTTTCAAAACATAAACATAAACAGTGCCTCCAGAAAACAGGAAATTTGAAACTGCGCTCTGAAATTCATGCTGGAAAACTGATGGAACCAGAATATTGATAGGCAACCTGTATCTTATTATTATTTCTATTGATGTTTTTATCAGCCCAGCCGGTGCGTCAGTATGTGGGTTGGGTTCAGCGGACCAGCAAGCTTTGTACTCTGATGGCGGACCACATAATGAAGGTTGGACAAATGCAGATCCTGAGACTACACGCTGCCAGCCGACTCAACTCCTCCTGCAAGTTTGATGCTAAATACCTCGCTGCAGCACTCAACACTATGAATGAGTAGGTTTAATGGAGCTGATTGTGGCTGATTCTAGTTCCTTTGGTGTAAAGTAGAGGAAAGTGTTTTTATTTAAAGTAGAGGAAAGTGTGTTTATTCTAATGTGTTTTTAGGTCTTTGATGTCTGACGTGAAGCAACATTACACTGACCCAACGCGACCTTACCCTGACGAGGACGGTTCCCTGACCAGTGAGCTGAGTGTGTTCCTGGAGTGGTGTGGGATGACGCAACCTTTAGACAGGATATACATCACCACACACGCACTCCCGCCCCTCGCACTCCTACTACTCCTCACAGTGGTCTCGCATTTCCCTAAGATACACTTCTCGAAACAAATTGGTGAGTTTTTTCTTTCCTTTCATGCGGGTAAATATTCAATCTTTATTCTGTCTATCTATTCATCCCATCAACTGTTTTTTCCATCATTGAATAAACTTTTGTTCATTTAGTTACATGAATCAAATGTTTATATAATGATTTAGTATATATTATACTTCCTTCAGGTGGTCTTAGTGGCATCAGGGGCAATGAGGGGGTGGATGGGGAGCCCCTCATTGTGGGTGTTGTAACAGTGCTGCGTCAATACCACCAGGAACACACACTAAGCTTCCTGCAGCTGTTGGCTCAGTGCATCACATCCTACGCTGCACACACAGCTGCAACGTAAGTCACTCACTCTCACACCAACCATGGATTTTACGTCTCAATATTTTCATGATTATAATGATATCCAATGATACTTTGAGGATTTAATAGTAATAAGGGAGAATACAATGTGTTTTTTAAGGTTATTTATATATTTTAATGTGTTAGGTGCACAGGAGCTGCCTTGTGTAGGTCAACTGGCCTTTTGCAGCCTAATTATTTTCTTATATTTTATCAATCTTGAGAGGTATTGAGAGAGTATTTTCTTCCCTTCCAGCAATGCCAATAAAGGTGTAGAGTTGCCACACGAGACAGTGACCGGCCTGGCAATACTAGAGGATGTGGCAAAGAAGATGTCAATACCTAAGAAGACTTTGTCCCTCTATGTGCCGAAGCATCTTATGGCGGCACACAATGGTTAAGCTCTCTCTCTCTCTCTTTTTTATTGTGTGTCTGTAGTCGCCATTTCTATGTACATTTGGTTATCTGTCTTCCTTTCTTTTCTTATTATTTTTTGGTTTGTTCCTTCCTTTCATATTTTTTTTTTCCTTCCTTTGTCTCTTGACATTCATTCTTGTTTTGTTCTCTTTACTTCCCTACCTTTTTTCATTCCAATATCTCTCTCTATCTCAATATTAATTATGTCTGTGTGTATATAAGTATGAACATTGGACTGAAATGTATTGTATATATGAATTCTGTAAAGCTGGAAAGATAATAAGATATGATTTTTTTTTTCTTCTAGTTTGAGATATCGCGGAGATTATTTAGAGTTAGAACAATTTTAATGACTAGTCTAATATATATTTCTTAGGTCATTATGCTCACAAGGGTTGTAAATTTGAGGTGTTTGAATGCCGAGTGAATGGATGTTTGAAAATGCCGAGTGAATGCATGTATGAATGTCGTATTAATGAATGTTTAAAATTCCGAGTGAATGCATTTTTGGCCCATTTTACCGGGCATCTTTCCTGCTTTCCTTTCCAAAGACTTGTGAGAAACCCGTCACAAATTACTTTATTAGTCTGATACTGACATGAATGTGATTTTAAATGACTTGTATAGTGTAAGTTTAGAGTATCAAAGTGGAGAAATTTGATTATAAATGACTTGTTGCTGTATTAGGCTTGAGACTTTTACGGAAGGAAGTGTAATTTGCACAACTATTTAAGTGCTTTCCCCCTGAAACACAAAGGCTGAATGTACCTTTAGCTCCCTACTCCACTGTACTCCTCCTTCCGAACCATAATTCCAAAGGAGGAGTATTGGGGAGTTGCGAGCTAACTGTACTTGCTGGGACCAACATATCAAACATTATATATAGAGAATGAAAAACTTTGGAATTAATGTACATGTTTATGCTATTTTATTATGTACTTTTCTTTGATTATTTGTATGTTCAGTTATGGAAATGTTTGTCTTAAAAGAAACTTGGGTGGATAGATTTATACAGTGATCATACATTAGAATTAGTTGAAATCGCATACAAATCTTAATAGTTATGCCTGTTATTAGTATTTTGGGGAACTAATATTTCCTCCAATTTCTTGCATTTGTAAACATGTGCTTTTGTATGTATTTTATTGTTAATTAATTTGCTGGAAGGCTGTGATTTACTTCAGTATTTGAATGAGGAGCAATAAAAGGATGAAACGTAAATGTTAGTACAATACATATTTATTGGAAAATGCCAAACAAAAAAATATCAGAAAAAAACAACTTGAATATTCACTGCAAGAAGGAAACATATAAACTTCTGCATCAAATAATTAAATTGATAAAGCTACATCATCTTCACTCTGCATTAGATTATTTCTTCTGTTTCTTCTTCTCTGCTTCTTCTTCCTTCTCCTTTTCTATTTCCCCGACAATCTTCTCGAGGCTTTCAATATCCAACATCTGAAAAAAGACAAAAACACACATTTAATAAAGATATTCTGAGACAGTCACATCACTTCTACCAACACTTTACTCCACTTAGTACAACACAACACACACACATACGTTACCACTTACTCTCATAGGTTGGTTAGGTCTCATGATAGCCACTTCCACATTCTTGGCCCCAGACTGCACCACCTCCAGCAGCGCCTTCACCACCAGCTTGATGGCACCTTCTTCAGTAGACACAGAGTCTTCCGAGTAGTGCTTCTCTAGGAACTCTCGCACTGTCTTTGCACTGCGCCCTGTTGCATTAGCCTGGCGATAAGATAAGATAAAAAAAAGCCGGTAAATTGTTAGCCATCACTCATTACTGTTGATAAGATTAAGAGAAAAGGGAAATTGCTAGTCAGTATAGATAATCTTCATTACTCATAACAATAATTTCTTTAAAAAAATAATAAAAAGGGGAATATGGGATGAATTAAATGTCTTAGGCGTGTTAAGTACATAGTAAAAACATAAGATGAATTAAACTAGTCTTACATTACATAACGTTTAAACCTACAACATTTAGCGTACATATAACTAACCTGCCATTCTGTGTAAGTGCCGGATGGGTCAGTGAGGTAGAGGTGAGGTGTTCCGTCCATGTCAAACCCAGCAATGAGACAAGAGGTTCCAAAAGGCCGCCTCCCATTGCTCTGTGTGTATCGCTGCTTCAAGGTGGCAATGAACCTGAGGAAAGAGATGAAAATAATTACATACGAGGCAATCAATATATACATTAAAAAAATTTAAAAAAAGGTAGGTAGCTTTGATTAACCGGCCAACTCTCATAATATTACTATAGTTTTTATCATCTTTCTACCTCCAACCAAGTAACATTATATAATACCTTCAATTAATCATCTCCAACATACACACTACTAATATTTCCCTATACAAAAACCATATACATTATTACTTTACCTTGTGATGTATTCCAAGGTGACTGGATCCTCTACAGTCAGTTTGTGTGACTGGCATTCCACACGGGCTCGGTTCACTAAGATACGCGCGTCGGCAGTCAGTCCTGGAATCACGTAATGCAAGGACTTAGTTAAATTTATATTTTTGTTGCCGGTGAAATGTTTATTAATCTGTCTTACTGGTAATGATTTAAATTTACGTTTTTGTCGGCGGTGAAATATTTGTCTTATTAATCTGGCTTAACCAAGGACTTAAAATACTTAGAAAAATTATTAATAGTAAATAGACAATAAAATGAATGATGACTTACCAGCAAAAGCCATGAGTACGTGGTCATCTAGGAGACATATCTTGCGTACAGTCCTTTCCTCCTGCAGCTTGGGTACAGACTTCTTCTCAACACACAGCACCACCACGTCCTTACCCTTCACACCAACCTACACCACGCGCGGGGAGAGAGAGGAACAGTGATACATTATAACAAAAAGTGGTACATTTTTACATCTTCACCAGAAAATGGCGTCTGCACCTCGTCCAACCCCCGATTTTAGGTCATAGAATAATTTGGCTGCTTCTAAATTAATATAACCCAACTTAACTTTTCGAAGAGAAGGTCTCATAGAAAACATTGAATATCTCTCAAACTAGGAATTTGCGACGGAAATGTAATTAAGAAAACCTCAGAATGCATCAGGTAATGTAAAAATACAACCATCAAATCTCTAGAGCATTCCGGTGAAGATGTAAAATAATACCATACATTTCAACAAAAAGTTAGTATTTATATCAATATCAACCGAGCAGTAGTTATACAGAAACACCCAAAAAATAACCACACCGGTAATATAGAATAACTGCCTCGTAACAATAATCTACACGAACACATAACCATATAATCTAAACAACACCTTAACAAAACAATATAAAAAACAAACACACACCAAACAACACTAATTAACAACACAAAACTTAATTTACACAAACAAAAATTCACCTCGCTTCTACACCGCATTACAAATCCCTCATTATACATACAAATACCCAATCATACACTCCCATTATGCACTCAATATATACTTACAGCTGTTGATCCTTTTTTGACAGCTTCCTGGGCGTATTCCACCTGAAACAAGTGTCCATCGGGGCTAAATACGGTAATAGCTCGGTCATAACTTGAAGCGGCCATGATGACAACAAACACTAGTGAGTCGCAAGAAGAAGAGGAGGAAGAAAATGTGGCGGGAGGGAACTGGGATATAAAAAAAAATATTGCTTTGCCTTATTGAGATAGATTTAATGAGTTATTTTTGTTCTTTGTATAGTAATAAATGAGGAGAATTATGAGGGATGAAGAGAAGGTAATAAAATAATGGGATGATGAGGCAAAATTAGGGAAAAGATAAGAATGAAATCGAAATGCAATAGAAGTAAAAAATATAAATAAGAAAGTACAATGAACAAACTTTTAACGTATTTATGAAAAAAAAACAATATTGGAGTGACAGATTCCTTAATTAAACTTTTACGTTGATTTATTAGAAAAATAAAGAATAATGTTTACCTTTCGCCTTCACTAATTGGTTCTGAAAGAAGAGGCGAAGACATTAACAAGGTAAGCATGTCACTCCTCCTCCTCCTCCTCTTCTTCCTTTTCCTCTTCTTCTTCCTCCTTCCCTCAAATAGACTTAGAAAGGAAGGAAAAAGGTGTACATCCCCAGCCCCGTCAGCCCACCAAAACACACTCATAGCACAACACACTCGCCTTCATCTATATCCTTGTGGGTCGTCATGTCTTAACATTTATGTAGGAAACTGATAGGTAGTTCAAACGATTTTTTTAAGTATATATAATTGCTTTCCTGTGTATAATAAAAATCTCAATTTTGGTTTGATATATACGTGACCCAGCAGTCAACGCACGGCCGCCACCTAAGGGTACCTGTTGAAACTTGTATCAAGGCTATTTACGCTCAATAGATAATGTTTTCTTTATATCCTACCACTTTTAATGGTGAGGAATAATGTGTTACTGCTCCTTCATCCCTCAAAATGACATGTAGAGGAACAGGGAAGGTTTAAAACGAAAAAATATTATCACTGGGTCCTATCTGGCTGCTAGCGATACAGGCTCAACTCTTGTGTCGGAGAACAACACACACACACACATACACATAGTCACCTGAATGTTCCTGCAGCAGGGGCGGTGTGGGTGAGGGGACAGACGCAGGCGGTGCAGGTGAGCCGTGAGTGTTGTGTGGTCGAGGCACTATTTTCTTTATATCCAACCACTATTAATGGGGAGGAATAATATGTTACTGCTCCTCCATCCCTCAAAATGACATGTAGAGGAATAGGGAAGGTTTAAAACTAAGAAATATCACCAGGTTAGAGATCCTGTCTGGCTGCTAGCGGTACAGGCTCAAGTCTCATACTACTCCTCTTCCTCCTCCTCCTCCTCCTCTTCTGTTTAATTTATTATCTTAGGAAGGGGAAGCTATATTTTCCTAATACCGTTTAAATTTAGCTAATCATACTTATTTTAATGTTAGAGTAGGTTACGTCATGTTAGGTTACATTATGTTACGTTACGTTACGTTAGAGGACTTGAAGAAACAGCATTTTAACAAAGATTAGGAATAGTAATGATATTTATGACTATTTCTTAACGTCTTATATTAACCTTTCATATAAAAAATCAATAATTCTTCATCACCTTAATTCAGTGGTTCTCAAACTGAAAGGTGTTCCCGCTCAGCACTGACCCCCCCACCGACCCCTCTCGGTGCCGGCTGGGTGGCCCAACATATCGTACCGGAATGCAAGTACACATACATCATGCACAAACTGTGGGTAATTTACACCATGGGGATAATATATCAGTCTTTCTTGGGTAATGGATGGGGTGACAAAAAAAAAGAAGCATATATCTAGTGTTTTAATATAGCCATATACATCAATATTGACAACATTGGGTAACAAGTTTGGGAACCACTACTAATACATTCACTGTTTTATTAATTTCCTTTGATTTGCTTTGAGTCTCGTGTCCTTCCTTCATTACGCTTTTTTTTCTTCTTTTCTTCCTCGCTTTTTTTTAATAGCGTGAATGGTTTTAATGACTCTAAGTCGCTTTCACGTGAAGTTGAAATTTTAATTCATGCTCGTTCATACATCATCTTTATTTTTTATTCTTTCATTATTATTTTTCGTTTTTACTAATGAAGGTCTGAAACAAATTATAATGTTGTTGTTGTTGTTGTTGTTGTTGTTGTTATATTCTGAAATACTCATCATTAATCAGTTGTTTAATTATCTCCTCCTCCTCCTTCTCCTCCTCCTCCCCCTCCTCCTCCTCCTCCTCCTCCTTCTTCTCCTCCTCCTTCTCTTCCTCCTTCTCCTTCTTCTCTTTCTCGTTCTATTGTCTTATTAATATTATTATCTAAAAGTATGTGTGCGGAGAGAGAGAGAGAGAGAGAGAGAGAGAGAGAGAGAGAGAGAGAGAGAGAGAGAGAGAGAGAGAGAGAGAGAGAGAGAGAGAGAGAGAATGGACAGGATGTGATGAATCTTGCCTGAATAATTATTTTGCCGTAATTTTGTCCTCTCTCTCTCTCTCTCTCTCTCTCTCTCTCTCTCTCTCTCTCTCTCTCTCTCTCTCTCTCTCTCTCTCTCTCTCTCTCTCTCTCTCTCTCTCTCTCTCTCTCTCTTTCTTTTGTGTTAGAAATTTATGGTCCTAATTTGCATCTGATCCCTCGTGTAATATTTTCTTTCTCCCGCAAATTACCAGGAAAAAAAAATTGGTCCCAATATTTTGTTCTCGCTAGTGTAGAGAGGGAAAGAGAGAAGGGAGGGAGTGGAGGAAGGGAGGGAGGGAGTGGAGGAAGGGAGGGAGGGAGAGGAGAAGAGTGGAGGGAGAGGAAGGAGGGATGAAGACGAGTGGAGAGGAAGGAGGGAGGGATGGAGATGAGTGGAGAGGAAGGAGGGAGGGATGGAGAGGAGTAGAGAGAGTGGAAGGAGGGAGGGAGAGGAGTAGAGTGGAAGGGAGAGGAAAGGAGTGACAGGTAGAAAATGAACAAGGGATAATTGTCAATACGAAAGTGAGAGAAAGAGAAGTAAATAAATAAAAAAAACATATAATTAATAACAGTAACTAATTGATAAAGACTTTTTCAAGACTTCACTAATTAACACTAATTAATAGCTTTTAATGGCGTAGTATGAAGGTAACTAGCTAATTAATTGTTGACAACTTCACGCTGGCCCTTTGCTAATTAACTAAGCCCTTTGCTAATTAGGGACAATTCTCGCTACTCTTATGAACTATTAAGAAAAAAAAAAAAAACAGGCCAAGATTTTTCCTCCTCCTTGCATGTCCTTCTTCAAAATTTCATTAAAGTTTTCAAGGCTGGAGGAGGAGGAGGAGGAGGAGGAGGAGGAGGAGGAGGAGGAGGATAAGGAGGAGGTGGAGGAGGAGGAGGAGGTGGAGGAAGATGACATGGAAACAAAAAGAGCAATGAAAATAAAAATTAAAAGAAAGAACAAAGCTTAGTGAACCGATACGAAATATTTCACTCACACTTGTTATTGTCATTCATTTTCGTTATTATTCATCCAGTTGTTTTTCTTCTTTCCTTTCCTTTCCTTACACTTTTCTTTTCCTTACACTTGAAAGATAGAAGATAAATTAAGGCATATATTGAGGTAGACAGAAAAAGGTGATATATAAGCAGACTCCCAGCTATAAAGAATAAGATAGAACCAATATTATCAAGAACGTGACGCTATGTAAGGGAAGTGAAAGATATAAAAGGATGTGTTTATTAATAGAAATATTTAGTGTATTATTAATGTAGTTTGAGAAGCAGTACAAAAAAAAAATATTACATCTTTTATAATCGTATTTGTGTTTTGTTCTGGTCGATAATACTAACTATTGAATTTTATTAATCTATACTTTATTTTGACATTACTACAACTATTACAAACTTAACATTACATCCAAATACACACTAAGTAATTATTAAAGACTTAAAACTACATTAATTAGCTTCAAAACAGCTGGAACGATATTAAATAGAAAACACATAGTAGCAACTCTCTTATTTTCAGACTTGTTAGCGGGAAGCAGAGAGAGAGAGAGGAAGGAAAGGAGTGCCCGGGAGACAGTCTAGTTATACAGTTAATATTTACTGTTTTCTACCTGTCCTGGCGGCTCTACAGGTGAATACTACAGGTATGTACATCATTAAGGGATTAGAGGATATGTGTGGATAGTTAATATAGAGTGTAGTGGTTTAAATATAGGAGAATTTAGTGTTTGGAAAGGCGGATAAGTAGAGGTTAATCTTATCTGGTTTTTTTTACGGCACTAAATATAATAATTAAGCTTTGATATTAAGTGTATATGTTTATTTTGTTTATTATATATGTGTATGTGTGTGTATGTGTGTGTGTATGTATGTGTATTTGTAATGAAATGCGTATGTATGTATGCATGTATATTTAACGAGCAAATTACATAGTTAATGATAGTTACCAAACAAAATCAAAACAAGGAAGACAAATTGGCATATAATTCATCACAGGCGTATATCTTAATTAAATCCAGGTGTGTGTGTGTGTGTGTGTGTGTGTGTGTGTGTGTGTGTGTGTGTGTGTGTGTGTGTGTGTGTGTGTGTGTGTGACAAGTGTAATAATTAGTAATAAATTGAAATAAATATGATGTATATCCCTAAAAAACACTAGATTTATGTTTAATTACACTACCAATGAGAGAGAGAGAGAGAGAGAGAGAGAGAGAGAGAGAGAGAGAGAGAGAGAGAGAGAGAGAGAGAGAGAGGTTTAAGATGGAATAATTACTGTTATTAACTTTTTTTTTATTACAGAATTAAGCTCAACACACCACTAATACACCCAATTGATATAAATAATCACACTTTTTCCTTAATTAACGGGGACGAGAGAGAGAGAGAGAGAGAGAGAGAGAGAGAGAGAGAGAGAGAGAGAGAGAGAGAGAGAGAGAGAGAGAGAGAGAGAGAGAGAGGAAACAAAAAGAGAGAGTGAGTAGGAGAGGAAGAAAAAAATAAAGGGATTGGAAACTAATATTGAATTGAAGGTGAGAGAGAGAGAGAGAGAGAGAGAGAGAGAGAGAGAGAGAGAGAGAGAGAGAGAGAGAGAGAGAGAGAGAGAGAGAGAGAGAGAGAGAGAGAGAGAGAAAAGAGAAAGAGAGAGGAAAACAAAAAAAGTATTAGAAACAGATATGGAATTACACTACACTGATGACCTCAATCTGACCTTCCTGTGATCTTCCTTTGACCTTACTCTCATTCAAGGTCATTTATACACTAGAGAGGAAACGTAAAAGTGTTTCCTCCTCGCTCGAATCGGTTTGAAGCCAATTTCCGAGACACTGTTTATTCGCGTGCAAACAATTATAGTATTGGAATATTTGGAAAGAGAGAGAGAGAGAGAGAGAGAGAGAGAGAGAGAGAGAGAGAGAGAGAGAGAGAGAGAGAGAGAGAGAGAGAGAGAGAGAGAGAGAGAGAGAGAGAGAGAGAATTACCACATAATCATTCTTTTTAACGTGTGTGTGTGTGTGTGTGTGTGTGTGTGTGTGTGTGTGTGTGTGTGTGTGTATGTGTGTGTGTGTGTGTGTGTATGTGTGTGTGTGTGTGTGTGTGTGTGTGTGTGTGTGTGTGTGTGTGTGTGTGTGTGTGTGTGTGTGTGTGTGTGTGTGTGTTATATTACTTTCTTAAGGCTATTATTAAACTTATTAACTTAACCTCATTAACTTAACTTTCTTCCTCTTCCTCGTCCTTCTCTCTTCCTTGCTCTATATATTTCGGAAATAATACATTAAAATAACTCTGAAGATAAGATACTTATAGTTCAAAAACCATGATAATGATCATACTCCATCCTCCTCCTCCTCGTCTCCTCCTCCTCGTCTTCCTTCTCCTCCTCCTCCTCCTCTTACTCCATCCTTTTTTTCCTCTTCCTCCTCCTCTCGTTTTGTGTGTAAAGTTAGGTTTGGTTAGGTTAGGTTAGGGTTAGGTAAGTCAGGTTATGTTAGGTTAGGTTAAGTTAAGTTAGGTTAAGTAAGGAAATGACACTTTTATATCATATGTTTTCATTATTTCGAGGGTCGTGGTGGTTATGTCTTCTTAGGTTAGGTTTAGGTTTGATTAGGCTAAGTTAAATTAAGTTAGGATAAAAAATCACCCCTTGCATCATATTTTTTCTTTATTTCAGGATCGTGGCTGTGATGTCATGTCTCTGCGCCGTGGATTGAACCTTCTCCCCCAAGATTACGGTCCCCTACACCGGCGCACAGACAGAGGAACGAGTACAAAGGTTAGCCAAGTACTGTACAGGTAACAAGTAGAGGAACAGGTACAAAGAGACAGGTACAAAGGGACAGGTACAAAGGGAGAAGTACAGAGGAAGAGGTAGAGAGAGAGAGAGGTACAAAGGGACTTAACCTAACCTAAGTACAGAGGGATCTAACCTGACCTAAGCTAAGTACAAACGTTTTATAACCTAACTTAACCTAACCTGACCTGACCTGACCTAACCTAACCTAAATACAAAGGTTAGCGAGGTACTGTATATGTAGATAAGTAGATAGATAAAAATTTTATTATGTGAGTTTTAGTTCTAAGTAAATTTATTAAGTGTGGTAAAGATTATACGTATGATTCGCAATTATAAGTTAGATTATAGCAACACAACACAACACAACACAACACAACGCTGGGTAACACAACACACCACAACACAACACAACACCACACCACTTTAGAAGAAGACACACACACACACACACACACACACACACACACACACACACACACACACACACAC